>JAVLWG010000033.1:0-311987 GCA_033444525.1 Phoma sp. YAFEF320
CCTAACCCTAACCCTAACCCTAACCCTAACCCTAACCCTAACCCTAACCCTAACCCTAACCCTAACCCTAACCCTGCTAGCTATACAAAACTGCCAGCTATACTATATAATTTTATTATTTTTTTTTTTTAAAATTTTTTTTTATACTAGAATAGGCTAAAACGTGCAAAAATAGAAAAAAAAAAAAAAAAACTGCTAGCTATACAAAACTACCAGCTATACGGCTGGATAAGCTGTTAGAGATGCTATATTAATACAAGTTACAAATATTTATACTGTACTATACAGTAATATACTAGCTACTTGCTCTTGCTTAGCGCCCTAGGGTTAACAAACACTAACTTTGCAATCCTATCTCTTGCTGCTCTGTTACTAGCTACCTTGCGCTTGTTAGACTATTCTAAAGAGTGCAAAATGTGCGCAGTACAGTGCTGCATCTATCTAGCGCAGCGCGCTGCGGGTGCAGCGTTGTTAGATGTACACCTAATTTGTTGTTGTGTTTTTAAATTAGGTGTACTCCAGACAGAGGTCGATTGAGCGCCCAAAAGTAAATTGGGTGTACTACGCCCGGAAACGGATTGACAGTCAGACTGAACCAGGATTGGCTGTATTCAATCTTGAGGTGCGGAGTGATAGGCTTATCTCGCTGTTGGCTGCCTTCTTAGCTTTAGCGCTTTTGTAGACGGCCAATTGTTGAGCATCCCTAGACCCGCCGCACAATTGGCGGAGCGTTCACCTCAACCACTGAGCTGTAGCTCATATTCTCTAAACACAAGTCAAATCGCTGCCTGTATCCACATTGCGCTCGTAAAGATTTCTCTCCTCAATCAAATTCTTGCAGACTAGACATCATGACCAAGGTCATCAACAACCCCGAAGTAGAGTCCTACGCCGAGCATCTGAAAAACGTACACGATCTCCTTCCAACGCAGACTGACATGTCATATATGAACGAAACGGCCGAACTCAGACCCAGGTTCTCTGTTCTGTCTGCAATCGGCATACAATACAGCATCACAGCCACACCATTGGCTATCGGCGGTTATGTTACATTCATCCTTGGCGTTGGCGGTAGCCCATATTTTTTCTATTGCTATCTTGTCGCTGCAATTGGTCAATTGCTTGTTTGCACCTCTTTGAGTGAAATCGCGGCGGTCTATCCCCATGTTTCTGGTAGGTCTCCCATTAACGTATGATTCCCTAGCAGAGTGGAACGACTGACGAGTTCTACTCAGGACAAGTGTTTTGGACTGCTGCATTGTCGCCTCCTAGATGGTCACGAATATTTAGCTACTGGAACGGAGCCTCATCATGTCTAGGCTGGATCTTCGCAAATGTCGGAACATTTGTTTTCACCGCTAAGATCATCCTCGGTGCGGTGATGGTGCGCTACCCTGATTATACCGCACAAGATTACCAAGTCTATCTAGTCGCAATAGGATCTGCTTCTGTTGGCCTCCTTTTCAACACCTGGTTATTCGATTTCTATCCCAGGATAACAAAGTTCATGGTTTACTTCATCAATTTATCGACGGTCTACATCTTTGTCGCGCTCCTTGTGCGCGCAACACCGAAGGCCACAGCACATCATGTTTTCGTCGAGGTTGTCAACGAAACTGGATGGTCCTCGAATGGTTTAGTCTTTCTCCTCGGCTTCCTGCCCGGCTCTGTGGCAGTGAGTTGCTTTGATGCTGCTGCTCATATGGCAGAGGAAATGGACCATCCGGAGCGACAGGTGCCGCAAGTCATGATCGGAGCCACTGTGCTATGTGCTGTGTCGGCTTTGCCGATGATTCTCACATATCTATTCTGTACAACGAATCCGATCGCTCTTCTCACACCCATCGGTGGTCAGCCGGTCTTCCAGATCCTCCTTGATGGTCTTCGCTCAGAAGGCTTATTAGTCACTGCACTGGTCATCTTTGTTATTGTATACATGTCATCTGGTCTTGCAACTATCGCCACCGGCAGTCGACTTATCTGGTCTTTTGCGAAGCACGGCGGATTGCCATGTGCCACATGGCTCAGTTCCGTGCACCCAACAAAGATGGTTCCCGTGAACGCCGTGTATCTTGTCACAGCCGTATCATGCGTATTGGCACTGTTGGCCATGGGTCCAAGTACGGTTCTGAACGGCGTGTTCGGCGCTGGCGGAGTATGTTTCTTCATATCATATGGCCTTCCAATCTGGCTCATGATCTTTGGCGGACGCAAAAAGCTCCCCAAGCAACGATATTTCAATCTGGGCAAGTTTGGTATAGTGGTGAACATCGCAGCCGTATGTTGGCAACTATTGTCTGTGGTTTGCTTGTCATTCCCCTTATTCCGACCGGTCACAGCCACGAACATGAACTGGGCCTCCGTCTGTAGTATTGTTGGCCTGGCAATCTTCGGTGTCAATTGGGCGTTCTATGCAAGGCAATACTACAAACAACCAAAACCTCTGCTAACTTGGCAGCGTTCCGTACACGGAACCAACACCATGTAATTCAAAACTCTTATTCCGCCCTTGATGGGTCTTGGCTTTGAGGGTAGCTCTCTCTCTATGAGGTATTTCTCGTTATGACAGACACTACCTACTTTTGGATCGTGATAGCTTCGCGCAACAACCATAACTAGGCGTTTCAATCAATCTACCTTCATCATGTTGTGATGATTGATGACCTTTGGAACTTTACATGCTGATCTGAGGAATGTGACCTTTTTCAGATGTCACCGTTCGGCACTCTGGTTATCCCATTTGACGACATGACCCATCTCATTATTGATAAGCTAGATGCCGTCTTTGACTTATCATCAATATGATTAAATATCGACGTTCAGGACGCAGTCGCAGTACAGAATATTTGTCCGGGATATTTCACAGAGGTGTCTTCGCGTGGCCACAGGGTATTCCTTAGCGTGGAGAGTTCCTTAGTGCAACCTTGAGCAAACTCAAAGAGATAGCGCTGAGGTAGTTTCGGGCGAGCTTGATCCAAAAAGGAAGTCCTCAGCGAGCCAGGAAAATAGGATGATGCTCTGTGCCGAGGTGTGAAGTGAGTAGACTTCGCCGTGAATAAATATCATGGCCTAGTGAGTCGTGATTGTTTGAGCATCCAATCTGAGCTTTGTTGCCAAATCCCACAAACATAATAATATCCACAACCGCTTACAGCGATTGCAGATATGGCCCTAGCGCAGAAATCGACGTTGCTGGAAAGACTCCAGGAGAAGAGTATTTGGACGCCATGAAACCAGCCTCTAGGTTGCGCTAATAGACAGTATATAGTCAACATTGACGTAGACTCACTAGATACGAGCTTCATACAATCTCTTCCGATAATTCCAAACGATCAAACGTGTAATCCCGCATGGCTATTCCTACGGCTCCAACATCCTTCAATCCAAAGATTCGTGGAAGAGGTTCTTGGGGCCGATGCAAATGTTCCTCGGGAGACAGATACATTTCAATTTCTTACGAGAATCGTACGTGAATTTGCCTACGAATACACCGGAAATGGCTAACCTACTTATCTCGTTACTTCAGGCTATTCGTTTTTGCAAGGACAATCTTCCCTTCATCAAAGGGCGTGTACTCGTTCAGACGACACCTTCTGGTGCATATAGCACACAGGCCACGTTAGATCATGCTCGCTTGTACGTGCAAGAGTTTGAACGAGCAGGAATTGCGAAGGATCGGTACTGCATCAAGATCATGGCTACAGGACCGGGCTTGGTCGCAGCGAAGACGTTGCAGCAGGAAGGTATCGCGATATTGGGCACAGGAGTCTTCTCCGTTGAGCAAGCTGTAGCTTGTTTCCAAGCCGGCTGTCTTTACGTAAGCCCTTATTATAACGGTGAGTGCGAATTCCAATTTTGCATAAGGAGTCTGCAATGTGCTACATGCGCAGCTTTGCTAGTAGAGAAAACCCGGGGTAACGAAGTCATTCAGGTTCCTAACTTCACACAGGCATGAGAGAGCTTCAGGAACCGTCCTTTCACGAAAAGTATGATGATGTAGCTTTGCAGCATCCATTCTCCAGTCGTCTTGTACAGATGGTCCAAGCATTCAAGGAGCTTTACAGTAGGACTGGACAAACGCCACCATTCATCAAGAACGCCGGGTAGGTTCTGCGATGGCACAGTGAAGCCAATGAGTCGCATCGGCTTGATCCTCGAATTAACATGGACATTCAGCTCTGACATCACATACAGGTTTGCTTCCGTGGAGGAGATTATCGCCTCAGCTGAGATCGGGTGTCACTCAGTCACTGTCTCATCCACTGTACTGGAAGAAATGCTTGATCCAAAATACGATGGTCTCACGCTTCCAGACCGATTGCCCATCAAGCTCGATAATCAACGATACGTGTATGCTGAGGACTTGCCAATTCCATCCCCAAGGCTTCGCGGACTCTTGAATGCGAGCGGAACTACAGCTGCCACGATCAATCACCACGAGCATCCTTTGGTTTATGATCGAGACTATCTTGCTAACAGGGGGGAAGTATTAGACACGATCGTCCTATCAGATGCTCTTGCTAGGGAACGGGTAAAAGACGCGTTGAATCTGTTCATTGCGGCAGAAAAAGGTAGTCTTAAGCTTATTCAAGGCTTTCTTTGCAAGTTGTAGAAATGAATATTACATTAACAAAAGCGTTATTAGACACTTGCTCCGGTAATTATAGTATGTTATAATAGTCCAACTTGGGAGGCTTTCAGCTTATAGAGTCTGACACCGTGAGTCTGAATGCCTGCCTATAGTAACCTTACAGCGAAGGCCTAAAGTGGACTTAGAATTAGGCTAAAACGTAAAGAAATCGCGGATCGAGCTCCGAACGTCGCGTTTGCTTAGAGGTAGGAGTTAGGGCGCTGGGATAGTATCGTTACAAAGCATTGAATTCAGGCTCAATTACAACTCAGATTGGATTTCTGGTCGCGCTCTTGATCAGCGCACCATGAGTCTATCTAGCGTCTATCCGAACGGCAGTTCCGCCGGCTTTCTAAACCAACAAAGCCAACAGAATGGCCTTAACTCGCTGAATAGCTCCTTGACACCAGTATTATGAATGGGATGTTCTTCGTGGCAGAATCCCAAACGATCTTGCTCTCTCACAGACCTCAAGGAGTCCAGTCGCTTCTGAGGATCTTTTCTCTCTAGTCAGAGCGAACTGTCTGGCCACGAGCGCGAACATTTTGACCGCGGGCCCTAACAGTCTGACCACGAGCACGGACGGTTTGACCGCGAGCCCTCACAGTTTGTCCACGGGCGCGAACAGTTTGACCGCGGGCACGAACGGTTTGACCGCGGGCCCGAACAGTTTGACCACGAGCCTCGATGGCAGCACGGACGGTCTGTCCACGGACTTCCAGGACCGGCTCGGCCGCGCGAATGGTTTTGCCTCGTTTAGCGAGGTCATCCAGAGCCAGACCATTTGAAGTGGCCAATGCTTCCCGAGACATCACAAGTGCTACGGCGCTGCTGCTGGCAAGGAGCGCGGAGAGAAAGATGTTCAGCTTCATGATTGCAGCTTGGAAAAGGTCGAAGTTTAGAGATCAAGTTATCAAAATCCCAGGGAATGATGAAGAAGTATGTGTGATAGTGTTGTGAGATAGATTGATCCTGCAATCTCCCTTGACTTATATATCATTTTCAGACTCTGACCTCAACGCTTGGATAACTTCAGATGCTCCCAAGACGTCTTCCTGCATGCGGTGGGGCACTGAATAATTGCGCAGCTACGTAGCTGCAGATAGACGGTATCTGCTATCACAACGCAACTGCACGCGACCACTTACCCTTCCGCTCGAATATCAATGCGCTGACTGCATAGTCTGCCCGCAATGAGAATTGATCACCTGGTGCTTTACTATTACGGGCTAAGGCTTCCTCTGCTCGACTACGGGATGATCAACCCTGTCTGTGCGCGGCCGTATTTACCGAACCTAATGACTAGCTGCCGAACCTAATTCCTAGCCGCCGCAGCTAAGCATTGGCCAAGCCGATCCTCCCGTCAGCCAAATGCTTCTACGGTCTTTGAAGACTGACCCTCCCCTCCTGGTTGGAAATGCTTGCTATTGTAGTACATCATAGTCTTCAATGCGATCATTGAAGGCAAGTCAAGAAGAATCTATCCAGACTCTTATAAGCATTATGCCATTGTCCATGCTTGTCCGGCCGCTACGCGGAGTTGATCAATATAGCGGCCTTATGCTCATAAGACTTTTGAAACGCTTCACATATCTCAACCGAGTCATTGGCTGTTCATTGGGTTAGAATTGCACCTAAATGTCTTTAGGGAACACTCGGTATCAAGGCAATGCAGATCCTACAACATATTCGGCAAGCGGTTCCAATTGTTCACTTTCAATGGTCACATGACCTACTCACTAGTACTGCTGTCCTCACATCTAGACTGGGTTTTATGAAGGTCTTGCCCAACATTAGATAGCAACAACCCCTCATCTTGATGATGTATTCCAGTCCACATCCGACGCAGGAGGCCGTTATCGGCCAAATCTCGTGTTGACTGTCCATCCTCAAGTTCCGTAAATAACGCACAGTACCGGGAAATTCACGCAAGTCGTCATGTTCTGTGGTTTTGAAACGTCAGCACATTGCTCCCTCTTGACATTGTCTTTTCTGCAGGCACTGCTTGCGACATACCAATTTTCCACGTCAATCAAAGGCGACTGGTTTGATTGTAGGCAAGATGTATCCGTTGTCTGAACTACTCTCGACTTTTACAGCTCGCTATGCTCCTTTGACCGATCACGAAAGTACGAAGGATGCTGAAGACGAACAAGGCATTGAGAGGTGGCAGTCCAAGGGCTATGGAAACCGTTCTCGGCGTTGGATTGTTCTGAGTGGCTTTCTTGCGATTCTGAACATCTTCCAGCTGCTATATCCTCTTATGCTCTCTTCATTCGATTTTGGTCGATCCGAAGATGCGTTTAGTAAGGGTTTTGCCACGGATTTTGGTATGATGAGGTCTTGTGTATATCTCGTGTTGTACCCCACACTGACACAGACATTGACAGAGGATGCTCGTCAAGTAATCCATCTCGAACAACGCAACTTCACCGGCTGGATTAACTATAATGCTACCGAAGACGACGTCTTTCGTGTAATGGATCCGGATCAGCCACAGTATTTTGGACAGCCGTCAAAAGACATGGACGCGGCCTGGGACGACCTGCTGTATGGTCAGTACGTTGCTATGACCAACGAAGAGGCTGCACGGTACCCTGGTATCGTTACATCTGGGACCACAGGAAAATTCCATATGCAGTACGTTCTCAACCTCGTTTGAACCACGATAGATTGACCATATTCTAACAAATCTCTTGTCAGACCGGACGTATACCATTCCCTACATTGCCTCAATTCGATACGGATGGTACTCCAGCCAGAATACTATGCGAAGAATCCACGCCCAGATGCTGATATTCCCGTTCCAAAGAGCTGGGCCATGGTCCATCGCGATCACTGCCTAGACCAAATAAGGCAATCACTGATGTGTTTCGGAGATATGAGCCCGGCGCCATTTGTAGCATGGGACGGGTTTCATCTTTCTATTGCTGAGGGCAGGACGCATACTTGTCGTAAGTGGGAGCATATTAGGGACTGGGTCAAGGTTCGAGACGAGCGCTCGGCTTCTGTTCCAGGCGATTGAATAACTCGTGCTATGTTCCGTGGACTGTTCTGTTAGCTACATACTAGGTTATCTCTCCTTTATTTACGCAAACTCCAGCGGTAGATGTAACAATCCTCTATCGTCTATAGCGCACAAAGACTCATTAGACCCCGTTCCCCAAAACTGCCGAATATGATATCTTCGACTTGGCTCCATATGAAGTAAGATCCGAATAGCCTGCCGAACATCTGCACTCATATTGAGATCCTTGAGGAATGCGCTGGGGTCGTCCAAAAAATCGCCAAAGTGTTCGTCTGAGAGCGAGGAATGGTCCCACGGATCTTCTTCGAGGTGGAGACGAAGTAGCAGCATTCCCAAAGACCACATATCAGCTGCCGCCGCGTCGTAAGCATCAACCCCATTTTGGTAAAGTTCCGGTGCGATGTACGGCGGCGTGCCGGTAAAGTGGGTAGCCTTCGTATTAAGCAGAATTGCTTCTCCGAAGTCGATCACTTTGACGTGGCCTCCAGCAGAAAGGAGGATATTCCCGGGCTTCAAGTCCCGGTGAGCAAAGCCTGAGTCATGGAGCTCCAGCACAGCTCGGAGCACCAGGGTAAAAAGGCAGTGAACATCGTCATGTGTCCAATCTGCATACTCTAGTAGGTTTGACAAAGACCAAGGAACGTGTTCCATGACGAGGTGAATTTGTAGGCTCGCGCTGTCTGTGAGGAGCGCATAAGAGTGAGCGAAAGCGGAGTGACGAGCCATTGACACTCCGACGGAGAACTCGCGCTGTATGGCAGCAGCAAAATGGGTAGTCGATTCCCAATCTGCAGGACGGAAGGTTTTGACAGCGAACAGTTCATCTGTGGAAGGGTGCTTGGCTGTAAAAACTGTGCCCATCGATCCACTTTCGAAGGTGTTGAGACTTGATGTGCTCAAAGCTAGTTGAGACATCTGATCACACATGATATCTGACTGTGATTGACAACAGGATATGCTAGGTCCATAGCGTGAGATCTCAGATACGAAGCGCATGCGGTGGTGTGAAGGACACTCATATCGGGGGCTGAAGCTGCAAGCCAGTGTGCATGCCGTGAGGAAGACGAGGCTGAGATGATCAATGATCTTGAACATACCCATCTTGAAAGGGCAGACGAACACGCGATAATTAGACTGTGAAGCTGAGGAGACGCTTCTGTTAATATACTGGGCCAACTGCGTATGGTGATTAGCGTAAGATTAGCGCAACTAGTACTTCTTGGCGCTGCCATCGTGCGACAGTTATTCTGTAGATCTATGTAACAACCTAGCAGAATCGTACCTGTTCTTTTTCAGATCATCATATATGTAGGGAGTAATTTTTGACTCTGTATGCACTTTCCAAAGCTGTATGCCAGCTCACTTCGAGAACAAACAAGATAACGTGCTGTTATGCCCTTCCTACGGATGCAATGCTTGTTTCATCAAGCCTGGCGAGTGGATAGTTCAGGCGGCAGAGCACCATTTTCAAGAGTGCAGGAAGCTTGAGACTGTACCGGATAGGCTGGAGGCTACGTTTAAGGGGTGCCACACAACTTCAGTGAAGGAAGATAAGGATGTGATTAGGTACCACAAGCCACAAAGGCTGCATAGGACGATAGCGATAGATGCAAGTCAAAAGAGACAGAGCGCGACTAAATAGAACAGCTAGACAAGGAAAAATCATGGGGACACAGGGAAGATAGCAAGGGAGAGTAAACTTAAATCACATTTCTTGCAGCAGGAGAGCCCAAATTGGGAAAGTTCTGGTTATGGCGCAACCCAGACTTTTATTAGAAGTAGTATTGTACCTATAATGTATTGGTAGGTTTGAGACCACGTTACTGCTCGCTAGTATGGAGATGCGAAAATACGCCTCTGCTGACAGTGGCTTGAGGACTATGCCCGTTATTGGCAGTACTTGCGGAGAAAGACCATTTCTATGCCGGGTGCTGCGCCTTTCTATGCCCATGCTAAGCACACCAAGCCCTTCGTAGCTACCTCAGTGCTCTATGAGGGTCTTTCTACTACTACGGATGCTATCAGAGGTCTGTTTGAACGCAATGAGTACGGTGGTCAGATGCCAGTAAGGGTCAACAAGGTTAATTCAGTGTATCCCTTCTCAGAGCATATTACAAGGCGACCAAATCAAGGCCTGACAGACTTATAATTGAGTTGGTCCTGGAACACAAATACTAAGAGAAGGGCTACAATCCCAACAACTGTCATTAGAAGTGTGAAGTGACCTTGGAATCCGCCATGTCCATAAAAATAAGGCGTTTGTTCAAATAAATCAGACGCTGGAAAAGGTTACAAAAGGAAAGCTTTATGTCGATGGTAAACAGAATTTAGCCTGAGTAATATGCAACCTCTGCGAACGGAGCGAGCTCTACCAGGTCATGGGCGTACGCCATCTACCAATCCCTCGTCCCTCCGTAGTTGCACGTGCTCTGCAACGGCTTCCCAGTGGCGATCAGCTCGGTTATGATAGTCGTCCCTGAAATTCGGCGCATCCAATCTAAACAAGGTTATGTAGAGCGGAGTTGAATGGCGGATTCCCGCATTCTCTCTCAAGGCCTTCACGATGTCGGCCTGTAAGTTTTGAACCCATGCGTGGACCTGGGTAAGATAGTCATGCACCGTTATGAAACTTTTCGATGTAGGGCGGACTTTGAGCGGTGGTGGAGCTTGCGGGCGATCTTGATTGCAGCAGTGCACAAGCTTGCGTGGCGGCTCATCTTCGTCATCTCCATTCCTTTCGCCATGTTCCTCAATCCATCTCTGGTTTTCATCGTCGTAATCCTCCCCACAGTCTTCATGATTCTCAGCCCATCGCCAAGCCCAATCTTCCAGGTCGGAGATCGTCACTGTAATCAGCGACACAGGGGGGTCCGTAGCCGGAGAGGATGCAATCTGGTGAAACGAAGGATTGTTGCCGGGAGTCAGTTGATATGGAGACACAGTCGAATTAGCGCCTGCATTGAGGTCGTCTGCGACCTGTATCGATGACTGCAGATCCCCAAAAGGCCGCCAACGAATTTTAAGCATATCCGCGGAGCTGAAGACGGGGATCTTCATAGAATGGAATGCGGCCATCGTCGACATTTCGCTTACTGCAGACATTCCGAGTCACTCTCAGGAGCTGTGAAGGTTTGAAAATGTGGTGAAGACCTCAAATACAAGCAAGGCGAGCGTTCCAGATTATGTATTACGGCACAGTTGGCACTAGACTCAAAAAGGAAGGTGGTACTCGTGATGGCTTTACACAAATGTCTATAATAGAAGTCGATATTTGCTTCTGAGAAGGCATTGGATATGGCCATATTTGTAGAATTCCAACAAGCTTTTGCTGTGGCGAGAGATGTTTAAAAACACTACCTTGCATCGAGTCTAATCTCAGATCAATATTACGTATTCGGAGCATCTATTAGCGTGACCATAAGCTGGTGAGATCTTTGGCAAATGATTGTGCTATTGCAAGACCCCTATTTGCGGTCATGTTTAAGAATAGCAAGAACTCTGACTGAGTGGAGGAACCACGATCTCTCGCCCCTGCGACCCTCACCGAGAATATCAGCGCATTCTCAATCCATAAGATGATTACTTGTACTCAGTATGCATTCAACATGTTTTAAAGCCCTCCCTAAGCTGCAAAGGGATATTTTGGTGCTATCAGTGATGTGAATGGCGGACGGTATAAGGAGATCCCATTAAGGTATACATACGGACATCTAGTCTGGTCCTAGCTCTACCCCCGCTTCCGCGAATGCTTTTCTTATGCAAAAGCCGAAGGATTGAATCATGAGATCACGTCTTGGGGAGAAGGCGACGTTGCACTTCTACGAAATCTCGAAGCTAGGCCGTGTCTTTTTGCGATCTAGCTAAGCGAGGAGCCATTCGTAGTTACCGAACGCTCTGCTTGCGTATCAGACACTTCTTCTCTTCTCTTCCCATACCCCTCATCCTTTCTTATCTTAATGTATCTGACATCAATGCCCATACAGCTGATGCTACCTCCCCCGCTCACTAGTCTAGCGGAACGTGATACGATTTCGTTCTGAAGCACGTTACAAGGGTTGCTGTTGGTGGCAGCAATTTCCTTTGAAGGTCCTTCGCTTCTGTTCATTCTTCGTCTCCATGATCTAGCACGACTCGTCCTTCTTCCAACACACGTATATCTGCTGCTTAAGGTGCAGGCTTCATTATTGTCAATATACTTTTCTGTATCTGTGGGTCTAACAGGCCCGTATGTACTTCTCTTTCTGAAGGTCTCTCCTCAGTAATGTCAAGTAATTGATACTCGACTAAGCTGTTTTCAAAATAGCGGTTAAATAGCTCTCGTTGCAATTCAGCTGGATAGTCTCTCTTAAGAGCAAAGGCGCTTACATGAATTAGCGGAGTATGCTCCTTCAGAAGGCTAGTAGGTAAAGGAAGCTATTCTGGTTTTTTTTTTTTTTTTTTTGGAATGTTCAGGTCGAAGGGCTCCAACAGTTTTCGAACGTTCCTCCTGCTAATGGCAACTGCGATGTGGCGATAGATACCCAGCTGAAGTCGAGTGGGTCAGTCTGGCGCAGCCAGCTTTGGCTCTTCGAGCAGTCTGCTGCGCTAAGTACGGAATTTTACTATGATCGCGGGGTAATGCTGTAAAAATGAGGAGATTTTGTTAGTTTTGAAGGTACGAGTGGTCTGATCTTGCGGGTACAGGGGTCGGGCGGCTGCGCGGCTGCGGCATAGTTGCAGCACGGCCGCATAACAACGCATGCATTGTGTCGTGTCAGCACATTTACAGATGTTCTTATCAACGTGTCAACAGTTCAGTGGGTCTACCAATAATTTGTGTATGGTGAATCACATTGTATGCTATAAACAACATATAAATGTACTCAGAGGTCCCACAAAACGTGGTTGACTGAGTGCTCACTCGCATCAGCATGGCCAAGAAGAAAACTAGCCCCGCCAGTGGGCTTATGGCAATCACCGCAACAGACGCTGTTTCCCAAGAGGGCTCGAGTGCACCTCGGCCTGCGCTAAGTGAGGGTTTCACGGAGCCTGCGCCCGAATGCACAGACGGCATCCTTGCGAATGGCATCGAGACCAGGTGAATTCTGAAGCCGAACGCGTGTTCAAGATCTTGAGTTGACGACCAAACATAGGCAAAGTCAATATGCAAGCCCACCGGTGATGCTGCGTTTTGGCCCAGATCTCAAGCCGTACTGGGTTCCAGAAATCCTGCTTCAGTCGCTGAAGGATCTTCCTCGTTCTGGAGCACCTGAAAAATCCATCCACCTTGAAGATGTGAATATGGAGACCGGCCATGTCATCGTACACTTTCTGTATACTGGTAGCTACCAGCTTCTCCCCGTTGATCGCGATAACATGGACGAAACATCCCCGGACACACTCAAAGAAGAGTTTGAGAAAGCCATCGCGACATTTGTGACTGCAAAGAGCTATCATTTGACAGGTCTCCAAAATTTGGCAAGAGGAGAAGCAGAGCGTATCGGCAAAGAGATCAGCATGGAGCGGACTGCTCACGCAGTGGGAGAAGACACTTTGGCTATTTTGAACGAAGATGCTGCCTGGCTCCAAAGCCTTGTTCTACTAAAAGCCAAACAGACATTCCAGGAAAACCACTTGCTCTTTTCCAGTGCTGACTTCTTTGACGGTATCAAGAGCCTTGCACTGGCGAAAATTTTGGGCCAACACATCGCGGATTGGTATCGTCAACGAGTCTTGCAGCTGTATAAAGTACTCGACCCACCTCATAAGGCTGTTGAGGAAGTGGCTACTCGTACTAGTCAAGACAAACTTGAAGAAGTTCTCAATCAGCCAGCACAGGCCCCGCCCGATGAAGTAAACTCTTTGCACGTAGCAGAGATCGCAGCTCAGTCGGGGCAAGATCTGGCTGTGAGTGGTGTTAGAGTACCTCATCATTCTGTCACAGTCAAGAAGCCCGATCTGGAGCCGCTGGTAGAGACAGAGATAGCTCGGGTCAATACCGAGCGGTTAGCCCTGAGTCAAATCGAGAAGACGTGTGCATTTCCCCTGGTCGCAGTACCGGCCATGACGAAATCCCTCATGAACGCTCACTATGCAGCACGAACAGGTCCATTCGAAGGACTGAGTAAGAAGGAAAGGATGTTACTTAAGAAGAAGATGAAAGCACAAGCTGCTACACAAGCTGCTACAGTATCAGAAGATACAGAATCGTTTAAAGTTGCAGAGGTTATTGAGCAGCAAGATTCCGCGACCGTTACTGCTTCCACCTTGGTTTTTGACGAAATGGTTGTCCCAGATCCTCTTACCCAGCTAGCTAGGCAACAGACGGAAAAGAAGAAAGATGATGAGGCAGAACTAAAGCAAGATGATATTGCAAGAGATCCTAAACTCGGTATAACTTTGCAACAGTCTCAAGATGAAGACGTACCGACGGACTCCTGCCTTATCGCGCCCAAGTCAGATTCAGCAGTTGAATTAAGCACCTTGAATGACGAACTGTGCGCATTTCGTTACGACCATCTGACTCAAGACAATGGGTGGAGAGATTGCAAGCAGTGCGAGAACTACATGCGGAAAATTGCCGTCAAGCTCCAATTTGCGGGAATTCCGGATGTCAACGCGGTATAGGTTGGCTGATTAGCAGCTATGTAGCAGCTAATACTCATAATCTTATGAGAAGTCCATCTGGTACCTATCATCAACCCTCTAGGTACTTTCTCAAGTCGTTATTATACCAGCTTCGGTAGGCCTGGTTGATGGATCAAACAGCAGCACACGTTATTACAGTAGCTTCTTGCACTCTTGAGTTCTTTAGAATCGCGTCACATGGTCTACGAGCAGGCACTCAATTGCTCAGATTTTCACGTCTCCAAATAAGCCCCTATGCACGTCGGGCTTGGCGTAAGTCCTACAGGGGTCGCACAGAGTGGCGTGTCACCTTCTTATCTGTTCTGTGTGCATCAGTGAGCAACAAGGCTGAGCTTCGAGGAGGTACAACACAGCATCGCCTCCACATTGCAATGAGATGTTCTCTCACTGTTCGCAGAACAGCTTCTAAAGAAGCAACGCATGGGGTACGTGGCTTGCAAGGGTCTGTTCGCACTGCGAACCTCTCTCAGCATTCGTAGAGATGTTGCGCTGTCACATTCAACGATATGCAATGGTGTCAGACTTACCTAAGCTCCCGTTACACACTTTCACAGTATCATGCGGTGACTCGCTTGGCGTGAAAACCAATTACGAGGAAAAAACACATATAACGGGGGCACGATGCAGGAAGAGTCTCCCTGATTGCCATAGCCTCACTGCATTGTCTATTGATGCCCCTAATGCCCGAAGACAGCATACACTCAGAGCCGTCCGAGATTGTATCTGAGAACGTTCAGTTCGAGCGCTTTCGATTAGATCCCTCTGTGTACGCAGCCTTACTGATAACTGTGGGCGGTGACCAGGTCTCCGAAGCCACAACCTCAATTGTACTTAATCAGAGTAACAGCTCCACTTCAGCTGGTCATGTCGAGAGCGAGGAGAAGCAAGATGCATCTGTGATCGCTGCAACGCTGCGACGTAGCGCTATCCAAGACTGAATCTCAACACTAATCGATGTGTTAATATCTCTGATTCCTCTATTCTTCCTAGGTTAGTATGCCGTCAGGGTCGGATATCATCAGGCTAATCTGATCAAGTTATCACGATTCTCTGTCTATGTCTGGATGGGAAACCCATTTCCGCCTACGGACAAGACATCAAAGCTATCACACTGCTTTCACCCACCGTATTTCCAATAGTATACGCGGCTATTCTTGGAAAGCTTCTACGACGGGTCGCTCTCTTCAAAGCAGAGCGAAGCGCGTCCGTTGGTGTACGCATCTCTCGATGTTCTTGGGTATGACAGGATTGACACAACTGTAGACATTGGAACAGCTCATAGGCAGCCAATCGTTCTTCACTAGCCTGGAACGACAATTTGGTATGCGTAGGATCAACTTCCTAGGAATCGGAATTATTATGGCTTGGCTTTTGTCGCCTCTGGGCGGTCAATCCTCACTGAGGCTTCTATCAACCCAGGTAGCCGAAAAACCCGTCGCAGTTCCTGTTCGATATCACGCCATAGATATGTTCGGCAGATGGACTCTGGGGGGAGAACACCTCGAGGATTACTATTGGGCCTCGTACGCACCTCTTTTCATCAGCGCCCTGCAGACTTCGCGGGACAATTTCAATGGATCCAAGGATCTCTTTAGCAATCTCCGAATACCAGACATAACATCTTTGGAAGAGTACACAAATCCAACACTGGCTCCAGATGACTGGTAAAAGGTCGACCACAAGCCGTCGGTGACGTATACATCCCTTCTGGGCGCGCCCATCAAAGATGTACCGGCCGCCGCGAACATCACATTTGCGACAGAAACGGGTTACTGGGCGGTGTCATGCAGCCCGTTCTCCTCAAACTTCTCCCTCTATTTGATCAATAACACCAGAATCGACACCAATACCAGAGAGGCTTCATTTGATATGGAAATCGAGCTCTGCGATTGGTGTATGCAATCTGAGGCCGAATTAGAGAAGACCGCGCACTCAAGTGGCCAACTTTACCTACTTCTCGAGAATATCTCCTGAGTACGCTATATCTTCAAACTTCACAGCCGAATTGCGGGCGGTGCACTCCGAGGTTCGATGTATCGAGGGTGATTGCGAGGTTCGCCATATGCGTCACTCAACTCGAAATCTGTGGCCAATATTCACAAACACTTCATCCTGTCACCACTTACTTTGGATCACTAATTTCCTCCCTGGTACAGGTATGGGACCTGGAAGTGTACGGCTGCGAGCCTCCGAGCTCGCTGAACAGTGGATGGTGGATCCATACCTCCTCAACTTCCTACCCAATCATGGCGGTCAGTCCTGGAAAGGAGTAAATTTGGCACAGAATCTCTATGTCGAGGTTTTCAGCCGTCGTCTACAGATGGTTCTGAACACTTTCACTGATTCATGGATGGGAGTGGACTAGCGGGCGGGGTTAGATCGAGAGGAATCCGCACCATGGAATTCTACCGAGGCTTTTGGTAAACAATTCGACACTGAGCGGTATCTGTGCAACACTACATTCGCGGCTGTGACTATCATCATCTCATTCTTACTGTTTGTGGCAGCTACTACCTCCCTGTTTCTTGGCATTACAGCTAGGGCGCCGGACATCTTAGGGTACGTGTCGACACTTGTACGCGATAACCCATTTCTACAAGAGTATATCCGATCTCATCTTAACAGGCTGGAATCGGCCAGAGCACTTCGAGATGTGTGTGTGATTATTGGAGATGTGAAGAAGGATTCGGATATCGGTCACGTTGCGTTCGCCTCATTGCGTGCTGAGCCCGGACGTGTAAGCAGGAAAAGATTGTATAATTGAGAGCAGCACAATACAGCGACACCAATTCTAATACCTGAGAATGTAGCGGTATTGAACGCTCTCTCGTTCATTGCTGCAGAAGCTTTGAGCCCACTGATGAGCTGATCCACGGAAACGATATTTTGAATGAAGTGAGCAAGTTAACAGTGGTAGGGACATTTGCGTTGACAAGCTTTGATTGTCGGCTGAGACGCTGAAAGGCCTGGTGTATGCAAGATAAAGTAATTACAGCAAAGAACCTGATGTTCTAGTTCTGGTCAGCTTGGTTATATGAGAAGACTAGCCAGGCCCAACATTGACAAATAAAGATGTTGCATTGCACTGTAGCAAAATCTGCCCAGTGCTCACTTTGGAACTCCTCTCCTCTACTGGGCATTCCATTGACACATAAATGCTGCTAGATGATGATGTAGCTTTGCCTTGGATAGATACGCGTGATACTCGTTTGCTTAACGACTTCAATAAGATGCCCATGGTTAAGGAGTTGCTAAAGAGATTGCTAGGTTTTTCTAGCATTGACGGCTTTGATGACTAGGAGGAACACCAAAGGCGATTGACGTCTGTCCACCGGTGCACGTAGCTATCTGCCGTTCATTCGGAGCTCATGATCTGTAGGACTTCTAGGCCGAAGGAGCACTAAGCGGCTGCTAGAGGCTGTACACTCTGGTAATCGCGATCTGGAAGAGGATTGGACAGTCTACCAGCCCCAAGCTGCGCATTTGATGTGTTTGCCCTAAACGTACGAAGACAAGAGGAAAGTGTCGCTGCTAGAGAGCGTCAGATATTGTGAGCAGACGCTGGGTCGTTATAAATCAGCAGAGCAGACGCATCTACAGATACTTAAGTGAAGAGAGATCATTGCGCGAGAAATAACCACGGCGCTGATAAGCATGTACTGCTTTTTAAGAAGGCACCTTGCTGCTCTATGAACGGGCCTTTGCGGGCTATTGAGCTCTACCTGGGCTAGCGTTTGCGGATAGCGCGAGCTTGCATGAAGCGGCCTTCTCAGACGCAGCTATCGTTTGATGAGGCGACTCCTGATAAATCTTGTTGTAATTGTGATCCGGATTCTGATAAGACGTTTAAATCAATTACTATTTTCAATCTCTTCAACCCTTTTTGGAAGAAAGAAGAAGAAGACATTCCCAGCTTGTTCCCAATAAAGTCGGCGGGCTACTGTGAGAAAACGAGGATCGATGAGAACCTCACTCTCACATTGTGCCAACTAATTGTGCAGTGATTGGTTGTTAAGGTGCTCCTAGGCTTAAGTCGCACCATTCCGAGCCATACGTACACTCCAATACCATCATTGCAAAGTCACTGATGTCCTCTTTGGGCACTAAGGCTAACATCTTATCCGTTTCGGTCAACCTCACAAGGCCTGAAAAACTCTCGCTACATTGCTTCTCCCACGCCCTTGCAGTTGGCGCTTCCCAAAATCCGCTCCGACTTGTGAAGATCGTACCACCCAGACATCGTTACTGTGGGTCAGGCTGAGCAAAATACTTATACATTCCCTGAATCCCTGCAGTCACAAGCCATATCCTTCGCACCGACTCAGCAATGATCCAGGAATACCAAAGCCCATCGCCCGGCGGCACGTTCTCAGGTGGTGTGGCTTCCGACATCATGTGACTGGTATGTTGCATAACAATTCCCAACCAGCTTTCTAGTACAACTATGTGTTGCTCCGCCAACTTGCGCAACCGGATATCGCCGTCATAGAACCCGATGCATTGGTAAACGAGCAGCGCCTGGACGCGTCCGAGATTCAAAACATCATCTCGCATATTAGGCGCCGTATTGAATATCAGCCCATTAGCCACGAGCTGCGTAACCTGGTTTTCAACAATGCAAGATATGATTTCTGAATTCGAGCTTGTTTTGCGCTGATATGCGGCTAGCGCCATATATGCGTTTTGAATCTCAGTCGGAAAGCATTTCTTCCACAGTTGGTGGTGAATGAAGGGATTGCTTCCAGTCTCAACCCACTGGGCAAGCCAGTCTACTACTTTTTGCAATAGACGATCGTAGTCGGCCAAGGTGAAGCTTGGGGGCAGGTAAGGCCGCATCTCTGGAGTATCGATCACCCATGTCTCTGGTGAGGCGAACCACCGGGACGCCATCATGTCATCGATGAAAGGGAAATTCAGCTCAACAGGAGATGGAACATGAACCATGTGTAGCGCAGAGATGGAGATGGCATTCGAAGCGGACGGCGACGCAGAATCTTTGGGAAGTCACAAACGATGATGGCTTCGAGGGCGGGTAGCTGCATGGTCGTCCGCGGGCTTGGCAGCGCTGGCATTGTGGTCGCTCCTTTGTGCATCGCCGCCGCGCCTGCGCGCAGAGGCTACATGATCGAGAGCTTGGAACTTTGGTCATTTTCAATCTTTACGGGTTGCGAGGTATGAATGTGCGGAGAAATCAATGTTCGTAACCCATCTGTTCACGCGCTCTAAGCTGTTGGGGGTTAGCGTCCGCATCCCGAGTGGACGCTATCCTAATGAGGACATGAGCATGATCCAACTGCTTAATGGGAGTTACGATGATTCGATGGGTGTTGTATTGGCTCCGCAGGACGAAGCTGCTTAGAAATCGCATCTGGAGAGTAACGGTGCGGAACGAGGGAGCGAAGATAGATTTCTCAGCAAAGAGCAAGTGTGACTCTCTCTACTACCAAAATTTAACAGCTAAAGAGCGTCCTGCTTAAGACAGGCTTATATTGAATCTTCAAACAATTCTGTACAGTCCAACGCAACGTTTAACATTCACACTATGTCACTTGACGCCCTTACAAACACCCTCAAAGAGATCCGCCAAACCAATGTCACCAAAACTGTCCATGAGGGACCTTACGATGCCATCTCTCCAACCCGCTCCGAGCTCAATCAGACTGGAAGAACTGTCCTCATCACGGGAGGTGGAACCGGTGTTGGACTTGCCATTGCCAAGGCCTTCGTTCAAGCATCTGCTTCCATGGTCATTATCATCGGGCGTCGTGCAGATGTCCTAGAGACAGCTCGTGAGGCACTCCAAGCCGAGGCCAAGGAGTGTGGTACCGCAACGAGTATCATTACCAAGACGTGCGACATCAGTAAGCGTACTGATCTCGATGCAATATGGAAACAGTTTGAGGAAGAGCAGATGACGATTGATGTCTTCATTGCCAACGCAGCGGTGTTCCAAGAGGCTGGCACCATGGTGAGTTTGGGCGCGGGCAAGGTTTGGGAGATGATGGAAGTGAATGTGAAAGCGTCGATAGAATTGGCTGAAAGATTTGTTAATCAGCCTGGCGAAAAGCAGAAGGTACGTACAATCTTTTTTATCTTTGATGCCGCGCTGCAGCACAGATCAACACTGACCTGGAGGAAACAGTTCATTGTGTATGTCACCACTGGCAACATTCACGGCACCCACCATCCCGTTGTATCTAATTTCCCGGCATACACGCTTTCAAAAATGGCGGGGACGTTGTACTTCCAGTTCATGGCTCAGGAACTTGCGCCGGAGAGAGTCCAGATTCTAAGTTTTCATCCCGGATTGATCTTCAATTCGTACTGGGAGACTGTGGGCCTTGGAAAGGAACTGTTTGACGATGGTACGTAAACCTCATACTTCCTCTGTTCTCCCAAATATCATGCTTCATCGCCACAGTCTTCAGTTGTGGCATCGCTGACGCAGAAATCTAGAGCGACTGGCAGGGCAATTCGCACTTTAGTCTGCGACCAAGGAAGCGGCTTTTCTGCATGGACGTACGGCTTGGTCGACATGGGATGTGGAGGAGCTGGCAAGGGGGGGCATTAGAAAGAGAATTGATGAAGACTTTTACTTCTTGAGGGGCACTGTTGCAGATATCGAGCTTGGGATGATGCCTTAAGCACTTATGGTATGTGAAGAATGGATCGAAAGAAAGGTTGCCGTGATCTTTTGGTAGGGCGTGCATCAAAGCGGATGTATTTGATAGTTTAATTGCAACTATACTGGTAACATAGACACAGTATTTCTTCCTGGTTCGCGTCACACAGCATATGTCATTGGTGTAGACAGAGTGGTAATTACATAATAGGCCATCTCATATATATATTCATGAGGCTGTAGCCTATCTCCCCAGGTTGATCAGGCCTCACCGCCTGATCAACACCGCGATAAGGAACATCTAAATGATAACCAGCCTAGCTATTCTGATGCACTTTCAAGATAAGAGCGCTTGCCACTTCACTGGCACATTGGCTAATAACTTCGAGTTATCAAGAAGTTGCGCGCAAACCGTTGCTTGTTTGAATATATCAACACGCTGGAATTCGGACTTCACGAACACTGGAACGGAAAGATCAGGCTGCTAGTGATGCGAAATGACGAATTTCTCAGTAAGGAGGAACTCTGATGATGAACGAACCGTTATGAGACTAGTCTTAGTAGGCCTGAGTGATCGGTTAGGCAGCATTTCACGTTGTGACTATGGGTTTCCGCTGTCTTCAGTGTTGTAGAGATCAGGTTATATGGCAGAGATGCTTGATGAGCATGTGTCTACAATTTCATTGATCCTTGGAGTTTCCACGCTCATCTAACTATGGAGGAACACAGTAGATTGCGATGTCTGTTCAGCATTGCCGAGTTTGAAGATTGTCGGCTGCCGCCTCCTCCAAACGGTCAGGCTTGCAGTAAAGCACGTCGGCATCGATAGCGGTTCGAGCTGCGACAGCTGATCCTGCGTGGAGTTGGAGTTAGTTCGCTTTTGCGCAATAGAGAAGATCAATCATTTACCCTTCACATTGAGGGGAAGTGCAACTGCAACAGCGCCCAAGATGGCAACGATAGTGAGGAGATTGGCCTTCATCATCAAAGACTTTATGTTATATCTGGTAAGTTGCTAAAAGGCTGCAGACTGTGTTTTGCTTTAATGTAGAGGTAGATGATATCTTAACGCTGAGTGTACCCTTGACGATTTTATATGATGGTCTTCTTCTATCACGTGAGCGACAGAGGAAGAAAGTCATCGGAGCTGATATGCATGCTCTAGTCATGCTGCAACTTGTCTAAAGCGCATATAGTTCGGGAATCTGGACGGTACAGTTTGCTTTGTGGAAACATGATCAACCAAGATACATGCAGTAAATGCTTATCAATACAGGAGCCTATGCCCAGCTCAGCCAGAAAGCTTATCTCGACTGCATGCTTACAGACGTATCGATGCAGGCTCTTGCACTTTAAGCAATGTACAACGTATATCATCGGGGGACATACCGCGAAACGCTAAGACCGCGAGACGTTACGAGGAGTTCCACGGTGACCCATCAACTCGGAACGCGCCTTAACTCATTTAGAACCTCTTCAGACATCATAGATCCTGCATGGACATTCACACCTTCCTGATAGGGAGACTAATACCGAAAGAGCTCCCGGGAACCGGATAATGTGCTTATCTGACCATGGACCTACCCATGTTTCCACTGATTGATCTTATTCCCGTACGCGCTGCGAGGTTGCGGTCACTGGCGTCCCTCGAATCCAAGCTCGCACTTTGCGCGGACACCGCTCTCCAGCAGAATCATCCTTCGATATGGAAAAGCACATTAATTACAATCCAGTAGCACAGCATGACGCCTCAGAATACTCATGCGACAATACAGAAGATGCGCACCCAGGAATGGATTATAAGCAACGTGGTACAGCGCTCTCACATGCGATGCGCGCTGTCCTTTTGACAGTCTGTCTAATCGTATACACGATCGCTGTTGTAGATCTTACGAAGAGAGCTGCTTACAAAGAACGGCGAGTAGGACGACGGTTTCTAGACACGCCCGTGGACAATGACTACATCAGATACGACGCCAGAGTCATGAAACAATGGGAAGATTTTGGAAAGGGTACCCACATCGAGTATTTCACTGAGCCCAGTGAAAAGATTGATCGCAATTGGCATGAGATCGTGGAACGTATGTGTTCGAGTTCTCACACCCGGAACGCTCAGCAACTGATGGCAGATTGTGTAGACCAAAATATCGGTATTCAAGAAGACACGATGAAAGCCATGGGTCGTGATGGAGAGGGTATCAAGCTCCCAGATGGCACATACTATGGCTCACTCATGGTCTTCCATCACCTGCATTGTCTTGTATGCTCCATCGAGATTATCAACTCTAGGTCGTCGTGTTAACAACAATCAGAAAAACGTCTACCATGCGTTACACCCTGAGTACTATGGTCTGAGCAACTTGACTGGAAAGGCGAAAGATGATTGGGTGGATCATACAAGTAAGCTGGCCCATTCTTTTCCTGCATGAATGGCGTAATCCCTGTTAGAGCCAACATGCATCAAATGCTTTGTATCGTCACTGACCATAAGTCTGAGCAGCACATTGCCTTCATATGCTGAAAGAGGCTGTCATGTGCCAAGCAGATACTACTGTATTGACTATGAAATGGTCGGATCATAGTGTGCGACCTATAGGAAACCTCACCGCCCCTCATGAATGTGTCAACTGGGATCGGCTAATGGAATGGGTGGCCCCGAATTCGAGAGATTTGACAGCCGAAGGTTGGCTTGTACACCCAAAATACGGTACAGATGTCTTCTCACTGAAACAGTTCAAATCCAAACGAGTTGGACTGACATAATTTCCAGGTCCAGCTGTGGTCAATGGGGAACTCAGCAAACTTCCTACCGATTCATGACCGCGACATGACATGTTGTGCAATCTAGCTGTCATAGCAAAGGCTGATATCTTGTGCACGACTGCTGTCATTTATAAACTCACGAATGGGAGAGGAACAATTAAGACTAGACTCTGCTTTCTTACAGCCAAAGCCTGATTGCTTCATATGTCCAACTTCATCAAAGTACCAAGCCATGGATTTTTGTTCCTTCGCGGTAGACTGAACTCAGCAACTACTTGCAATCCTTGTTGTATGTAGTACCTAAGGGTGCAAAATTGATCAGTACGAGTGAAAATTTCCATGAAAAGCCGTAGATTGACAGACCTTATCAACTTTCTGTCATTGCCCGCCCAGCCATCCAGATAAAGAGCTTTTTTTCCCCGGCCACGACCCCATGCCTGCAGCTCACGGAGCATTGCAGCGCCAATGCCCTGTAACCGACTCTTCGAAATGTTAGCACTGACCATAATCTCCACATACAGACTCTCCTCTCGCACGCTCTGTCCAGCTCGATCTACCGCCGTGGCAGGAAGATAGTTCGGTAGCCAATTTCCGCGCACAAATGCGAAACCGACAGGCACGCAACGACGTGCATCATCTTGCTCTCTTTTGCACACATCTTCGGTATAAAGCGCCTTCATCTCCTCTTCTGTAGCTGCTACCTCGAGAATCAGAATGCGCAGTGCATCCGTGGTGTTGGCGGCTGCATTTTGCTCTGACTCTCTGATCTGGATCTGCGTTTCGGAGAGCCAGCCTGGCCGGGACGAGAAGGAACTTGTGCCCCACTGCGCTTCCGATCCCAGAGATAAGAGATAGGGTATAGATGCGTCGAAGACCGAGACGATGAATGCCTGGTCTTGAGCAAGCGTGGCATCGCGGAGAGAGAAACGAGCTGGTAAGGACATTGATCCAAGTTCCCTGATGAGCGGGGTATTCTTGGAGTGATGTCTTCAAAACGGTCAATGAATCGATCAGAAAGTGTCAACTTAGGGCAACAAAGGTCCCGGACAGATTGCTCTGGGATGGCCGTATATGATGAGGAGAGGCGTGGTGATCTAGCCACAAATAGAGCCGATTAGCTAGATACGCACCTTCCTTAACTAGCCTATCGTGCATCGCGAAAATCCTCTCTGTGCCTGGTGCTCTCTAAGTTCAGGAGTCCTATCGTCGTAATCACTGCTCTACTTGCCGTAGAATGAAGTGTTCTAGAATAGCATGACAATTATATCCATAAACCTTATCCACACCCATTGATTGTGCATCGGCGGTCTTGAACCCCAATTCTTTGTTATTTTCATCATTGAAATGAAATACACGATTTTATGGGTACGTCCGGTCTACAATTTCATGTCCTTTAGCTTTGGATGAGTATGTCGCGACAAGGTGGCAAACTGTGCAGCGGCTGTTCCAGCTCTTCGACCAAATACTGCCCCAGAGGTAAGACCACTTCCGCCGGGATAGTTGGAATAAAACAAGCCTCCCATCATTTCACCTACACAATATACGCCTGGTACACCCTTTCCGGTCGCAGAACTAATGACTTGCGTAGTCTCGCTATCGACGCTCAGTCCACCAAAGGTAAAGGTGATGCCACATGTGACTTTGACCGCAAGGAACGGACCTTGATCGATAGGAAGAGCCCAGTTTGATTTTGCCAATGCCAGCCGTGTGGTTGAGGACTGTGTCGACAGTCCATCCCTCACAGCCGGGTCCCATTTCATCTGGGGATTCTCCTTGCGATGTGCATAGACGGCGCGGTTGTATTCAGCTATTGTGTCCAGAAACGCTTCACGGTCGTGAAGGCCGCGCTTCACGCACTCATCTGCCAGATCCTCAATGGTCGATGCCGTGATGCGTTCTACACGCTCTTCGCGATACTCTTCAGAGCGCAGCCAGCCGCTGGTGCGTGAATCCCATATCTGGAAAGCAAGGCTTTCAGGCTGTGCGAGGATAGCTCTGCCAAATTTGGCATAGGTGTAGTTCCGGAGATCTATCCCTTCGTCGACAAATCTCTTTCCTTGGACATTGATCATCAGGCCTAAAGGATACCCTGATTTGGTGTATTCGTTGGATGCTACCCTGTCGCCAGAGTTAGGGTCTGCGTTAGCATCCCACGCCACGGAATGACAGCCCGACCAATTTCCCGCAGTTGCCGCAGAGATATCCCGCATTGCGATATCCAAACATGCACCGGTGTTGAATGGTGTTCCTCTGACTAGTGCCATATCCCAGCCCGGACCCAAGTATTGACATCGCAAGCGGGGGCTGGCTTCGAAGCCACCACCAGCAAGGATGAGGGCACCGGCTTTGATGACTGCATCGCACCCTTTCTGCTGCACGGCTACGCAGACAATCCCGTCTCCTCTAGGACTGAGGGTGATTCTCATGAGTGCAGTATCCCAATACACCTGGACTTGGTGCCGCTGGGCTGCCCTGATGTGGTCCTGGATCAAGCTCTTGCCCCCATCTTCGGTCTTGATCGACAGGCCACCCCAGAATTTGTAGCGACCATTTACATGATAAGCTTGACGATTGAAAGAGAGTTGGAAGCGAACGCCATTCTGGGCGAGCCACTTGATCGCAGAGTTAGATTCGCCAATTAAGACATTGCTCAACTTTGCGTCGGATCGGCCCATGCAGACGCGCTGCATGTCATTAGCGAAATCAGCCTCGGTATAAGGGTCGAGATCGATCTTCTGCGCCAGGGAGTCGTCGACATTGTTGACGATAGGGAGCAGATCTGATAAGCCTTGATGGCATATTCGATACGCTCCAGCAGTGAAGTATGTGTTGCCCCCGGCCCAGGTCTCCGGGCATCTGTCGATCAGCACGACTTTCTTGGCACCGCTCTGAGCCGCGGACACGGCCGCTGAAAACCCCGCATTGCCACTACCAACAACGAGTACGTCGCAATCTTGAGGAAGAGGCTCCGACATGACGTTTTTTCTCTGACAAATGTTGGCTGGTGGTAAGCGTTGCGAATGTCAGTTGTCAGGAAATGAGTCGGTATGAAGGTAGTTGCAAACCGGATGACAATGGGCGAGTTTGTCAATCACCTCTATCTCAGAGCAAGTGAGGACCCTTTATATAGTAACCATCAAGCTATCTGCATCTTGCTTGAGCCGGCCTGAGCTGTCCCGACAAGCAGTAACGGGCCTATGATGGAAGGACTGCATATGCGGAAAACATGTTCCGATGCAGCTCGGTTTACACAGATCAAGACGAGATTGCGACGCAAAATCAATCTCCGTCCGGAAGGTTGTCAAATATCTCCACTACGATATACATCGTTTGCACTCCTTTGTCTATGGTTCCAGAAAAGATTCTGAATATCGACATTCTCCACGTCCTCATGAGGTTTTAGAGCTCCCTGTAGTCATCGCAATGTGGCCTCGAACATGAAATCCTAAATTCCCACTTGATGTTGCTTTGGTGAAAGATCAGGACTGGCGAAAGGATGCAGGTGCGGATGGGATAGGCCTAGCCGACGGATGTGGATCCATAGCCGACCCGACGGGTAGGATTCAGACGGAAGCAACAGCAGTCACGCGAATATCTAGTCACCTACGATGGGCCATGACGCCGTCAGAACATTTTGTATGTGCTATAATATATTTTTACAATGGGACCGGACTCTAGTGAAACAAGCCTGAAGGAAACACTGATGATCAGTATCGCCATCCCTGGAGCAGCAAAGTTCGTGACGAACAAGCAACGTTTTGAAGCACAAGTTATTGCTTGTGGCTTTGCGTCGACATTAGCCACAGTTGACGACAATACGTTTGCAGATCGGATGGTGGATCACTCGGTTTGAGTACTCTGGTTTGTTGATGTTCACGTTGTTGTATACGCTGCACATGTCACCAGTAAGAAGACAGATTGAATATCAAGCTCATAGCAGAGCGCGCGGGGCATGTACTCGTTCTAGACACTCAAGTCGAGCATCCTGGTGGACCTAGAACGATCAGTGGGCAAATAAGTGATCGCACCGCGGTAGATTTCAAGCTTTAAAATTTTTTGTTATTGTTTGAGTACAGCAACAATCTTTATTCCCAATCCAACTTTTGCCGTGACATTATATTGGTACAATCAAGAAAACTCACAAGAACTCCTGCCACATCTTTTGCTTAAGCAGAGTCGGTAACGCATCCTTCCGAAGCGTTCTTCACGAAGCGGGCGTACTTGAACAGAGTACCCTTGGAGTACTTCAGCGCAGGGGCCTTCCAGCTCTTCCTCCTCTCCGCCATCTCGGCCTCGCTGACATCGACGTTAAGCTCGTTCTTCTCGGAATCGATGGTGATCTCGTCACCATCACGGACCAGACCGATAGGTCCACCCTCCTGGGCCTCAGGCACGATGTGACCGATCAAGAAGCCGTGAGAGCCGCCAGAGAAACGGCCATCGGTGATGAGGGCAACGTCCTTGCCGAGACCAGCGCCCATGATGGCAGAAGACGGCTTCAGCATCTCAGGCATACCAGGTCCACCCTTGGGGCCCTCGTACCTGATGACGACAACGGTCTTCTCGCCCTTCTTGATCTCGCCGCGCTCAAGGGCAGCGATGAAGTCGTCCTCGGCCTCGTAGCACTTGGCCTTGCCGGTGAAGACGGTACCCTCCTTACCGGTGATCTTGCCGACGCAGCCACCAGGGGCGAGCGAGCCACGAAGGATCTGGAGGTGACCGGTAGACTTGAGAGGTTCGGAGAGGGGACGGATGATCTTCTGGTCCTCGGGGAAATCGCGCACCTTCTCGAGGTTCTGCTTCAGTGTCTGGCCGGTGACGGTCATTTGCGAGCCATCTAGCAGGCCCTCCTTGAGCAGGAACTTGAGCAGCGACGGGGTACCGCCAATGTCGTGGATGTCAGCCATGACGTACTTGCCAGAGGGCTTGAGATCGGCGAGCAGAGGAATGCGGTCAGAGACACTCTGGAAGTCGTCAATGGTGAGCTTGAGGCCGACGCTGTCGGCAATGGCGATCAAGTGCAGGACGGCGTTGGTGGAGCCACCGGTGATGGAGATGACAACCATGGCGTTCTCGAAAGCCTGGCGAGTAAGGATGTCCGAGGGGCGGATGTCCTCCTTGAGCAGGTTCTTGATGGCGCCACCAGCTGCAAGACACTCGAGCATCTTGGCCTTGGAGTTGGCGGGGTTCGACGAGGAGCCGGGCAGCGACATGCCCATGGTCTCGATGGCGGTGGCCATGGTGTTGGCCGTGTACATGCCACCGCAGGCGCCCTGGCCGTTGCAGGCGTGACGGATGATGTCGAAGCGCTGGTCCTCGGTGATCTCGCCCGTGATGAACTGACCGTAGGCCTGGAAAGCCGACACAATGTCGATGGACTCGTTGTTGAGCGTCTTGGCGCAGCCAGGCTGGATGGTGCCGCCGTAGACCATCAGCGAGGGGCGGTTGACACGGCCCATGGCCATGATGACACCGGGCATGTTCTTGTCGCAGCCGGGGATGGAGATGTTGGCGTCATACCACTGGCCGCCCATGACCGTCTCAATCGAGTCGGCAATGATCTCACGCGACTGCAGCGAGTAGCGCATGCCCTTGGTGCCCATGGAGATACCATCACTGACACCGATCGTGTTGAACTGCATGCCCAGCAGACCTGCGCGCTCGACACCCTCCTTGACCTTGTGGTTCAGGTCCATCAGGTGCATGTTGCACGGGTTGCCCGAATACCAGACAGAGCTGATGCCGACCTGCGCCTTGTTCATGTCGGACTCGCTCATGCCCGTCGCGTACAGCATGGCCTGCGACGCGCCCTGCGACTTGGGCTGCGTGATGTGCTTCGAGACCGAGTTGAGCTCATTGTCGGCTTTGGCGTGGCGGGGAGCGGCGCTGGAGAGGGCACGGCTGGCATTGGCCTGCCATTGGGGGCGAGGCGAGCACCTGGCGCGAGATAGGGCTCCTCCGAGACGTGCGAGCGACATGTTGGCGGACTACAAGGTAATGCCTCGAGGCAGAGACAGCTCGCCAGCACTTTTTATCGTGCCAATGACGCCGCTGGTCTCCGGTCATCGCTCCGCCGGGGAGATGTGCGTGTCTCCATGGGGTCTAGCGCAGGGATGCTGGCCAATCGTACGCGCAGCGATCATCAGCTCAGGCTTGTGCCCGTCCGCCATCACCATTTTACTGCTTGCCTTCACGCTGTCTGAGTCAATTGTCGAGTCTTGCTGGCTGTAATTGGCGAATGCATAGAAGCGACAGCTTTATTGACATTCATGGCCATCAATGGGTGGCCGAGGTCTCATGTCACAATGATGCCCTCTGATTGCTGTCGCAGCAACGTCTTCACGGCTATGCTGTGATGGTAGGCGAGCAACAAGTGACTGAACAACTGGCAGATATATAAACACATCGATACTTTGCCTCAATCCTCAGGGTCCATCAAAATCTTGCTCTGAACTACGCGCAACATGCACTTGTCTCTACCCTTGTTCGCCGTCACTGCCCTAGCCGCACTGGCAGGGCCGACCACCACAACCATCACACGGACGTCCACTATCACAGTCCCTGCGCTAGATTCGAGCCAAACAGTCACTTCTGATGTAGCTGGGACGCCAACCTCAACGCCTGCAGCTCCTCCATCCATGAACAACGTCAATGGGACCGGTAGACCTGCAGTCTGCATCTCTCTGAAGGACCTGCTGGGCGATGGCATCCTCGTCGCCGTCGCAGATTACACATCTGATTTATCTGCCTGTGCGCCTCCACCAAGATTTGCAGGCTTCCCTTTGACCTTGATTGTCGAATCGCCATCACCTGTTGTGCCATCGAATGGAAGTCCACCAACTGGTACGGACGCTCCTCTGCCCTCATTTTCGCTCTTCAGCCCAAAAGTGGTCTCCTCGGGAGGTACGTGTGACAGCGAGCCACCTTTTTCGGCTTCTTAGGATGCGCTGGAGAGACTGTTTTCATGACTTTTCACGGCCTTGCCTTTATTTGAGTTGTCTCTTTGTCGCACTCCAACTTTTTGTATTTGGCGTATTCTCTTTTACGCTATCCTGGCCTTCACCCTTAAGTAAATCATTTCATCTTATTCAATTTCACGTATTAGATATCCTACTTTGCAGTGACTCTAGTATACACCTCAAAGACCTACGTGTGAAACTGTGTCGATGTAAGCGTGCATTACGTAGACATGCACATACGTGCACAGACTATGAGGTAAGGACATAATAAAGTGAAGCGAGAAGCTGAAGGTGGGCGATGACTGGTTCTCAACTTGCCCTCAACAGCCCCGAGATATGCACCAGAAAGCCAGCCGCTTGTGATGATTCAATCTTCCTGTTCTCAAGTAAGATACTGCGACATCTTGTGTATACATCCATAATATTATTGCCAATTATAAGCTTCAACTCGCGCATCAGCAGATAAACCCCAATCCGGGGTCAGCGGCAAAGACAAGCGCTCATCACATCCCAGTCCGAGAACAGGGAGATTAGGGCTAGCAGCGCATTTCCTGCCGCATCGCTCTATTCTGTTGTAATTTCTACCTCTTCGTTGCCTCAGACCCGGGATCGCGGTTCACCAGAACACGCGATGTTTTTACCTATCCGTACAGATGATTGTCGACACTCATCGTTCTGTGTCAGTCAGGCTAAAGGGTATTTCGTACCAGGGCAGATGTCCTGCTTCTGATCCTGTACATTCTGTACCATCATCCACAATCCATAAAGCGCTGGGGAAAATCAGCTGGTGCTCTTCAATGAGATACCCAACACGATGGGCGGTAATCATCGTGTTCGACCTGGCGGACTCTTGAACCACTTGGACTATACTGCGCAGCATATTCCAAATATTGATCATGTGTCCTCTCACGATGCCTTGCAAGCACAAGCTAAGCCCTACCAGGTCACAAAAGGGGGGTGATGGTCCGTGAAGCGGTATTAGGCCGAGCAGGCGTATGTGAACAAGCACAGACGCAAAAACGCGTCGTATTCTACTATGTAAGTAAGGTCGCCCTCAAATAAGATTCTACCGCAAAAAAAGTTAAGAGACCCCGAGTAGATTCTGCATGCAGAGTGGATAGCCGATTTTTGCTCAATAGATATGTGTCCAATATCGCTTTGCTCTGTAAAGGTTGGAATTGCTTTCATTGTCAGTTCCATGCCTCTCTCCTTCCATCAATGCTGCACCTGTATGTTTTGTAGCACTGCGAGGACTTAAACTGAAGCAAGAAACGATTGAGTCTTGAAACCATTATTACAGTTGTACTGATGCTCCATCGTGTTGCAGACAAGGCTGCACGCTGGGAATTGTGATACAGCACTGTAGTTGGTCAATTGCTTGCGTGCTAGGTTTGCAGGCTGACGCTAAGCTCAAATGGTGATGTTTCATGAATGGGTTCAAGGTTTATCTGCCGCCGTTATCTAGATCCCCTGTAAGTGTTTTGTTCCACAACGAATTGTTCTTTCAATGCACATCCTCATAGCCTCCCACAATGTGCGCCTGCACCGCTTGTACACGCACATCTGGTCGTTTCTTCGCGGGTTCAACACACGTCTCCGGCGCTGCAGACTGCGGGTATCAGACGAGATACGGTAGCTCACCTACCTTCATACCCGCAATAATGCGCCTGATTTTGTTACGCTCGAACAGTTGTGCATTGAGCGCTCGAATTTACGCTGGCATATCGAAGCGCAAGTCTCCGGCGCGGAGCTCTACTTGATTCTATTCTGGGGCTGCGACGTCTCTAGCACGAATGAATGGGCCGTTTGAGTCACCGCAGGTCTGAGCATCGATTTGCGGTAGCAGCGGTGTGAATCTGTTTCCAGACGGAAAGCGCCCGATGTGCCGAGACGCTGATTGCTTCCGGATTCGGGATGATAAACGAAGTGGCAATGCAGAGTTCGTTATTGGAAACGAGGCCCAAAGTTACAAGCTGGGCTGCTACGAAAAATGACCGTGTCCTGGAACCCAAGAAAAGCCGCGAGTTTGTATGATAGCGTCGAGAAATGGCCGCGTAGTTCGACTCACGTTCTTAGACATGGTCTTTGCAAGCGGCCCGTATCAGATATAAGAGGCGCCGCCAGATTCAGTATCTCCGGTACTCTCATCCTTAGTGTCTCGTTCTTGCAAACTTTCGTTGTCTCTGTCATTATGTTCGACGACCTCACCAGAACTGGCTTACTGCAGGCGGTGGAGCACAGACTCTGCTGGAATACCATCTGGGCTTTTATCGGACTCGTGATCGGTATCTGGACTATCAAAATTATTTACCGCGTACATCTCCATCCTCTGCGATCAATTCCCGGTCCTTGGATCAGCTCAGCAACCAGTCTATGGATACGGTGGCAAAGATGGCATGGGACGTTGTCGTTCGAGGTTGACAAGCTGATGGCACGATACGGACCTGTCGTCAGAATCAGTCCAAACCTTGTGATTTTGAACGATCCAGAGACAGTTGAGAAGGTTTTTATCAGGAAAGACCTAGACACTTCACCAAAGTCGATCCGTGCTTTACGCGTTGGTGGTCACGACTGGACGGTCACATATCCACAGCACCCGATCGCGCGATCACGACGACACCCTGTCATGATTGCAACAACGACCAAGAATCTCAAGCTCCGTCACCAAGTCTTTGTAGACAATATTGAAACCATGGTTCAAGATCTTGCGAAGTCACACGGAAAGATGTCAGAAGATATTGTCAATCACCTTCGTATCTGTACTTTGAGGAACTCGCAGGTAATCATGGGAGGCTCAGCAGTGGATCTCGATGCCAAAGACTTCCCTAGTGTGGTCGGAGAGTATAATTTCCTTGTCGTGTGGAGACTTTGCCTTCCCGAATGGCTTTTCGAATGGCTACAGTACGGACCATTCTCACATGCTCGATTTCGTGTACGATCGAGTGACATGCTCTTTGATCTGGGAAATGAGCTGTGTCGGCAAGCTGCAGAGAACAAATCTACCTTCGAAGAAGACCCTAGCATTTACAAGCTGTTCACCGACACCGATGCGAAGTATCCAACACAATCGTGGACAGACCCGGAACTTGGAGCGGAGATGGCAGGTCAAAGTAAGTGATAATATCAAGAGCAAACCAAATATACGTGCTGAATATTCCTTAAGTACTCGCTGCTACTGAAACAACATCTTCCGCGCTTGCTTTCATTTACTACGAGTTAGCGAAGAACCAGAGCCTCCAGCAAGATCTGTACCAGGAACTGTGCGCTCATGAGGGATATGAGGAGCTCGATTCTCTCAAGTTTTTAGACTCTTGCATCAAGGAAGGTCTTCGTTTTCGCCCACCAGTTGCTCTTACAGGGAGTCGAATGGTGCCTAAAGAGGGATTGAACGTTCTGGGCTACTTTCTCCCAGCTGGCACGGTGGTCACGACACAATCTCTGTCAATGAGCCGTCAGAGACCCGACCTGTTCCCGGATTTCGACAGCTACAATCCTCGGCGTTGGCTGGATGATGAGGCCGGTGCTGAAAAGCGCCGTCTTCTTGTACCATTTGGTATCGGCGCCCGTCGTTGTCCAGGTGGGAACATGGCCACGTACCAAATGCGCCTGATACTTGCTGCCACATTCCGTAGATTCAAGATAACATTGGCTGCAGAAACAACCCCAGAGAAGATGGCACCATTTGAGGCAAATGGATATCGATCGCGTCATGATAGGTGTGACCTGGTTTTCACGCCTCGGGCGGCATGATTTTATGCACAATTTTTCAAATGCTGTATCTATAAAAGATCAGACATCTAAGTCTTCTATCGCACCTTGTATTCGCTCGCGATATAAAATATCCTTCGGTGTCAGCTGCAGTCGTATTCACTCTTTGCTTGACTCCGACTTTGCCTATCTGACATTTTCCCTGATGCGCTAACTTGTTGTCGATCCTAAATATAGATTTTACCCAAATCCTTAGAATTTTGGTTCCGATTGAGAAAAGTCGAATAGTAGAATTGGTTTGACCAGTGGACCGTATTGATATATAATGGTGGAGTCTTGGCCGTAGAGGTCTCTGAGGCTCAGTTTAATTTGATTGACTCTCAGAAAGTTCTAAGCCGTTGAAATCGGAGCAGACACTTTCACCACGTACACTCCGTCTAAAAGAAGGGTCGGAGAGACGTTGTTATTGTCAGTGCTGACTATCCCATCCTCTAAACTCTCGCAATGTTGTTTGCAAGGGTACCACTACACCATCGAAAACTGCCCTTTGGAAGCTCTCATCCCCAAGGTCATTCACCTTCTGATCGAATTCACATCTTACACACCTTCGAACCGCATCTGCGTATCGTTTACCAGCCTCAAACTCAAGCTCGCTCTCTACTATGCGTTCAGCTGTGCACCATGTGATGCTCGGTGTTCCTTGCCAGCTTTCATCGAGCGTAGATTTGAGGTCTTCTATGGGTTGCCCATACCACAGCTCAATCAACAGAACTCCGAATGTGAAAAGCGCTTGGTTTCGGATGACTCCGTATCTCTTTGCTGTATTTGGAGATGTACAGATTGATTGGTTGTGCGATATATCTTGGGAGACGAATGCATGCTGGTATATCGCTGATGGCTCCGATCCCGGTCTTCGAATAAAATGAACCCTTTCCAGACCCCAGATCTCGTCAAGCCATGGGCTCTGATGAAGCTGCAAGAGACTTGATGCAAGGTCTACAGCAATGCTGAGCTTATCTTGTCGGGTCAATCGCGCTGCATTGTTTACTTTCTTTGTCAAGAGATCGCGTAAAGTGTAAGACGTCCAATTGTCTTGGGTCGTGCGTGTCATCGCCTCTGGCAGAAAAACCAGATGCTTCTCATTTGTGCTGTCAAGTAGATACCCTACGCAGGGATCAATCGGCGTTCGGTGCAGCCGCTCCACCGCCTCACAAAGAGTCTGTATTCGCTCTGGCTCTGAGAACGATATCGTTCTACTCTGTCGTTGAACTATTGTCATTGTAGCACTAGATCTCTGATGACGTCCCTCTGAGTTTCGATCCAGCTGAGCGAATTGGACTTGCTTTCCGGCGGGTTTCGAATTGCTCGACTTAGAGGCGCTAGTTTTGAAGGATACATGTCTTTGAGTCCTGTCAGGACACCGTACATCAGCTTCTGTCCATTTCAGGTTGGAAGAGTGAACGAATATGACCCTGTATGGTTTGAAATTGGAGATGATATCAGTCTCAGAAGACTCATCGCTTCTACTGTCGAGACGGAGTTTGACTGCATGCGCTTGGCATCCGCCAGCACACTTTAGACCCAGCCTTAGAGCATCGTAAAGGTTTCCGGCAAGTTTCTGCAGGGTCCTGAAGTTTGGGTACCGTTTGGTACTTCTTTTAGCTCTGGAGGATTCTAGTTCCCGGGTTTGCCGAGTCAATTCTTTCAGGGCGAGGTTGAAGTGACAGAGCTGGTCCAATTGTTCGGCATACTCACTTCTACTCATACTGAAGCGCAGACGTTTGTATTCCTGCTTGAAGTGGCTAGCATCCCTGAATTGAGGCTGTGGGTGGTATCAGCGTGAGGACGATCGACCTTTGCAAAGAATATGTATGTGGAGCAAAACTGTTGTGCTTCTGCACGAAAAGAGGCACGAACCTTTCCGGACGCATCCAACGCCAGCTTGTCCCTCATCGTCCACAACGCTGTGTCCATGCCACGGACATTCTGCATGTAGACTTCGTATGAGTCTAATAGGCGTTCTTTCAATCGCGTCTTGATATCGACCTGGTACCAGAGTGGCCCTTTAGGGTCGGACAATAACTGCTCCATCTGTTCGACAGGTATAATTCCGTCAAGCAGCTGTAACAGAGTGTTTCGATACAGGGCGTGCTCCGTTTCTATACTAAGTAACAAAAATCTTAGCTCTGTTTTATATCGCCAATAACGTTTCGCCGTGTTGACTCCTTCGGCATAGTGCTCCAGCGCTGATATGACGAGCGGCAAACCAGCCAGAACCAGGCCTGCCACTTCAATCCCAGACATGGCTATCAATAGAAAAAGATCAGATAGATTCCGGTAGCTAATTAGATTGATTGAAGAAGTAGAGGAAGTCTGTTTTGAAGATGTGGGGTTAAGGGCTCAAGCTGACAGGTGGTGTCAGCCCACGTGTTACACCCCGCATTTGCGGCCCCCAATTTCCTTTCAGCCTGATGTGTAATTTGACTTACAGGTCATTCAACAAATCTTCTGGATCGTCAAACTTTCTATGGCCTTGCAAGTGACTTTGCGACACACTGTACTTCAAGCTGTCATATTGACAACAAACCCCACACATACAACATCGCCTTGATACTAAGGCTCGAACATGAACGGCACAATCTCTGTGCTTGTATTAAGATGTCTGGAGGCATTTGCAGGGGTTGAGAACGACCTTTCAATAGCAGTGGATGATGTGAAAAAGAAGATTCCGGAAGGCGGTCTGACTGATGAACTTGGTCGCTTCCGGATATGGGTGGGCAATTCTGGTGCCCACCGGAGAGGAATGAGTTCGCTGGACTATAAGCTTCGAGAAGCATCACATATCCAGACTCGAGCAGTGAAGCTACTTGAGAACATACTCACAATACTGGCCGAGATGAAAGAAATCATCGATGGCGACCGGCCCGCCTGTGAGGACTTTTCTGATTCCGACTCCGACGACATGGAGACAGACTTCCCTCTTCAGAACGAAGAGACGCCTTTCTGCGAGCTAATGCAGCTTCTGTTGAACCTTGCTGATATCAACACCTTTTTGATGCGGCTTTCCATTGCGATTCGTAATCCGGCACCACATGATCACTTCGAGGCGTTCGCGAAGATCAATGTGTCTCATTACGAGATGTATGACAACCAACATGTGCGAGCAAAATTTCCAAGCCTAGAGGGCAATCTCATAGAGCGACTGAGCAGTGCGATCTCGCGCCGAAGACAGTATCTCACTTACCGCAAATGCCACCGAGCGCGACTTGGAGAGGGATTGGATCCCGACTCGGGACCATCAGCGGTCGATTTCGATCGTACGGTGATTTCTTCTCTGCCACCAGAGATCAAGAATGATCCAACAGCTCTATTATTCGAAACTTACGGCGGCTACGATGATGCTGTATCGATCACATCGTACTCGTCTTCACACACCAATCTCGCAAAGTTGCGGCCTCCACCGATGCCAGAGGATGCTGAATACGGCCAGCCTTTTGAGTGTCCGCTTTGTTATCGCTTTACAATTGTGATGGGCACTCACGCTTGGGTTAAACACGTATATCAAGATCTGCGACCTTACGTAAGTATTGCCAAATGGTCACCACGTCATGAACTGATATATACATAGACATGCACCTTCAATGACTGTAAAACTCCCCACAAAATCTATGAGTCTCGACATGAATGGTTCGATCACGAAATACAGGCGCATAGAACTTGGTGGGATTGTGTCGACGGCTGTTCAAAGAATTTTAGATCCCTGGATCAATTCCGAACGCATCTCCAGCAAGCACATGTTGAACTAGGAACAGGAGAGAGGCTCGAGAATATCATCAGAGTCCGTCGAAAGCAAGCCGATCCTGACACTGAAGCGCAGTGCCCGTTGTGCAATGCGAAACTCGGCTCGTTGATGAAACTACGCCACCATTTGGGAAGGCATCAAGAAGAGCTTGCTCTGTTTTCCCTACCTTCTCATCTTTTGGCTAATGACAGTGATGATAATGATCAAAAGGACAGCGAAGACCCAGATACGAGACACACACAGGACCAATCCACCGCTGTGTTGACCACAATGCATGTCGGAGACGACGGTGGCATGTTTGTTGATGATCGTATCACAGAAACAGTCGCCTCAAGCAATGAAGAATGGGACTCATCCACGGAGAGTATTTCAGGAGAGGTGTCTGTTCAAACATCGACAGCAAGTCATAACGAACCCAGAAATTCAGATGCAACGATGAAATCCCGGCAGCTAGCTAAGGAAGTAGAGCCTGTACCACTTGCCGCGGAATCATGGCCACGCCGTCTACGTAAGCGAGTGCAACCCCCTCAAGCCCTTAAAAACTTACCTTCAATTCCAAATGCACACTTAAGTGCAGAAACAGATGATTCAACGGATGATGAATCATCTGTGGACGGCTTTGCAGGAACGACATACTACGACAGAGATTTCCAATACCGCCGTAGTAGATCACCAGATCCAAGCTCCGTGGGGCGTCTTCGAAGGCTTTTGTCTCCTTCCGATGAAAACAATCCAAGCTCTGCAGTCACGCCATCGTCAGATTTGGCTCAGCAAAATCTGAGGGTTGATCGTGAGGGCATACTTGAATCTGGATCAGGACAAGATGAGCACGACTCTTCGATCTCAGCGGAGCATTTAGACGTTCAGATGCAGCACAAAGATCCCATCCATAAGACCTCGCGAAGTACAGGAATTGTAGTCGAGCATGGCAAAGCGCAACGTGGGCAATGGTCAGCTGAGAATCATAGCCAGTCTGCTAGCTTCAAAGGAAAAGGAGCTCAAACTTTAGGCGACAGTCAGTATTCTGAGAAGCAACATGACGCCGATATATTGCAAGAACCTACCACGGGGTACACGTACGATAAGACAAGCTCGCACGCTACGCGCAACAAAACAATATCTCACAGAGGAAAGGGTGTTGGCTTCATGACGGACCCAGTCATATCGGTGTCTCGGCCTGTTAGCAATGCAGAGAGTTGGGCACTCTACGATTTTGAGATGCATGCACGGAAATGTGCCCATTGCCACGATCCGTACGATGTCCATCGCCATTATGAGCAATTGTGCCAACTTGGCCACCGTCTAGCCCAGGACGTGTGTTCCTATGTCTACAATCATGACGCAATTACTTATTCTACCAAAGAAGAAGATCATAAACCTGTACGCGTGGAAATACCGTCTACATATGTTGAAGTCAGCGGTCTTCTGAAAGCTGTTGAGCGCAGCTTAATACACCGATCCCGCAAGCCATTCGTTTCGATGGACCCAAACTATCATCCAGGGCCATCAAGTGAAGGATCGAATACGCAAAAGTAAGCAGATATCGGGTATGCAGCTACAAATACGATATGTAGGCTGCAGGCGGTTCCCTACTGGCTGAGGAGAGCAGAGGAGGATGTCTATACAAAGTCAACTATTTTGCTTAGTGTTTTGAACTCTCGTAGCAGCCCATGCAGCAGGTATCGCATTCTAGCAGATCTAGCAAACTGCAAAGCCTTTGTACTTAGGGATAGAAAAAAACTACTACTGATTCCACGCAGACCAGGTGACAACCACCCCATCCCAAAAAAACAGTAACAACACTCTCCTTCCCTTCCACGTCCCTTTCCGCTTCCACTCCTACCCAAGGCCCTCAGAAAAACATCCAAAAACATACAACAGCGGGTATTCGCTAGTGGTCACCCACCTAACTACTAATCCGCCGGTACGTTGCTTAAATAGGGCTGAGCGAACGGGAAGCCTTGTTTTCAACGTCCTATGGTCGTATGTATCGTTTCTTTCAACCAGCAAGAAATACATCTTTGGTCAAATGATGTATGGAATACCGCACCCCAAAGACCTTTCGCATGGCGACCTTCACCGGCCCACGCACATCGACAGAAAAGCCGACCTGGTTTTTATCCATCAAGATCTGAGATATGGGGCTGGCAAAAGATGTTTGCGTGTTTGGGCGGCCATTTAGGCGAGGTGGTGAAGGTATTGTGTTGGGTCGACGAAGATGGTTCGCTGGGCCGGTAAGTGACTACCTGGACTCTACGGGCATTACGAATCTGATTGACCTCTGCATTCGTGTCATCGTGCCCTGCAGAGGGCAGGGCTTTCTCTCTTCTGAGATCGATTAAGCGCCACAAGAAAAGCCGACTGCGGCTTGTGGTCTCTTCAAAGTAGCCACTCGGCAATATCAAATGGTCAGAGTCAAAACGCTTGGTACTCTATTATTAATATTAGCGCCAGTACGGTGCTATCGAAGAGCAATTGCTTTGCATGATGCTTGTCTTTAGAGAACTCCAGGTGTCAGCCTTGTCCTACTTTCGCCAATAGGTCTGCACAAATTCGTGCGCCCAGTCGATGACACCAGCCTTCCAGTCACCCATACTCTCCTCGACGAGCCGCTCGAACATCTCCGCCGCCTCTCCTTCGCTCTTAGTGATCCACATTCGTTCTTGCACTTTGCGAACCGAGCCTTCACGCTCGACCTTGATATCGGGGATGTTTGCACCTTGCATGAGTGCGAACAAATTCAGCAGAAGATTGGAGGATTTTCGCAGTGTGGACCATGCTGTGAATGCATACTCTTTGAAGCTGAGGTAATTGGGATGCGTAGCGCCGCCCATGCCCTCAATCATCTCACGGCAAAGTTTCATCTGAGGGGCGAAAGGCTTAGGATCGCGACCGAGGATGTAGCCAAAATCAACGTGGAAGAAGGCGCCGTTGGGTGCGATGAGTAAGTTATCCAGATGACGGTCACCGACGCCAAGAAGGTAAGTAATGACGCAGTAGCCAGCACAAGACTTGATGTATGTGTCCATGGCTTCTTTCTTGACACCCAGATCGGCGTGAGGGTCAGGATTGTTGGCGCGCAGGTACGCAAGAAGAGAGCCTTTGTGCTTCTGGCAAGCGGCAGCTATACTCATTGATGGTACAAACTGAAACGCACCGGCAGATGTGGAAGTAGCCAGAATGCGATACGGCGTGAGTCTAAGGTCGAGGTTCTCCTTTCGAAGAAGTCGGTCCATGAGTGTGATGATCTGGATAACCAGTTGATCCTGACGCAAGTCGTCGCCAAACTTGAAGATGATGGGATACTTCTGTCCATGACTTGTTCGAAAGTTGAGAACTATGGGCAGCAAAGAAGACTTGAGCACGTTGCAGTTCTCCGCATCGATGCCAGTGATATAGACTGATGGGTCGAGTGGGAGAGGAAGAGACTCGAAATTTGTGAGCTCATTCTTGGGATCGGCCAAAGCTTTCTTGAGGCGCGCAAGCTTCGCTGGACGATCACCACCACCGAAACGAACGTCCTTTGAGATCTTTGCGAGGATAGTGAGAAGCTCTCCTTGCCGACGGAAGGTGTTGCGGGTATTGACGCCCTCAGGCGTCTTCTCGAGCTCGACCATAAAGTCGTACTCGACCTTCGCGAAAAGGTCGCGGTGCTCGGGTTCTTGATCAGAGCTCATATCACTGATCTCGACCATAAGATACCAATGGAAAAAGTTACCCAGCGCAAAGCTGTTCGCCGCTCGTGTGACAAGAAAGCGCGCCAAAGAAGAGTCGTCTCCCTCTCCAGCTGCTTCATACTTCAGGGCTTGCACCAGCTGGAGCAAGTATAGTTGCAACTCTTCGTCGTCCGCCTTCTTAAGTCGTTCGACAGCATAGCTGCGCACTACCGGGTGATCGAAGTGAGGACCGAGCAGCTCGAGCGCGTCATCCACATCGATCTCGGCCCATTTGTCGAGGAGAGGCGCAGCCTGACGCGCTTCTCTTGGGTTCTTCCAGTTCACGCATTTGACGAACTTGGTCAAAGCGCGCTTATCACGAAGTAAGAAATACCTGAACTTCCAGATATCGTCCCTTTCATGTGATGTGATCTCTTCGAGTGGGCCCTTGCTCATTAGAAGATTCAGCTTGTCGCGAACGTGCACGTTAGGCTTTCGATCGCGGTCTAGTGAATCCGTCTGCTGGCTACGCATCAGCTCGCGATGCTTGTCTTCGGCAGGATTAACCCTCCGCCCAATCTCAGGATCGTAAATCTTGATGAGACGACCGGCATCAGCGTCCCCATACCCTATGCCATCAACGTCGATGCCGGGTCCGAAGGACACTTCAGGTGGTGGGCGCAATCGGATGTCTGACTCTGCGGGCAACCGTAGGTCAGAGATGGGTGGCGGAGGGTATTCGACGTCTGTGAACACTATGGCGTGATCAAACCGTGGGAACTCGATGTCAAGGTAGAAGAGTTCCAAGTCTCCGTCGTGGTCATCCTTGCTTTCACTGTCGCCATTCGTATCCTTGCGGCGATTGAGGGCAGCCGCTTCGGCCTTCAGCGCATCGCTGCGGACCTTCATCATCTTCTTGTAGACCAGATTATCGAGCCAGGTGTTGGTCGGCAGGTCACCCATCTCCTGCTTCTTCAGCAGATCTTCCAAGCGCTGCATCTCAGCGATCTGCTCATCGACAGTATCTTCGACCACTGGAGCCTTCCGACTCCTCCGCGCTGGCGGTATGACTGACGGAGTTGTGGTGTTGGACAGGCCGTCGGCTGCCTTGTGACGATGGATTCTGCAGCGTTGCCGCCCCTTCTGCAATGTGTTGTCTTTGTCGAATAAAGGTATGGTGGTGCCACCGAACGGTACAGCGTGCATGTTCGAATCGCTATCTTCGAGCGGCGACAGATCCCATAGTGTTATAGCAAGCTGCGCCGAGGCAGGGAGGTTGGCGTAGGTAACAGGTAGCTCGAGCCATTCGTTCCATATGCGCGCATTTTTGAACGACTTGTAGGCGGTCTGCACTGTGATGGTGAGAGGTTTGCTATCTGCCCATATCTGTGCGGTCACGTATAACTCGAAGTGAGGGCTATCGCGAGCGTCAGTCGTCTGCCTCTGGCACCTCAGAAAGACGGACACTCACTTGATGTTGGAAGCGCGGTGCCTGAGATCAGGTCGCCTTAGCAGCACCGAGTAGGGTATTTGTTTCTGAATGCCATCTAGGCGATCTCTGTCACCTCTTAGCTGGCACCTAGGACTGCTGCGCGAGATCTCACATCTTCACATGCACCGACAGCTCCGTCAGGTCGAGCGAGGTCGCGAAGTTGAAGGCTTCCATCGTGAGCGGTGGGGAAGCTGCACACTACCGCTGGCCATGAGCGCACAACATCTGCAGGCTGTGCTGGAGGTTCTGTACACACAAAAGCAGGCTGCAGATGTCTCACAACCGGCCAAGTGACGGCCGATCAGATGAACGAAACGTGGGGTGAGGCTTGAGCTTGCCCCTGCTGCTCCACCGGCCGACAGGGATTCGCGTTCGAGCGCGCACACGTGACCAATGATGTATCGCACTTTGTTCGTGAAATCGCGCTAAGGATATGGGCAGCTGCAAGCCGCGTCCTGATAGGTACTACCACTGCCCGCGGTACTTCACCGTCAAACAACGACGCCGCAGCCGCACCCTCCTCTGACGACGCCGACTGAGACAGTGACAATGGCGCGTCTCAACACACACCTGTCGGCCACACCTCAAACTCGAGCCCCGACTGTCGATTCATTGTACCGCGACCCCTCGGTCGCGCCTCGCCATGGCAGCACCGCGCGCGCTTCTACATACTCAGTCTTGAGCCCGTCTCAGTCGTCCGACAAGGAGAACATGGATTCAGAGTCTCGCGACAACACACCGCCGCCCGCAAAACGAAAGGGTCTCAGCAACGCGTCCGGGCGCATCCCTACGCCTGATACAGGCTCGACCACGGGTCGTGCCAGCAAAAAGAGGCGTCGCGCCAGCGCCTACGATGCGAACGGTGAATCTGGGATTTACGAAGACGAGGAAGACGAGGACGAGGACGAGGACGAGGATGCGGTCCACGCCCGGCGGCGACAAGCAACAGCCACGCCTGAAGAAGATGAGGACAGCCAGAACAAGCTGTACAATCCCAATCAGGATCCTGAGAAGAGACGGCGAGTTCGGTATCAGCTGCGTGACCACCATCGCCAGCTCGAGGGTAAGTCTTTGCAGCCTTGTGTTGCGAACAGAGCTGACAAGATCCAGAAAATCGCGATGCCTTTGTCCAGGCCAAGAACAACGGCCTGTACGATCTGCTCAAGAAGAATGACTCGACATTCGGGAAAGTGCGTCAAACGGCAGATGCCACAGTCGACTCGCGGTTCCTGGTCACTGCAACAGACATGGCGAATATGAAGCTGCAGAAGAGCCTACACGGGAGTGGCGGCGCTGGTGTTGACTTGGACCAATTCGTTTCGAAATGCATATACTTCATGAAGTCTGGTGGCTACAGGCATGGCGAGGAAGATGCACCAGCAATTGCCGTTGCAGAAGACGAGGAGGATACCGGTGATGGGCTGGACTGGGCTCTGTTTGGACGACAAGCATGCTTTCCTAGCAACAAGCGCCCGCCTACATCGAGCTTTCTTCTAGGGCCGTTGTCGGTGCAAAAGAAAATCAGGACGACACAGCGGCGCGCAACGCAAAGGAGACAGCCAGTCGGTCCTGCAACAAGACCGCAGGAAGTCAGAGAGGGTGACATCACACAATCTGAAAATTCGAACCTCACACATCTGGTCAAGGGCATTAAGTCGAAACTCGAGTCGCACCTGGAAGCTGCCGCGGAAGCCGCCGCCGCCGAAATAGATGACTTGAGCGCAGAGGTCGGGGAAGCCAACATCACGGGAGAGGACGAGGCTGCTGCGTTTGCCCGGCACCGGGTCGCCAGAACGCCTGACGACGAAGCCGCTGTCCATCTTTTCGATTTCGCAATCAACCCGCGAGACTTTGGCCAGACCGTCGAGAACTTGTTTTATATCAGCTTCTTGGTAAGAGAAGGGAATGCGCAGATCGTCAAGGATGATGACGGTCTACCATTGCTTGGTGAGTATCTGGATTCATCAAAATCGAACGTTGTGCTGATCATGTACAGCTCCCGCTGCACCACGAGGTGTATCGGAACAACGAGATCAAGGCGCACAGAAGCATCAAGCTGTTTTCAGTATCGACTACCCAACATGGCAGATGTTTATCGACGCATACGACATCAGAGAACCGCTCATACCACACCGCACGCAAGAGCAGGATAATGGCGGTGCTAAATGGTATTGAATTTAGTAGCGTTTCATGGCATTTGTTTCTTCCCGTTTTTGACGTTCATCGCTGCCGTTCACCCGGCTTTGTGGACCACCCAATGACCCCAACCAGCGGTCGGTCAAATCTTATCCTGCTTGAGCAATGATATTGTAGCGAGGCGCACGGCTTTATTGTATGATACCATGACAGGCGGCTTTTTCTGTGCTATAGCTTTTTCTCTTCCGATACCCCAGATCTCGTACACGTTTCCAAGCATTTTAGATGGTCGCCGACATAGAAATTCATGAATGGGGCTTGCATCACAAGCACAATACAAAGCAAGTGACTTCCAGTAATTTATGGAACTTATGATGACCACTCCTCTATGTTTGGTATCACCCATGTCTTGATCCTTACAAGTGACGCTTCCTGGCGCTGACATACCACCTTACCAATTGCGAGCGCCCCTTCATACAGCCATGGAAAGCGAAAGCATAGTGTACTAATCGAAATACTTCAGATTCCAGTGGTGCAGCCAATGTTTAGATACAGCCCATCATGAAAGCTACAAAGCTCGCCGATCCCATCCACGTCTTGCCCAATTATCGTTAGAGTTTTCAGAGACATTTAAAGCAGTGTACTGCCTGCCAGTCATGACCCCCCAGCGTCCACAGCGACACATCGAGCGCGAGGGAAGATGATTTTGGCCCAAGTAATGGTTCGGTGTCATTTTTTTCAGAGAGAACAGAACAGAAACATGGCATTGATGTCTTTTGCATTCTTGAACATGGTTGGTTTGAAAGTCATGCGCTCCGAGCACATGGTACGCGAAGAACGTGGATTTTGCCTAGGCCCCTTATACGGGCACCTCGAAAGAACAGACACATATATAGGAGGCAGAGGAGCTTTGGTATACCAGTCTTTCGACGCAACAGACAGAGCATATTCTTTGGTCGCATCTTCAAGATAGCAGAGACCATGAAGGTAGGGTCAGTTTGTTAGACTGAGAAACAGAGACATATACTCTTCGAAATGGAATTTTGAGAATAAAGACATTTGGCGGATACTTTTCGAGAGAGAAAGGGTCCAGAGTAGGTTTTGGTGACGTGTGAAGGAAACTGCTCACAACGCAAATTTTCACTTCTTTGTGTTCAAAAAAGAAATTTGATTGCTTCCAGAGTTCAACATCGACGATTTTTGTGTACTTTCAGAGATGAGGACGAAAGAGCAAAGAACATGTGCTGTAAAGGCGTAATATTTTAGAAAAGAGAACATAGCCAGACGAGTAAGAGTTTTGAGCGCATATAGCAGCCTTCTTTTTGTACAGATAGAAAAGAACCCAACACTTGTTTTCTATTTTCAGTCCTGTTTCGATAGCAATGGAAGCATGAAACGCTTCTCGAATCATGAACGACCCGTTGACTGATCAAGAACTTGGTGGATCCAGATATGCCAGAGTCTTTGATGGCTGACTTGTCGTCTGCCACATTCAGGCTATCGAGGCTCTGCTTTCGTACATAATCCGTGTCCTTACTGATTTTTGGAAGGACGCCCCGGAGAACAAAACATAGGCAGTGTCGTTATGGATTTTGGAGAAACGACAAGCAGAGAGAAAGTGGTTTTTGGCCAGGCCAGATTTACAGGGTTGGGAGGGTCTGATGCAAATAAGGAGTTATCAGCTCTTGGATTAAAGTTTTCGGTTCTTTCCAACCAGGAAATGTGTGCTCGTGAGCGCGAGCAAGAACGACAGACATGACAGTCATCCATGTTGTATTTTGGATGCCTGCTGCCAAAGAAAGACTTGCAGTTTCCAGATTATGTCAGGTAAGGATGGAGACATGATATATTTGAGCAAAAGACAGAGCAGAGAGACATGACAACGCTTGGTAAAGTTTTGGACAATCGTGACGAAGAGATGCTCAGTGGCGAGCAGAAAGATAAATAGTACTTGACTCAGGAGGCATTTGGTGTGACTTTGTACTTGCAGAAAGAAACAACGATTTCGAGAGGAGCGAGAAGACATGTGTCGTTGTTCTGATACTTTTGACAGGCGGAGAGAGACAGAACATGAATCGGGTGTTTGTCCGGTTTTGATAGATGACAGAAGATGTGCAGACTTGGAGAATATCATCAATGTTTGAGGCAGTGCGTAGGCCGCAGCTCAAGAGCCGAGCCTGCGGCATCTGAATTTTTCATGATTGACATACACAAGCGTGGATCATTTTGGAAACATGATTTGGAAAAGTACGATAGGTTTGTTCGTCCAAGATGGCTATTGAAGCCTTTTATACATTCATAGACTAGGTATCACGGGACGCACATAGATTCCGCACGTGATCTAGACAAACTCCAAGCACCCATTCCTGTTACCAATCCTCTCATCCAAGTTGAGTGTGCGTGTGTGCCACGAAGGGCCGAGCTCAGCAACCAGCTCCTGGCCACCATGCTGAAGCCTGACATTCCTGGCCGAGGCGCCGAAGTTGCCTCCGCCACGGCTGCCGCCACCAGGCACCTGCAAGTTCTGACCGGGCCAGATTTGGTCGGGGTTGGAGATATTGTTGTGCCTGGCGAGGTCCTCGAACGAGCAGTGCGAGAACCTGGCGGCGATGGCGCGCAGTGTGTCACCCGGCTGAACCGTGTATGTGGAGGCGCCGTTGCTGCTGCCGCCAGACCAGCGGAAGCTGCCGTTGTCGTTCTCGATGATCTGGTTCAGGCTGATGGTGCTGGAGGAGTAGGAGCCGTCGGTGCGCGCGCACTGGGCGTGGAGGTTGAAGTCGCCGTTGGCATCGAGGCGGATGTCGCGAGACGAGGCAGTGAAGTTACCGCCGAAGTCACCGCGCTCACGGCCGTCGTTGTTGTTGTGCTGGGAAGGTGGACCGCCGTGGTGCTGTTGTTGCTGGTTGTGCTTCTGCATCTCCTCCTGCTCCTTCTCCCACTTCTTCTTGTCGTCGTGCTCGTGCTTCCAGTCTGACGCCGCGTCCTGTGCCTTGTGACCTGCGAAAGCACCACCGATGGCGCCGATGATGGTGCCTGCGGTGCCGTGACCTGCCTGTCCGCCTAGCTTGTGGCCGCCAAAGGCACCCGCAGCGCCTCCAGCAAGACCGCCCATGATGCCGCGGTCGCCCTCTGGGTCACCCTCACCTCCGTACTGGTTCTGATAGCCTTGGTTGTGAGAGTTGCGGCCTGAGTTGGAAGAGTGCTGAGCAGTAGAGGGATACTGCTGGTACTGAGGAGGCTCCTGACCGCCGCCATACTGCTGCTGGCCGTAGCCGTTGTTGCCGCCCTGGTTGTAGAAGTCGGCAGCCTCACCACGCTGCTGCTGCTGGCCGTAGCCACCGCCATTGTTGTAATTGTCCTGGCCGTAGCCTTGGTTGTAAGACATGCTGAAGGTGTAAGGATGTAGCAAGGTTGTAGGTGGAAGTGTGTAGGTGTAAGGTTATAGGTGTAAGATTGTAGTGAAGAGGACGAACAGGTACAAGATCTGCGGAATCGCAAGATTACCCAATTCACCATCCCCTCACTTTATATAGTGAAGCTCTGTGCCCCTCTGTGCCCCTCTGCCATGTCATCGCGGGCGGTGTCATCATGAGCATCACACGAAAGTTGTCTCAGCAACAGCGCGACACCGCCACTTTCCGCAGCAGCTGTTGTGGGGTAAAGCTGCGTTCCATCGTCACATTAAATCCACACCAGCCACAGCTTGGCCAATGAAGCAAACAAGTTGAGACAGCGGTGCGCGTTCTGCGACCCATGCTACGGAAGAGTCGGCGTGTGTTGTGGTCGAGAACCGAGGCCACGTAGCGGCCACATGGTCCGATATGCAGGGTCTCATGGGTGGGTCTTAGCGCTGTTCTTATTTTTGGCCGATGCGAGGATGGCGAGAATGGCTGTGTCGGGTGCGCACTCCTTCCGCGCATCCATACAGATTTTTTGCAGCTGCTCGTGTTGATCGCACATCGATCTGCAGCTGACGGCCTGTTGGAAGCAGCACCCAGGACCCCCTGCTGTGGGTTGTTGCACCGCTGAGGACCGGAGCAAAACCCGCTGGGGCTTGTGGGGCGAACTGCGGCCGATGGCAACGGTGGGGATTCGCAACGTTCAAAGAACACAAGCAGCGTCTTGTGCGGGAAGATGGAAGCAGGAATCTGCTTGTGTTCTGTTAGCCCATCCTTTGCGCTCATTGTTCCTTTCTAAGCGGGATCTCCCGTTTCAAACGCCATGTTCTTTTATCTTTTTTGGTGTACCAAGTTTCGACAGCTGTCAGGTCGCTAGTACCTATCGCAAGCGCAGGACCCTTTGGCTGGTCAGGGTCTCACAATCGAGGAATGGGCATCCTATCTACTTTTGCTACAAGGTTTGAATGTGAATCACAGGACATCGACTAGCAAGCGCTACAATCTGGAGTGTGACACTTGGGCAGCTTCGTAAAAGGGGAAATCCGGTCTCGGCAGCGATAAGTACTCGAACGCTCGAATAGGATTGCAGTGAGGCTTCAGGCCGTTTTGTAACCGGCTCGGCAAGTCGTAACTGGCAGGGTAAGGTATAGCGAGCGTGCACGACCGATTTGGCAAATGAGTGTTTCACCGCCGTTCTCATTCCGAGTCACGTGACTGCTTTCCTTATCTTGAGTCAAACGCGCACTTTTGCTCTTTTTGTGCCGAAAGAAGAAACTATGAGTATGAACGCTCTACAGTCGTTGGGTATGAGACCTGCCTTTGAACGTTTCGATTCGCACCAGGAACAGCTGGGGGATCTTGATCTTGACTGTCCGCCTTTACCTACAACATCCGTCTACAACACACCAAATACAAACTGTACCAAGGGTATTCACCTTCTACAACTTCCACGCGAAATCCGGGACCAAATATACTCCCACCTTTACCAGCCTCGTACACTCCGATGGGAGGTCAACAAGCGCGATCTACACTGCGTAGCGATCAATGTGCCAAGAGCACCAATCCCAGCGGTCCTACGCACATGCACACGATTATATGAGGAATATCGGGAGTCACGGTTATCACGTAACATTTCAGCAACAATTTCGACAACCAGGGCGACAAACCACGAAACCGCCGTGTTGACCGATCTGCAGTGCCATGCTGTGGAGGATTCAGTCATCTTGCACGGCGACCCGGCCCCAATCGAACATGTCGCTCACCTCCTTGCATCTGTCAAAGATCTCACGATTCTCGTCGACAACAAGCGATCCATGACAGATGATCCCACAATATGGAACGAACTGAGTTCCCTCGAAGCCATTCTGTCGCCTTTTTACCAAACGCTGTCCACGATTCGAGTCGGCATCCATCAATGGCAGGATCCCAAGCCATTACAGATGAACTCTCGGCGCGAGACCAAGATCTATCAAGATCCGGATCTGAGCAAGTCTAGCTTCATGCCAATCCCCAACGCAAGTTTCATGGGGAAGCCGCTTGTCCAGCAAGCAGCCGGTTATCGATTGCAGCTTGTCTTGCTGCAGCTCCATCCTTCAGACGAAAAGGATTTGTTAGAGCGCTTCCACCGCCACAAGACCGGCGTGTACGTTTTCAGCAATGAGTCGCCTCTACGACTTGCTAAAGATGGTCTGTACTGGAAGAGCGAGGAGGCCGTGCAATCTTTCCCGATGAAGGCGAGTTGGTTCAACATGCAGAGATCCATGAACTTGAACTTAAGGGATAGGTTCGATGCGGGTGGTGTGACAGACGCATGGATCCAGACAGAGTATGAGCCGAATGCCAGACGCATGGTAGAGTGGAGGGAGAAGAAGGGCACGCACGCCGGTGAGTGGGAGAATTGATTAATGAGCGTTGACTAGCGAGGTGTTTCGGGGTTTGCTTTGAGATGTTCAAACGAGTTCACTTGGATTTACTTCATGACATTAGACTTGAGGCGATGGCAGTCCTTATTTGCATAGACTTAGATTTGCGATAGAAATTCATTCGAAACTACAGATTCTGATTACAAGCACACTTCACTCCTGTTATGAACAGTCCCTCGACAGGCTTCGATTCCTGCTGTGTCATGTACCAGCACAACACAGTCATGTAGTCATAAAGTATCGATAGGCCCAGAGCTTCTTCTTCACTACAATTCAGTTCGCTTCTCAACAGCGTTCGAGGAGTAATCGATCCGCTTCTCCCGCCAGAGTACCATCTTTCCCAGACGATCACCAATAGCTTTCTTCTGTTCCTTTGAAATTCGCGGGAAGTGAAAGTCAATGGAAGGGATGTAGGTTCGTGGAAGCTTGAAGGCAAAGATTCCTTTCGATGTCCAGTATTGCTCGTCACCTGGAGACCGAGCGAATGAGTATAGGTAGTTGTTTGTAACCGCGTGTTTAAGAGAGCGACCCGAGCTGTCGACGTGTATGCCGTGGCATTCCTGTACCAACTTCATGCCCTGAGGATACGGCAACCCATTGGGCGGGAAATTTCGAGAGAGGGTCTGGTCGACCCGTTGTGGCTGGCGGCAATGCGCTTCAAAACGTACAACGAGGTCTTCTGACCAGTGTTCGAGAGATCGCTTGATCGCAATTTGTGCGCTGTTTAGACCTTCAGATCTATTCAGAATGAGCAGGAAATTGGAAATCGTAGCTGTATGCCTGGGGTAGCGGTAGTTTAGCTCATTAAGTACCTGTGGACAGTGGTCCAGCAGTACGATTACTTTCCCAAGATGACGCAGTAGTGGTGCAAATTTCGTTGTGAAATGTTCGAAGGGCTTCATCTGAAGCCAAAGCCGGGGTCTAACTGGATGGAGGCCGAAATTATCCGGGATTTTCATTGAGATCGGAGTGACGTTAAAGATAGCAGAGTACTTATGTCTTAAGCATACTGACTGGTAGTATTCGTCGCGTAATCGAGTGCATACAAGCAGAACGCTGACGATAGGAGCCTGTTCAACTGTGACTTGGACCTTTGCCGGGACTGGCTCAAAGCCTGTTTTATTGAGATCGATAACGCATTCTACTTGTAGCTTGCGATGAAGGTATTGATAGATATTGTCGCGGATCTCGCGTGGGAGGGTGAGCAGGGTCGTTTCCATCGTGTTTGTGTTTTAAGGCAGATGGAGATGATGCTAAGAACATATGGTTGAAGATCTGTAAGTGTTATAAAATTCGAGGCTTGATAAGAAGCATAGCGATCTATACAAGAGGACTCGTAGGTGAATGCACCATGCAAGCTGCATTGTAGATTTGTGCGTGATGTGAAGGCACAGAAGAGGGAATTGCCGCTCATTGTATTTACAGTGTTATGAGTTCCAACAATGTCGGATGGTCATTTACGCCTTGATTGTATCATGCAAGGCTGGCTGTCTTCCCCAAAGGCACTCAACACAACACATTCGATGAACGCTATCTTCCGGGTCATTGATACCAGGGTCGATTTGCGGCTATTTTCAGGCTAAGTCGGATACCCCAGAGCGCGCTCTTGTCTATCAAGTCCGCTGGGACCATCAATTGTAGCTAGATTGGAACCATCGACGTTGTACGTCGTCTTGTAGTGCAAGTACGTTATCATTGAGTAAACATAATTCTCTTTATAGCTATCAACCCGTTGCCAGCATGACTACCCTGATAGAGAATAAAGTTCGAGTTGATTACAAAAGCTTCCGTTAGGTTCAAGCACAGAGCTCGCCGCGCCGTCGCTAGGTACTTGCCGCGAAACGGGGAGAGCATCTTCAAACCAGACAGCGAATTTTAAAGTGCGTTGCCGGCAATTGTGGAGTCGCATTTGTTTTGGATTCTTTGGCTTGAAGCTGATTTACTACAAAGACGAGAGGTTGTTGGGTTTGCTGCCATAGCCTACGGCCCCGATTTGTAAGAGCCAGGGGCCCCTTCGTGAAGATGGAACCCTTTTCGTAGTCCTGCTGCAGCGCAACTCGATCTGATACTTAATGCAAGGTGCGGCAAGGTCTAGGGTTTAAAAAGGCCCGAAAAGATCTCTATATGTACAGGCTCATGGCAACGGACTACGTGTGTAGACCATCGCAATCGACGTGCGAACATGGTAGCTGACCCTCGACAGAAGACGATAGCCATCATTGGCATCACCGGCTGTCAGGTGAGCAGCGACAATAGAACTTAAAGTAAGAGAGACAATGCTAATCGCACAAAGGGCTCATCGGTAGCGAGGACTTTCCTGAACCAGCCTGGGTGGAAGCTGCGCGGCATCACAAGGAGGCCAACTAGTGCAGCGGCCGTACAATGGCAGAACAAAGGAGTTGAAATAGTCTATGGGCATTTGGAGCAGCCAGGGTCCATGAGAAGAGCTTTGAGAGGCGCAACAGTGGTTTTCGGCGTTACGGACTTTTGGCAGCACATCAGAGACCCTGAAGTGCAACGACAAGCCGCTGATTGGGAGGGCTCAGCTAGCGAGATAGCGTTCAGACGTGAGATCCAGCAAGGATGGGTATATATGCCGCTTGAAGTTGTACGCACAATAGTTGCTGACCTGATCGTAGACGCTCGTGGATGCCGTTGCTGCTACGTCACTTACCGTCGAACGCTTCGTCTTCTCAACCCTCTCGTCGGCGAGGACAGCTAGTGAAGGCGCAATCTCAAGCAACTTTCACTTCGACTCGAAGGCCGAAATAATCGCATATCTGAAAAGGGAATATCCTGCTTTGTGGACGAAGACAAGCCTTCTGACCTTGGGTTGCTATGCAGATAATTGGAAATGGTACGCGCATGGAACTGGTAGACCTGAGAAAGTCAAAGATGGAGTATATAAAGTGTGTCTGCCCATAGATGAGTACCGCGTTGTGCCATTCGTAGAACCCAATGCCGATACTGGTAAGAAACCCCTCCTTTCTGGTAGAGCGAGACTAATAACGGATAATAGGCATCTTCGTCAAAGCACTCTTGGATCTCCCGGCTGGCAGAAATCTCGTAGGTGCTGGTTCATTAATGTCATGGGGTGACTGGTGCAGCATCTGGGGTCGAGTAAATAAAGTAAAATGCACGTTCGAGCGGCAGGACCGGCAAACAGTCGAAAAGGCGGCTGGTATTGCTGGGCGAGAGATTGCAGATATGTATCGGTTCTTCGAGCAATATGGTTACTGCGGTATTGATCAAAAGGATGTCATCTATCCCTGGGAGCTCCCTGCTCGAATTCAGTACACCACAATGGAGGAGTACATCCAGTCACAAGACTGGACCAGCGTACTAAATCCTGGAGGTGAGGTGATGGAAGCTCCATAGGCCTAGTTACAATGCGGTCAATACAACAAAGGATCTCGATCAAGCCTCAGCGGTGTTCCTTTTGTTGTGAGGATTGGATGCCATCTCGAGGGGAGAACGTCCCAGGTCGTGACAGCCAATCACAGGGCGGCAGTCAGAGCGTCCCAATGTCAACCTCCCAATAGATGTAAGTCACCCCAATACACTCAAAATGGCAGGAACACGTCGATCGACGCGTCAAGCAGCAGCAGCTATCCCGAAGTATAACGATGATAGCTCTTCCTCGTCCGAGAAGGCAAAATCGACGCGCAAACCCACAAAGTCAACGCGTCAAAAGCGCGCACGTGAAGACGATGCCGATGAAGACGTAGAGGAGAAGAGGTCCGTTTTCCCTAATCTTAGCCAACTCTCGACCTCAATCGACTGCTCACACGATGCCAGCCAGCCTCCTGCAAAGAGGAGCGTGAAGTCCAAACCAGAAACGAAGCGAGCCCAAACGAAGCCCAAAACGCCCTCCAAAAGCGCAGCACCGCTTGCAACAGCATCCAGCGACTCGAACCGCGTTGCCGACGGGAAACAAGAGATTTTCTGGCTCCTCAAAGCTGAGCCTCTACCGCGGTACGAAAACGGCGTGAATGTGGCATTTTCGATCGACGACCTGGCAAAGTGCACCGAGCCAGAGCCATGGGGAGGCGTGCGCAACCCTCAGGCACGCAACAACATGCAAGCCATGCGTAAAGGTGACCTGGGCTTCTTCTACCATAGCAACGCAAAGCCGTCGGGTGTGGTGGGCGTATTGCGAGTAGCAGAAGAGGCGAAGGTCGATGAGACGGCTTTCGACAAGAAGGACCCGTACTATGATCCCAAAAGCGACAGAGCGAAACCCAAATGGTTTTGCGTGGGCGTGGAGTTCGTTAAGAAGTTTGATGAGGTGGTGGATCTCAAGAGCATCAAGGACAACGCGGCGGCGGGAGGCAAGCTCAAGGACATGCAGCTGATCACAAATGGGAGATTAAGTGTCTGCCGTGTACGCAAAGAAGAATGGGATCACATCATGGATATGGCTGAGAGCAATGGGAAGGCAGATGCTGCAACAGAGGGTATCTCTTGAGGTTTGCACTTCTTCTGGGAGAGTTCTGGCTCTTTCTGACAATCTACACACATGGCTGTCGCTTTATCGTTCATGACTGCTAGTCCTGGCAGGATTTGCAGATGCTATTTCACAGGGTATCGACCAAAATTCAACCAACATTTCTCCACGAGGTCCTCCAAACAGTAAAGTCTAAGCTTAGTACTGGAGACCTGCAATAATCTCGGGGCTGTTGAAGAAGTCACACCTCTTGATCAGCTTTTGCTTCTGCACCACCTCAGGCGACCCATCTCCATCCAATGGCCACCATCCCTCGAAAGGACCACCGACAGTCATGACGTGTGTCTGGTCTGGAGTACTGTATGCGTCACGCCAGCCTTGTACAGTAACGTCACCCTGCGAAGGGTGACCGTAGCTCGCAAAGGCACTCCACGATCGGCTCGAGCGATTTTGTAAAGCGTAGTCAGACTCTGTCAGGTGGATTGGGTTATCGGAGTTGTTGTATGCCTCGACATTGCCGAAGACATATGCGAACTCGGACGTATGAACTGCACCCAAGCGAGACACGTTGATAGTGTGCTCTAAAATGGGCTCGAGAATGGTCTGGTTGAAGTCATAGTGGAATACTGGTGTGGCGTACTTCGCGTGCACAGCGGCGCCCAGATGTAGGGATGGACACACCATCAAGACGTCCCTAAAGATCCGCGCCGAGCGATAGAACTCAGCCGTTAGGTTAGTCCCGGGCGGTGGAGCGAATTCAGCAGCCGGGTACATGTTCAGCATATCCTTCAAAGAATGCTCTGGCAAAGCTGGAAGGTACGAGCGCACGAACTGATAGGTATCGTCAGCTGTCGCAATGCTGACATTGGTGTAGAAGTTCAAGTCATCCTGCGTCCAGCCCGTCATAAATGTCACGTTGCCAAATCGACCTTCAGCGATCAGTTGACTGGGAGACGCTGGCAGGAAGTCGCCATCGACTGCTGGAAGCCAGATGTCACCAACGTTATGCGCGATGTCGCTTGCGTATGTGGCGATCGAGGCATCCAGTAGCTCTTCCGTCTTCAAACTACGGAGGCAAGTGATTGTCTCCGATGACTGAAGATCGTTCTTGTTGCATCCAACGGCTTCTACCAGGGCAGACAAAGCGTCTCTAGAGAAATTGCCGGTAATGCCAGGCTCAAGTGATTGTGACTCTGCGATGCCCTTCTGGAACGGTAGCGGCTTCTCACCGCCGTAGGCGAGGATGTGCATGCCAATTGCTAGGCCACCAGAGGATTGTCCGAATATCGTAATATTTTCAGGGTCACCACCGAAGGCAGCGATATTGTCGCGGACCCACTCAATGGCGAGTCGCTGATCTCGAAGTCCCGCGTTCTCGCTCCCCTCTTGTTTCAGCGAATCCGATGAAGTGAACCCAAAGAATCCCAGACGATAATTCATGGCAACATGGATCACTGGAGTACTACCCTCCTTGGACTGGCGGATCAGGCCATCGGGCTTGAATGTCGGTTCCATATTAGACCCCCACCAGAAGCTTCCTACATCAAGGTTAGCAAAGTAAATATTAATACATAGTCGTACTTACCACCGTGGATCCAGACCATCACTGGGAGCTTGTCGTGTTTAGTATAGTCCAAGCCCCCTGGTCTCACGACGTTCAAGTTCAGACAGTTCTCTGAAGTTTTGGTAATGTTACCTTGACCCAGAGGCGGGGATGACACTCCAAGCGGCTGTGGGCAAGCGACGCCAGGCTGTGTTGCATCAATTACTGCGCCTGCTTCCGGGTAATGCATACGAGGTGGCTTGAACCGGTTCTCTCCGCTTGTGTCTTCTCCATATTGGATCCCGAAGAAGTGCTGTACACCATCGCTCTCAAAGCCTTGGTATGTGACACCACACTGATCATTGTCGAGATTAAGTCCACCAGCTGCCACACCAGCGACCCACAAGAGACCAGTTGAGAGACAGATCTTCATGGTTGCGTTGTGTTGTTATCGTGACTGTGATGGATCATGAAGGTTTTGGATAGGAAGGTACTTATGGCTTCAGGGTCCGCAGCGTTTCCCTTTCACTCATAGCACTCCCCGCTGGGCGCCACATCAAGTAAGGGAGCTAAGGAGTTTATAACATGTCTCGTACCTTCATTTCACCAGCCATCACATTCACTATCAGGGCTGTAAGCCAAAACGGCACGGTCGCTGCCCGACGAGTTGGGAAGGTGCCTGTTAGTGTGACATCAGGATTGAGTGGACTCTGTGAACGGGGCCGTCCAGGCTTGCTCCAGTAGGCAGCGATACCGGTAATAATCTAGTACTTTGGCGCATCGTTGGTGTGAAGATCTTCGAGGTCTGACCTGCTCTCGGCATCTATGCAATCCTTCCCTATTAGGCAGGTGCATAGTGAACCGCGGAGACCAGCAATCATCGGCTCCCTATATGCCCCCCGAACCTCGAGCAATTCATTCTTGTCGCACGCCAACGTCTGCGACACTGTGGCGTGATGGGAATCTCAAGCCGACCAGGTACCGGGCTGAAATGTGGCTGTTGGGTCACACGATGATGATATTGGTGGGGTTGAATGCGGGGATTTGCCATGGCAGGCACGCCCTGGATTCGTTACAGAGATCTGCAAGGTTTCTTGCATATGCACAGGACAACCCTTCGGGAGGGATGTGAGGGTGTTTGTTGGCCAAGGGCAGACAGGAATACTTCCTAGATCCCGAACGCGTGCGCACCTGGGCAATTTCGCGTAATCACCTGATCAAAGTCGTCGAAACCTTGAAAGTCTGCAGGCTCTTGTGTCTTGCTGTCCCTCACTCGCTCTACTTTGCGACATCACCCATTCATGCTGCACTACGAACTCCAACGGAATGTTGACGCAGGCACTAGGTCTCGCTCTGCTATTGAGTGCTTTGAAGGCTTAGGCATGAGGGTCCACGTAAGCCAACAACCAAGCCCCTTCACGCCCCCACTCCCCATTACTACGGATACGTATGGGATGTATGGGTGAGTGTTTGCTATAGACCTTGGTTCCATGTTAAGTTCGCACACTCTGTTCGACTGTTCTGGCTGTCATCGCATTTAGCTCCAGTGCGGGATGAAAGATCTCACGATCAAGTTTAAAACGGCGCGAGGTAGCGAACCTCACCCAACCATACAACAATGCAATCTCATATCTTATCAGAATACCAATCATTGTTATGAGGGGTCTTCCACGATAATATACTCGGTGGTGGACTTGAACATCACAGTCAGCCGATCTCGGTGATGAGCACATACCATCCCGCAATGTCGTGACAGCTTCACCTGCCTCAGCCAACGATAAGACCTCAACGCTCTTACAGCGACTCCACCAATTTCTTCTTGCGCTCATTGGATTGGCAAACGCGATGTCGTGCAGTATGGCGTCAACTCTCCAATCCATGCTCCTGATATATTTAAAACGCGACTGGCTGCCGACAAGTATGAGGATGCGAGATATTTTCTTTGTCTAATTTACGTCGAGCGACTTCATCATGGCTTCTGGAGTGGACAATAAGACCGTCGCGGTAATTGGCGCTGGGCCTTCAGGTTTGTCGGCTGTAAAGGCATTGGATGAAGAAAAGGCATTTAGCACGATTCGTGTATTTGAGCGTCGAGATAAGGTTGGTGGAACCTGGTACGCAAAACCTCATGATTTTCCCTCTGGACCCTGTCACAGGCACTCATCGCTAGCAGGATGTATGATGAGGCTCCTGATACATTCAAGTCTGCCCTAGTTGTACCGCAGCACAATGTCATTCCAACACAACTGCCTGCTTTCGAGCCTCCCGCGCCCGAAGACCCGACATCTAAGACAGGGTTATATCATTACCTCGATAGCAATGTTGGTGCAGCCGTCATGGAATTCACATATGCATCGATCCCAAAATTCAATTCAGCACTATCCGTGCGACGGTTTGGCCACGCAAATCCCACAAGACCTTGGCGAGTCGTTGCCGGTTACCTTGAGGACATTTTTGCAAAACACCTACATCGAGTCTCATTCAATACCACGGTCGAAAGTGTCCGCAAGAACATAGGGACTGGCAAATGGGATATCATCTTGCGACGATCTGACAGCCGTTTTAAGGGCGAGCGTCGCGATTACTGGTGGACAGAGACATTCGATGCCGTTGTTGTTGCCACAGGGCATTACAGTGTACCTTATATTCCCAAGATCCCTGGAATCGAGGATTGGTACCAACGCTGGCCTGAGCGTCTTCAGCATTCGAAGCAATTTCGTAGCCGCGACGCGTATGTCGACAAGTCCGTTGTCGTGGTTGGTGGCAGCGTATCTGCAAGTGACTTTGTCCTTGACACATACACATCTGTCCGTGGTCCTCTGATCGTAGCGCAGCGTGGTGACAATGCGAACCCCGCCTTGGACAATGTCTGGAAGCTGCCTGGCGTAGCAAAGAAACCGACTATATCCCGCTTCACGCTCGAGAACGGCGGTACTGTCGAATTCAGCGACGGCAGCTGGGTTTCGGGTGCAGACGTGGACGTTGTATACTTTGCAACCGGCTACAGGCTATCTTACCCATTCCTCGAGCCAAATCCCGTAACCTCAAAGAACAGACTGGCCGGATTCTACCAACACGCTTTCAATATCGACGATCCTTCGCTTGCAGTCGTGGGCCAGATTCGTGCAGCCCTCTCTTTCCGCTCATATGAGTATCAGGCTGTCGCTGTCGCTCGAGTTCTTGCCGGACGTGGTACTCTGCCCTCGATCAGCGAGCAGAGGAGATGGGAAGAAGACAGAGTGGCTCGGTTGGGGCCAACACACATCTTCCACACCATCGCACCAGACTTTGAAGAATATTTCAATACCTTAAAGTCGATTGCAGGGCCACCTGCAGAAGGATCTGAGGCGTATGAGCTGCCGCAATGGGAAGACGAGTGGGCCAAGAAGGGTTTCCGGGTACTTGAGCTGAAGGATGAGTATGTAAGGAAAATACGGGAGAAAGAGAGACTTCTGGCTAAGCTCTAGCAATACATAATCATCCTCTACAAAAGCACGTGCCTGTTACTTGCCAGTGATCCATACAATCTTAAGCTATCCGTTGACATTGTTCTAACTTGCGCATAGGCTGTGGTCGAATTGTCATCATCCGCTTCTTCGTACGGCCGTACCAAGGCGTGCAATGGGTCGTGGACAGGGGCACAGATTCCGAGGCATTGAGGTTGTCCCGACCAACTGTCTTCGTGCGAGACTTTTAATGCTGGGCACCGAGCATACACGAAAAACAACGGCCGACTCGAGATTTTGTCTTAGGGCTCCAGGTGCAGCCGAGGCAGTCGAAAGCCACCGAAGAACGCGATCGTTCGTTTCATCGCCACGCTTGCCATATCGGTAAGGGGTCCGATCCTCCTAGTGCGCGGAGACCCACAGCTGAACCCAACAAACCTCCGCTATGACATACCATCAGCTAGACCTTCTCGAATGCCACGCTTTTGGTGTCCGTCAAGAGCCCCGCACCGACCGCAATGATGCCTGAAACAAGCAGCTTCACCGGTCTCATTCGTATCACCTTACATACCGCGTCCATCTCGCAACAACCGCCAGGACCGGCGTGACATCTGTTCAAGGCGCGCTGCTAATCTGAACGAGGCATCGAGGTCCGGTTGCTTTTATATAGCTGCGCAGGGCTCAGTTTCAAGAGCACAAAACACTCCCAAACTTCGACCAACACCATGGACACATTTCAAAAGAAGACACTCAAGACCTCGCGAGGCTACACATATACCTACTATGTGGCCGATGGCGACAAGTCTCTCCCTACCATCATCTTCCAACATGGTTGGCCGGACCATGCAGCTATGTGGAAAGAAGTCGCAACAGGCCTCCGCTCTACAAACCACCCCATGATCATCCCAGATATGCTTGGCTACGATGGCACCGACAAACCAACCGACGCTGCCGAGTATGCCTGGGAAAAGATGACAAAGGACATCATAGAGATTGCGGATGCAGAAGAAGCGCGACGAATTGTCTCGCTGGGCCATGACTGGGGCTCCAGCGCTGCGTCGCGCCTCTACAACCACTACCCAGATAGAGTCGTCGGCCTCATCAACCTTAACGTACCCTACAACCCCCCAACAGGCGACCCCTTCGATCTCGAGAAGTACAACGCCCTGACCAAGGAGAAGCTGGGCACAGCCGTGTTCTCTTATTGGGATGTGAATGCTGCCGAGGACGGCCCTAAGCTACTCAAGGACAACGTCGAGCGCCTGTACAACGCAATGCACGCTGAGGGTGAGGACATGGGCAGAATCTTCACAGTTGAGGGCGCAACAAGGGAATATCTGGTCAACGGTGGATCCATCGCCTCACTACGTCCGTACGCCCGCGACCCCGCATTCAAGAAAGCCTTTGTCGAGCGCATGACAAGAGACGGCTTTGGTGGACCGCAGTGCTGGTACCGCGCCATGACGCTCAATGTACAGAGTGCGAGCGATAAAAAGCTGCCGAGAGACAGGATGGTGGTCAAAGTACCGGCATTCTATATTGGGGGTAAACAAGACCCCGTTTGCCGACCAGAGATGATGGCGATGTACAAGGCGCAATTGCTCCCGTTCCTTGAGGAGGCCGAGATGATTGATGCGGCTCATTGGGTGCCGTATGAGGCGCCGGAGGAGGTTGTGAAGAGGCTTGAGCCGTGGCTGAAGAAGACTTTCGTCAAGCAGGGAGGAGAGAGCCAGCTGTAGTAGGTTGTGTGGTATAGATGATTGGATGAATTCAGGCGCACAAGTCGAGAAAGTGAACAGCTTCCAGGATCTTTCAGACCTTGTTTATCGTTGAAAACTAGTGACTATTGCTTTCTAATTGCTATCTTATGCATGAATCTACAGGAAGCCGCTGATGGTAGAAACCTATTGCAGCCTCTGCCCTCCTTCCCTAATAGCCTGCCCATAATCCCCCGCATTAGGCGTCCTCAGAATCGTATGCGTATGAAACTTCGCAGGCTCCTTGTTTGCCAAAAACACACCAGAGTGATGATCAAATTCAACAAGAATAACCGGACTCTGGATGCGGAAGTAGTACGCATCGTCGTCGCCAAAGCCTCCAATCCAGCAGAAGTATGTTTCCTCGAAGTGCTTCTTGACTTGCTCGAGCTTCAGTGCTCGAGACTTGTTGGGGTGGTACAGCAGGAACTCATTGCAAATATCCAGGACGAGTTGCTGCTGCGCAGATGTGAAGTCAGAAACCAACGCGCCTTCGTACGGCACGACGCGGTTATCGCGGAACGCGCCGCAGCGATGGCGTTGGTCGTCCGGGCCCCATGTATCCGTGATGAGCTCGTCACGCAGCGACTCGTCATTATCAGAGTTGCCATAGACTTGCTTCATAGCTGGATCCCGCAAGTTCTTGAACACTTGCGCGATTCCCTGCTGCTCGGGGGACAGGCTTTGCATCAGCTGCAAGCCGAGGTTGCCCTCCTTGTGGAGGATCTCTGTTCCCTTCCACTCTCCGGCGTCGATGATGTTGGGTTCCGCGCCGGTGAAGGAAGGGCTTAGGATGATCTGGTTGCCTTTGAAGAAACACGCAATGTCCAGGTGGTGGCCATAGAGTAGCCAGCCCCAGGGGGATGATGGGGATGAAGATGGTGTACCGAAGATGAGGAAGTTGTAGGAGTATTTGTTCATGATGTTGGGAAGGTTTACAACCTCGCCAAGGAAATGGTTGATGCGCATGGCGGAGATGGCTTTGGAGTATCCTTCAGGCGATAAGGAGGCTTCAATTACCTCGAGTATCGATTGCGCGGTTGATTCTAGGACTGTAGTCGATCAGCCTTCATCTCCCTGCAGTCTTGTGTAGATTTACTTACCCTCTTCGAGACGTATACCAAAAGGACGCAGCAGAAACTCGGGGTTACTCCATGCTCTCCATTCTCTTGCATTGATTGGGTATGAAAGCTTTGACTTCTCATCGTCCTTCAGCGCTCGATACAGGTCTTCCACTTTTTGAACGACACTATCGGTGTCAAACCCCTCATCTGTTGCCTCAAACAAGCCCTCTCTGATGTTTCCATCATTCGATACACCTTTGTATGGCTCAGCAAGTAGCCCCTCCCATACTTTGGTCAGATCATAGAGCCATGGCGGTCTTCGGTTGTCTTGCATGTCCTTCGTATACTCGTAGACTGTCTGCTTTGCAGCTGTAGTGAAACGAGGTGTACTCAAGTCATGCAAATGCTGTCGGAAGGCTACAGATGCCTCCTCGAAGGAGTTTCTTCTCGCCATGTCTGACACTGGGTGGCAATTGACTAGCGTTGAGACGCACTCAGAGGGGTGTGAATAACCACAATGCACAAGTCACCGTACCGTCTGTAATCCAGGTAGAGTGCCACGGCTTCAATCTCCACCCGAGTTCTCCTGACTGTGGTATTTCTTGACGCCGGTAGTAGATCGCGTAGTCGTTATGCAACCGGATGAAAGCTCTTCCCCGCGGCGACGAACACGTGCTGTCACACAAACGTGTCTCAACGGCAGCTCGAGGTTTGATTGGTAATTTGCTTCTCTGGAAAGCGACACACGAAACGAGCTTCCTTCAGTATAAGAGTGAGGACGGCCGTGTCCTGAGGTTCCCCACACGCAGCCTCATCTGTTAGCGTCGCGGGGCAAGCTGAGCCCCACGGTACCGAGTTCGGCTGCGCTGCGGATGCAAAAGTACTTCCGTACAACATGGGCGTGTTCAATTGTTGTATAAGCATAAACTCCGTTGCATTGCTGGTACGTTGTCATTCGCCAGGAACATACGTAATGCTTTTGGGCTGATGTACGATGCTCTGATGTACGAAGCAGAGCATCGTGCGCGTCGATCATCATGAACATTTCAAGATGTGGGGCTTAATGAACGTAGAGTGAGCGATGGAAGGGTGTTGGAATTAGGCCTCTATCTACGATCTTTGCTATTATCATCATACTGCTTGACTAGTACAGGCTCTTGCACTTCCAGTTCGCGGCGTCATTGACATCTCCCTTGCCTGTATACTTGGCTTGCTTGGGGTAAATGCAAATCGGCCTCTGGCGCATCACCTTGTCGTGAGTCGATTCGTTGACATATTTGGTGCCGATGATGTACTCAGGCGCCTCAGCATCCTCGACCCAGGCCATTAGGGCCTTGAGCACGTCGTGCTTCTTGTCTTCAAATCCGGGAACGCTGTAGACGTCTGAGCCCAACACAGGCTGCTGGTTGGCGCCGGCAAAGTACCAAGGAGCATTCATACTGGTCTGTGTGCCAGAGCAGTGGCCCATACCAGGCACGAGGAAGTACTTGAAGAACTCGTCCACATTGATGCCCTTGGGCTTCAAGGTGCGGGTGAGGTGATCATAGTAGTAGGGCAACGAACCGGTGGGGATAAGAGGATCGGACAGTCCATGGTAGCTAAGAACCTTGCCACCCTTTGCGTGGAAGCGAGATAGGTCATAGCCAACGCTGGCGTTTCCAGGGTGGATGGAATCAGATAGAGCGATGATGTCGTCGTTGTAGTCGGTGAAGTTCCAGCTGGCACCCTTGCCGAGGAAGTATTGGACGTATTGCGTGCCGAGCGAGTTAGGTGCATTGCCAGAGATCAGGAATGGTTGTCCCTCGCTACCGTAGTAGAAAGATGGGAAGAGAACAGTGTTGTTTGCTCCAACGTAATCGCTGAAGAGTTTGTACACTGTGTCGAGCTGAGGTCCTGTAAAACAGGATGTAGAGTTGGCGCTGGGAGAGCCACACAACAGTGTCAAAGGCTGGAAGTTGCAGCCCTTCGGGTCCGAGATGATGTTGTCAACGACGCCATCCTGAGGATCACACTGCTTAATGATCTCTTTGTTCAACGTCGCAAACAACGCAGCCGGAATGTGGTAGTCAGCTGTGGTAGGAAGATTGACAAGCGCAATGCGGACTGTCCACGGCTGCAGGCGATTAGTCCACCATGCTGGAGCACCGGCAAGAATGCCGTCAAAATCCTCAGGATAGTATTCTGCTTCCTTCAACCCCTGACGGCCTCCGGTAGAGCATCCAGAGTAGTAACTGTACGTCGCATTCTGCTTGTAGTAGGAAGCGGTAATCTGCTTTCCAAGAACGACGGATCCATGCATGGCAAGATGGCCCCAGTTCTCGACTTTGTCTGGTTGCTTATCTGCCCAGGTGCCATCTCCAGATGTAGAGTTGTGTCCAGTGTCCGTAGAGATGGCAGCAAAGCCGTAACGTACACCTGAAGCCTGGAGTTTCGTTAGCATTTGCCATTCGAAGGTCAGCTCGAACTTACCATATCAAGATAGTTGATACCGCCTGCAAAACCGCCATTACCGACGGCTAGGAACCTACCATTCCATTCCTCAGGCAAAAAGATACCAAATCCATAGGTGGTGTTGCCGATGGATTTGACTTGAATCGAGGCAGCACACAGCGCTGGCAGGTTTGGCGGGCTGGTTGGGTAGCCAGTATCGCCCTTCGGCACATTGAACGTCGCATTAGCCGCAACAGGGTACGCAAAATTGACGCTGGCACCCTGAGGCAGAGCAGCCTGGATGGCGCTGGGTGTGCAAGTGTAGTTCAACGCCTGCGCAGCTCCAACAAGGGTAGCACCACTGATCAATGTTTGCCTCATGTTGTTGGCTGTAGAAGACACACAGACACTGCAATGACGAGTGGAACGCAGGGAGGTGGGAAAGCGATGTTTCCTGATCTACGAAACATCTTTTCACGCTGGTTTTAACATCCCCATGCCTCGCGGCTCTTCATGCAGCTAATCTCAACATAGCGGTGGATCGACAGGTTCAGGTATGACCGAGACCACCTGCCTTCAATGCGCGGCTCGGTTGAAATTAGTTGGTCCCCACCCCGGGGGCAAGTTCATCTCTCCGTGCATGACGTGCAGGGTTTGGACGGTGCAAAGCATGACTCGCGCCGGGGGAGGTTCGGCGGATGAACGGCTCTATCCGCCTGTCAATGTGTCGGTACATATTTGCGATAACATTATGGTGCATATCAACCAGAACAGAGAAGTTACAAGCAAGTCCAAGCCTATTGAAGAACAGCGATGGCAAGTTTGTGATGATGCAGGTCCAGACGGATTGCACTACCGGCTATTCCCTTTTGGTGGCGGTGACGCTAGCATCTGCCGCTCGACCCCACAGAGCGGCAGATGCGGACAACAGCAGTGTGGAGGAGGACAACGCTTTCGAACATCCTCAAGATTCACGTGCGGTCCAGAACCTCCGAGGTCGCTACCACATTCTACTCCAGTCGTTGCTGAAAAGGTCCAATCAGACCTTGCTGACGTATACACTGAGCGAGCCTACACACGGATAAGCCATCTTCCACGCTTCGGTGCTCTTTTATCTACCGGTGGAGAAGAAGTCTGTAGTGGTTTGCATAATTCCACAATCTTGTAAGAAAACTACAAAGATATAGAGGTCTATAGGAAGCTGTTCTCAAGCCGACCTGCGCGTTTCAACGACCTCAGCGGTTGCAATTCCGGACTACACCAGATTGAGCAGTTCATATCTTCCGCCAAGAACCGGCAGTTCTACTTGAACTGCAACACAAACACACTGAGCAAGAGTTGGACCACAACATGGCAGACAATCTGAGGATAGCAATCATCGGCTCCGGCATGGCCGGCCTAGCCACAGCACTGTCTCTTGCAAAAGCTGGCCAGAAGAACATTACAGTGTACGAGCATGCCTCCAACCTCGGCTTTGTGGGCGCTGGTATCCAGCTTGCCCCGAATATGGCCACCATCCTCGACAAGCTGGGCGTTTGGCAAGGAATCGCCGCCGAAGCAGTCCAGTGTGCAAACACGTCCATTCGCGATGGGGCCTCAGACAAGGAGCTCGGATACGTCGACCTCGGCTACGTGAAGGAGAAGTACGGATATCCTCACATGGTGGGCCACCGCGCATCGCTGGCAGGTGGCTTGTACGAGGGCTGTAAGAAGGAGAGCAGTATTACCTTCAAATTCGGCAGCACCATCACCGAGGCCCGATTTGGCTCCAAGCCATCCTTCAAAGTTACCAACAACCAGACCGGTACAACGGAGACAGTGGAATGCGACGTCCTCCTCGGCTGCGACGGCGTCAAGAGCAATACCCGTGTTGCCATGTTGAAAGAGCTGGGCGAGACGGCCACAGTAAAGGATTCAGGCCAGGCCGCGTACCGCATCATGCTCAGCCGCGAGCAGATGTCTGGGTATCCCGAGCTCATCAAGCTGATCGACAGTGACACAGTGACGCGCTGGATCGGCGAGAAGAAGCACATCATCGCGTACAGCATCCACAACAAGCAGATCTACAACATCTCCACAGCGCAGCCGGATGTGAACTTCGCGGGCGCTCCGGACGCCCAGTACACTACTAAGGGCAGCAAGAGTGCCATGCTGGATGTGTACAAGGACTTCTGCCCCATGATCCAGGACATGCTGAACCTGGTCCCTGAGGGTGATGTTGTCGAGTGGAAGCTGCGAGTGCACGATCCGCTGCCCACATGGGTGAACGACAGTACGGCGCTCGTCGGTGACGCATGCCATCCCACGCTGCCTCATATGGCGCAGGGAGCTGCACAGGCGATTGAAGACGGCGCTGTGCTAGGCGTTGTGCTCACGCCCTCCCGACTGGGCGATGCTAGTCCAGCGACGATCAACAAGGCGTTGAAGTTGTACGAGAAGCTGAGGAAGCCAAGAGCAGAAGCACTCGTCGAACTCGCCGCTGAGAACGGGCGTAGTATGCACCTCGGCGCAGGAAAAGCGAAAGAAGATCGTGACAAGCAGTTCGCTGCCCTCAAGCTGGGAGGCGGCAAGGTCCCGGATAAGTGGGCTGATGCTGAGGTTCAGGCGCTTGTGTATGGTACCAACGTTGTCGCGCAGGCTGAAGAACTGTGTCAAGAGGAGGGGCTGGTAGCGAAATTGTAGATAATGCGTCAGAGACTTGTGTTCCTTGCATGATCTTTCAAACAAATGAATAATCTTCGTAAGCTTGCTTTTGAATTCTCGCGCATCTGATTTGCTGCAAGAACGAAGTCCCTCACATACAGTCGGCGTGTTTCACATAACCTTATAACTTGCAAGATGGCCACATCGTCTAGCAGTATTGTTTTCTCTTTGCGTGCTCACAATCGTATTCTTGAACACTACTATTATATTGGTACTAGCTTGTATCTACTACCAGGGCTATGATCGTTTGATAGCTTTCGACTAACACTTCTTACTTCAAACACCCTAGTATTGCGATGAACAGCTTCACGCGATAAGGAGGATAAACGTTTGACATGTATGCTATATCCTAGCTAAGGTGTTGTGCGCTACAACAATACAACATTCACATTGGTTACAATGCACTTTTGCAGGATCCTTTCCATCTGACTCTTCTCTGACAGATGACTGATTTGAGGCTTTTAATTGGTGTGGCTGGAATGTACGTCCAGGAAATTGTAATTTACGGGTTTTATAATATTCACAGCAGAAAACTAACAGTACAAAGATGGAGAACGCGAAAGAGCTTGCAATAAAGCTTGCAGAACAGCATGAGCAAAAAGAGAAAAAGAAGGCACGTATGAAGTCGCGGAAACGATAATCCACCAACAAGTCCAGAAGCAGCTTCTCCAACCGAGAAAAATCCGATGACCCGCGACCAAGAAGAGATGAAAGTAGACGAGTCTAAAGAATGAACATCGAGATCCTTCTCTACCAGCCGAACCAATTGTTGAAGATCGGAATCCGGTTCATTTCTAAGGCGATTGGAGGCCGGTCGGTTGGCTCCTTCCACGATGATCGATTCTGGGTGCGATATCTGTACATTGAAGTGAGAAGCCATCAAGTCATTATCGTTGCGTTGACTTACGCGCAAGTTCCTGATCTGCGCTGCAACAGAAGTTTTGTGACTGTCCGCGTGGCCCTCAACTTGGAGAATCTTCATATAGAGGAGAATCTCATATGACGATTCTGCAATCCATGCCAGCACCTCAGTATTTGTGCGGCCCTCGATGAAGGGAAGATTGGCAGACTCCTCGCTACAAAATTCGTTGAAGTAATTCAGGAGGGCGAACACTGCAGTTTCCTTTGAAGGAAACAGACGCTGCCAACCTCGCTCGATAAACGATTGGCAGAAGCGTGCGTGTGATACGATGAAGCGAGTCTCTACTGCCCCGTTCAGTCGTTCGTGCTCCTGCCAGAGTGGGTGGGCTGTTGGCAAATAAAGGGTAGAGTGTCGACGTCGTCCTGACGCCGGCAAAGGTGAAACCCTCGGTGCATTGTGCTGTCGGTTGGTAGAGAAGCACCATTATTGAGCTTTTGTTGAGGATACGAGGGCTGTGGCTGTTTATAATGCCCGAGGGCTGTGGCTTCTTATTCTGCGCGAGGGCTGTGGCTTCTTGTTCTGCGCGAGGGCTGCGGCTTCTAGTTCTGTGCGAACCTCTACAAGACAAACACACCCGCAGTGCTAAGCAACCACATGATACAATGTAGAACGGAGGAACATTGGAGGTGCTCAGTCTTCGTTGGCACCACTCTTATAATTGGAAAGTGCTTCAAGATAACTACAAAGTCTATTGGTTGCATTCGCCGTCTACTCTCTAAGCACCGAATCCTTCCACAGTGCTGTATCATAGTTCTGAGCTATCGAGGCGCAGCTTGGGCGACAAGAATAAGATGCATGCCACAATCTGGTGGCAGCTTTACAGCCTATTCGTCATAGTGCCGTGCAACGTCTTTCCCTTCCAGTGACAGAAAGCAACAGGAAACAAGGATCCCACTACCAACATAGCAACCACAATGCCCGCACTGGGAGTCAGACCAACATTCGTGAACATATCGGGGAACCAGAATGGGCCCTGCGGTAACGAGTTAGCTTTTAAACCAGAAGAGGAAGGCGTCAAGAAACGTACAATGAAACCCCAAGTCTGCCTGACTAGCGTGATGAACACGCCAATACTGCCCGCCTCCTCCGGGTAGCAATCAATAGCATATGTGATCAGCACAGTCGTGACGATCTGATTGCCAGCTGCAGCGATTCCAGCACCAACAATAGGCGTGACATTCCAGTGACCCACGGGAGCCTGGTCAATGCGAACTAGGAAGACCACCATCCCGCAGATCGTGAGAGCAATGCCAAAGTAGCTCAACCAGAGCCTAAACTCTGGATCTGGCTTCTTCGGCGCGGTCCTCTTCGCCCGTGCACGCATCCACATGTCACTGGAGTGGCCACCAATCTGCTCTCCAATAATGGAGCCCACAATCAGCCCAATGAACTGGAGACCCAGCTGCTTGGCGTTGAGGTGGAACTTCTCAGCGAAGAGCTGCGGGATCTCAACGGTGGTCAGGACCGAGGCGAAGAGGAAGACCATTGCGTATGCGCAGGCGGGGATCATAACGCAGGGGTACTTGGCCAGTCGAAGCGGAGAGATGAATTCAAGAGCGGTGATGGGGGTAGGGTCGATGCGGCGGAAGGTCAAGTATGATTCTTTGAAGGCGGCGAAGCCCGAGACGGCGTGTTTGGCGTTGTCGTGGCGGATGAAGCGGGTTTCGGGGCCGAGGAGGGTGTAGAGGACTAATTGCACACCGTTGATCTTGAGGGCGGTTAGTAGATCTGCCTTGTACTGGTATGGGAGGTACTTACAATAGCCAGGAGCCAGAAGATCCATCGATATCCCTCGTAGAAAGTAACAAATCCGCAGATAAGAGGCGCGAGCGGGATACCGACTGTAATCATAACAGTCCAGATACCCATGTACCTAGCTCTCTCCTTCTTGAAGAAAGTCTCAACCACGACAGCACTTCCAATCGCATTGGGCGGCGAGATAAAGAAGGCCTGAAGAGCACGGCAAGCGGCCATGGCTGCGTACGTCTGGCTCTTCGCACAGCCGATGTTGAAAGCCAGACTGCCGGCCAGCGCAATGATGAAGATGGGTCTACGGCCATAACGCGTCGAGAGAGGTCTCCAGAACAGCGGCGCACCACCGAGGATGGCGATTTGAAGCGATGTCAGGTACGATGCCCTTTGAATACTGACACCAAGATCCTCTGCGATATTCTCGTAGGCCGGGATGATAGCTGACGCTGCGAACGCACACATGCAGGCATGGAAGGCGACGAAAACGAGGTTCAAGATTTTCTGCGTTACACTCTTAGTACACATGTTGGAAAACACAATTTCGACAGCTCTACCTTCCAGGTTGGCCAGTTGTATGGGTCTGCGTCACCCATGCTCGGCATAGGATCGAGGTCGAGCGTCCCATGTCTCTGCAGCAGATACTGGCGGTGCTCTTCCGACAGATGAGAAGCCTCCTCAGCATCGAGGTAGGTTCCGTGGGTGTTCGCATGCTCGAGATCCTCATTATACTGAGGGATCTCAGAAGCGACCTGCTTGTCGTTTGCGATGTGTTCCGCAGCAGTAGCCATGATCGCCCAGGGGTCAGTCGAGAATGGCTCGATGTCGAGAGTCACACAAAACGACAGCACAGCCGCCTTCTTGTACCGGGCCGCCTTAACACTATGGGGTAACGATGCGGCCGTGGAGTCCCCAAGTGGAGACCCCAGATGCTGATAGCGCAACCCATGGGGTTTTGACAGGGATCAGCGGTGGATTTTGCGTGACGACGGCTCACGCTCGGCTATGCAACCATGCCAACCAATGTCCAGCATTTGACATCGGTAGTCACGTACGGTAGTCCTTGCGCGAGCTTGCTCTTTGGTTGAATCCACACTGCTTGACAGGCGAGCTCTTGAGTGGGTCGCGAGCAAGTGGCAATGAACTTCGGCACTTGCGCATAGTGACTATGGCTAATGTTTCCAGTCCGTCTGATCAGCAGAGTACATAAACTCCACAGGGCGCAAGATGATATTCTACTTTTGAGTGGTGAGGGCGTCGTGACGTTCCCGGCGGCTCTGAACGCCTTTCCGCACCCAAGCTTCACCAAAAAGCTTGGTTTTGCGGCTGACCTCATGCCGCGAACACCAGCCGCCTCCTCGGTGCAATGGTGCCGAGGTGCGCTTCTACACCTGTCGGTTGCAACTTTTGGTACCGTAGCTTCCTCATTCAAGCCACATGTTCACTGTGCATCGGCCGGCATGCGTGTGTTGCAGAAAGAGTGTGCCCGCGCGGCGATGCCACGGAAGTCGCCGGCAGGGGCAAATATTGACCTTCATATAAAGGACGCAGTATCGACTAGCCTTATTAATAAGTTTCTTGCAAAGATCCCCATATAAAGAGCTGCAGAGGCACGCATCAGGCTTTGCCAAGTTGATAAGGAGCAATAGCTCACCGGAGACCAGCACCGCAATTATGGAAACCGTTGTTTCGGGGGTGAACATCAAACTAGACTGCATGTTCAACAAACTTCTGGGTCACGTGAGGAAGTCCGGAACCGGAACGAAGGCTTTGTACGAAGCTGTACATGTGCCTTACACATGACATGAGACTTGGCAGCGGTAATGGCAGACAGATTGATTGGTAATTTCAATGCGTTGGGCCTGTCGCCTGGACAGGGAGGTTACCAATAGCGCAATTGCTTCGTATGCGTGGTAAACTTGCATCATCATCATCATCTTCTTCTTCAACACGAGCACCATCCATTGATTCGGCCACCTCGACAGAGTCGATGGAAACCTCACTGGGGTCACAGAACAATACGAACCTGATTCAAGAATAGCAGGCTCTATCACTATGTGCAGAAAGAAAAGCTACCAACGAAAAATTGAAAGAGCCATCACGATGCAACATCGACTGGACCGCACCACCTCGGTTCCTAGCAAGACTCTCCTACAGATCGTGCATGCTCTTCGAATTTCTCCCGCCAATTCCTCGCCATCCACGCAGTTCACTCTGCACTGCCGGGCAGCGTAATGAAACTACAGCACCTTGCCAGCTTGAGGGGCCACTTGGCATAATGCAAGATACTGAAGGCCCCAAGACTGGTCGGCGCAGATGCTAAGAAATTAATGCATTTAAACTGGCTACGCAGTTAAACGGTCCTCTAATTCTTATGCTCTCTGCAAATTGTATCCTTCAAACTTGTCGAGAGGCCACTCGGAGCTGGCAAGCTGCTGTATACTGGCTCACGCCAATCTCTGCGTGGCGTTATGTACCAACTGGCTCTGTTTCGGTAAATTATCTTGACGGTTGGATTGCACTGTACTCAAGTGATCTGCAGCTGTGCACTGTAGACTGCGAACGGGCAGAAGTATGACACTTTAGGACTGTGAGTGCTGAGATGCTTTAAGCGACTAGCGCCATGATATTCTGTTTGTGACAGACATGATGGGCTGTGCAGCTGAACACCCACCATGAAGGCCAGCGCACCCCATAGCGATGCAGTTTCTTTGTCCGCTATGTTCAGACTGAATCGATGCGAAATCGAGACCGAGTCTCGAATCAGGGTGTCACACGCCTACACTTCGAAGATTATGGCCTTGTTGGTAAAGGGGCGGGCCGCTGGCACCGCTACGCGGCCATGTTTTCTGGCTGTTTCGCACTGTTAGTCATACTCACCGATAAAATTGTACGTGAATTCAGTGTAAAGTTTCTCATTGTCATCAGGCTGATTCAGACAGCCGTCATTCCTAGTAACACAGGCGATATCGAGCGCCAGAATATATAAGTCAACCAAACGCCTAACCGGGATATCATGTTCATCTCTTCCAGATGATGTATGCAGGAACTCAAATGCATCACTATACCCATCCTGGGTTTGGATTGCTGCCACCTTGAGGCCTCTGAGCAGGTCTTGTTGCCCCAGCGAACATGTCCCACTCTGCGTTCGGCCTGGCGGAATTCTCTTCTTGGTAGTACCTCGGTCGCTCGTAGTAGCTGTTCTCAGCCCTCGCCCCATTATACGATGTGTCTTGCTGCTCGAAGTCCTGGAAACGTCCATCGCCGTGGCCATGACGCGCTACGCCGTATTCCTGTCCTGGGGTCGGCGCTTGCGGAAGACGGTCTGGATTTGTAGGAGCTCCGTAGCCAGTTGTTCCGGGTCCGTACGCGCCGTCGTACGAGCTTGAGCTCTGAGGTATGTACGGATTAGCTTGCGCGTCACTCAGAAGACCGGTAGTGTCTGAGTCGCCAAACCCTTCGTTCTTCTTAGGAGCAGACGCGTTAATCGGCTCGCCGTTGCCTGCGAACGTGGGGCCATTGTAACTGGTAGCCGTGGAGACCGGCTCCATCTTTGTTTGGTAGGAAGGATCGTTCTTGCGATGTCGTGCGCCGTGGAAAAGCCAACGGAAGCCTCGGCCGCAAGCCTTGACTATATCCCACGGGTTCATCGCATCCAAAATTGCTCGCGCTGGGCCGTTCGCATATTTGGTCGGCTGCGCGGAGTATCCGTCGATCGTAGTATCTAATGGGCTCTGCTTTTTGAGATCATAAGGCTTCCAGGGGAAAGCCCACAGGTGAAGTATCGCGAAGAGAGCCATCTCCACACAGGTGAGCATTGAAGGGATACCGATCCGCAAGTCAGGGCCCGCAATCTGATCTGTTGCCTTCAATGGGCCGCCTTCTGCAGTCAAGAGTGAGATGACCCAACTCTGCCAGAAGCAAAAGAAGATGACCAGCTTGATGCACAGCACCTTCAGAAAAGGTCGGTGGGGCGCCAGATCCTGCTTCAATTGTATGTAGAACTGTACGACACAGTACATGGCAATGGTGACTGACACTGCCTCGAAGCCAGCCACCCAGATGTATGCATAGCGCGGGTCCTTGGAGCTCGCGCAGTAGCGGCCCTGCGTCTGTGTGACCACGGCGACGATGGTAAAGAAGGGCCGGATAAAGCAGTACTGAAAGATGCTAATCCAGACGACCTTGATACGGTTAGTCAATGTATGATCTAAAGTCGTTCATACATACATTGAACCATGTCAACCCGCTTCTCGGCCTTCGAAGCCATCCCTTGTCCTCGCCGCCCGTACACTTTTGCATCCAAGTGACAGGCCAGACCCAATTCTTAGGTTGAACGTTCCTGAAGTACTCCTTCTGTTCATGCAGACTCGGAGCGATGTAGTGACACATGAGAGTGAAGAAGCTGGAAATCGCAAAAGCCTCATAGCAGTCTCGCAGAACTTCAAAGTACACGGCTTTTTTATAGTAGAGGTAGCTGAGGAAGGAGACAACGGCGTAGATGGGGATCATGACGAGGATTCGAATAATACTATGGCCTTGTTAGCTCGTGCCTGCTGGCATTGCACATGTGCAAACATACTGCTTCTGCTCATAGGGCTTCAGGTAGTGCGTGGCATGTCTCAATATGAGCAAAAAGGCAATGAGCACTGCGATTGCGCCAAATGTCGCTGACAGGATGAGGCCAAAGTGGTGGAATGTGAGCGCCTTCCATAGCGGTTTCTCGCTGACTACCCTTTGTCAATATCTGGTACACCCGCATGGTGCATGACTGCCTACTCGTTTCGTGCTCGTAGATGTCGCTCTTGCAGTCGAGTCGTTTGGCAAACTGCGACATGCTGCCGAGCGACCCAGCGCGTGTCCAGAGATGTTCGTTCATGGCGTGACGAGCGAGAGGGCAGGACTCCACATCGGCGTGGGCGGAGATTGGCGGTGCGGGATGTGCACGAGGGCGTCGGCGTCTTCGTCGGCTGGTGCGTTGGCAAGGGCGAAGGCGTTCCTGCTATGTTTGTGGGCGTGAGGGCGGGGTCAAAGACGCCATGGGAGCAGCATCGGGAGAGAGAGACAGCGTCGCGGTGGGCGGCACAATCCTTTTGAGCGCTGCGCGTCCGTCAGGAATGAACGTTTCAGCGACCCGCAGGGTGACGACGATTCGCGGTAGCGCGCCCTGTGTCCCTGCATGACGGGTTCAGCGTTCAGCCCTGCGGGTGGCGTCTCATCGCTGCTCATGCGACCTGCAATTAGCAACATGACGCCAATGGCAGCCACTGTTGCGCTGTCGCTGTGCACCGTTTGTCGCGCCTGTAGGCTTCGTTGGTTGGAGGTGCTGCGAGATCGACGTTGCATCGCCTTGCGCCACGCCGCCAACGGTCAAGCTTGATGGCGTAGCCTTGGGAAGCTTAGCCGCCGCTGCTGCCACACGCTGGGACTCTCCAGCTACTGTACATTTCTTCTCGCATGCCCTGGATTTCCAGCTGCAAAGCGAAACATGGCATAGAGCGACATCTCAAGCCCAAACCCACTTCGCAACAACAGTGTCGCTGTTGCACTACACAGCCACTATAGCCCCACCTTGCCTCTTCGCCTGCCAGGGGTAGCACTACTGCACATTTCACATTTAGTGACCCGCTAGGTGCAAGAGAGCGGCTGCTCGGATCTTGACTGGACGCCGTAATGTCGCTTGTGATGCGAACATACCGAGTAACATTACGATCACCGTCTACCAATTGCATTTCGGCACACTTCTATGTAAGTACAGAAGCTAAGGGATCGTCCTTCACGCCGCCAAGCTACAGCACCTTGCCAGCTCCGAGTGGCCACTTGACAATTTTGAAGGATTCAACTAAGAGGGAGCACCAGGGATAGAGAACTAATTAACTGCGTAGCTGTCTTAAAAGCTGTAGTTTTTTAGAAGTCTGCTCCAATTAGCTTGAAGGCCATCATTATCTTGCATTACGCCAAGTGGCCACTCGGCGCTGGTAAGGTGCTGTATGTGTGTTGTAACACGGACCATCAAACCCTGGTGGAATGTCTCACCCACTCTCAGTGTCATTGGTCTCGATGACAGCCGCGATTACTAAACTACTCAAGCGCCGCCTTCGCAGTAAATCGAAGGCACGATGTACCTACCGACCTCTAACGTCTCAAGGAACTATCACAAGTAATGGCATGTAGCTATGCCACCTACAATCTCAGCACTGCATGTATGCTGTCAATCTGGACTTAACTTGTGGCTAGTGAAATATATCAGGTGATTCATGTTGTACATCTAAGTGAAAGAGAGCAAGCATGCACTCACCGTTATATTCACTATGAGCCTCTCTCAAGACTACTTGAGTCCTTGACTAGCAACTGCAACCATCAACACCCAACCCGACGCGCACATCGTATTCTCTCTCAACTCAATCATCGCGATGGGGACTAAGTCCATAGACTCGCCCTCGACATGTGATGTTACCATCGCCCAGAATTGCCCTCTACTCGCTCTTCCTGGAGGTAAGTGCAGTCACTTGACTCGAAGCACAAGAGCTAACGTTGTCACAGAGCTGCGCAATCGCATCTACGAGCTTGCAGTAGAAGATGCCACCGCATGGCAAGCCAAGGACTTTGCGGAGGTGTCGGACGATGAAGAGAGATCGAAGAGGCTGCGAGATTTCCATGTGCTCATGACACCTCATGTTCGCAAGGACGGTCCTGCAGAGATCCCATGGGCTGCGCTCAAGAGACAGTATCTTGGTCTCACTCAGACCTGTCGACAACTTCGCGCAGAGAGCTCGGAGATCGTCTCGAGAATCTGGACTCGTGTCAATCTCGCTGATTTGCAAAACTACGTCGACCAAGTCATTCTTGCGAAAGCCAAAGACAACGCATCAGCAGTAGGTTGCATCGAGATCGTTGCTCCAAAACCCAAAAGCAATGCTAGGATTGACATTCGTGACTTCCTTCTTCTTTATGGCGAGGCGCCCCAATTGCAAATCCGTTTTGCGCCTTGCCATGAACCAGGAAGTCCGTTGATTCATATTGAATCTCCCAACCTTGGACCTGTCTTGCAATCCAAAGCTTCGTTGTCAGGGCTCTGCGGCTTTATTCGAGATAAATCAGTTGCTGTCCTGCCTGCGGTTTTGACCATAATTTTCTACGACCGAACATATCGACGGGACATGAGATCCGAGGTTGCGGGACTCTATATATCCATGAAAGACGAGTATTTGCACGACTGGATGATCAATGATAACGCAACGTTTCGCGAACTTATACAGGACGTTTTTGGCACACGGTACCAGGAACCTGAATGGCAGGCCTGGCTGGACGGAATTGGGTTGCCTCCAGGTACTGCCATCAAGCCATCACCAAAAGATCCTAGCCCCCGACTGTATGATCCTTTTCACCTCGAAAGTATTGTCTGCGATGCAGTCGCGTCATACATTGCTTATTCCGGATAATCTGCTCTCTACCCCTGCAGGTTTGCTAATCAGTCGAGGCATTACGGCGGTACATATTACAGAGAGAATGAAAGGAGTTCAGAAGGAGGTGTGTAAGATTGATAAGACCTTTAAATTAGCACCCAAATTAAACGAACAGAAAGCTCCGGACAAGCCTTGTGCCACAATCATTCATGTGATACCGTATTGAACAACATGCTGCTGGACACAGATTGTGAGTCACCCTTGGTCCTTCGTGAGTAAGCGCTTCTACTTCCCTTTCTAATACACATGAGGCTTCTTATAGCACTTTTCCGACTCCCATGGCTCCCACTTGGCGTAATGCAAGAAAATCGAAAGGCAGCAGATTTGCCAAATGGACACTTGGACCTGTCAAGACGTAGTAAATAACGAGGGTGAGTATTCATTAGGCTAGCGCGGTGGCCTGAGCAGGCCGCCTAACAGCACAGCCTGCAACATCATGCTGACTCACCATGTCTATAAAGTACTACTTTCACATCATGCTTGTGACGTTAGTCACATAAAACGCCATGAGTAGGTCCTGCAAGTCTACCACAGACTCTGAGCTGGGGAAGCCAAGGCTGCATTTCCTTAGCTTGCCGGGGGGTAGGTGACTGCCTGAGTCTATATCCACATTACTAAGGCCCCACAGAACTCCGGAACCGAATCTACGACATAAGTATCTCTGAGGAGGTCGGACTCGAGGCAGAAGAGTTGCCTCGACTTGTACACACACAGTCCTCTTGGATCACCCCCTTTGGTCGTGTCGAAAAAGTGGAAGACATCAAGAGGAAGTCGTACGGTCTGGCCCAGACATGCCGCCAGATCCGTAAAGAGTTCCTCCCAGTATACAGAATCAACGCGAAAGTCCGGATAGACATACGCGACCTTCAACATTACCTCGCCGACGTGATACAAGGACCTAGCGTCGATCCAACGCAAGCTTACGGCAATATCAGCATCGACATCAACGAAAGATGCGAGGCGAACCTCCGGGAAGTGCTTCTCCTCAATAATCGCTCGCCTAATCTCCATCTCTCGCTCACGCGTCCGGAAGAAGCCGACGATACGATTTCTTTCTTGTTAGACGCAGGTGTCTGGCCTAAGCTGGATTCCTTTATCGAAGAGAAGACAAGCGAGGTTGTCCTCAAACTGAACTGGGATCCTCGTTGCGGTAATGAGATGTGGAGCACGTGTAGACTGATTGTGAAGGAGGAATTTGTGGGATCGTGGATACGGAACACGCGGAGAAAAGGGAGTATCACGTACCAGTGGGAAGCGGAAGTGGGGCTTGAAGATATGAACTTGAGGATATGGCCTGCTACATTCTGCTGAGGGATGTCATGTGAGGCTGTTGAAAACTCCTGGAGGTATGTCTGAAAGTATTGATTTACGAGCTGAAGGCTCACATCAATCGTAGAAATTCGGAGTCTCATTCATCAGCGACTTGTTCTTACGCCGCTCCTGCTGCTCGATTAAGCACATCTACCTCCACATAAAGCCAGAGTCTGCAGAAAGCTGGATGCAGGATCCAGCTGCAAAGGAGAACAAACAAAGACTTAGGCATTGACGCCATGGGCTTGACGTGCCTTAAGTCAGTTGGTTGAAGGGTTCCATCAAGCTGGGAGATCCTGAGTAGGAGTCTTGAAGCCTACAGAGAACATTGCATACTACTTTTACTGGAATGGCTTCTCAGCCGTTCGATTGACCAAGTCATTAACGTGCGTGCAGTCATCCATAGTCTTGGAGTAGTCATACAAAATCAGGGAGCATACTTACGCACGCGTTGGAGAGTCTTGATCATGAGCTCTCATTTAGGCATGAGCTATCTCATAGTGAAAGAGCTCGAGCAACATGTGAGCGAGATACGTCATAGACAAGAGCCGTTTGCCTACCTATTTATAAGACACTCACCCGGCCACAAACCCTTGTCGTAAACCTTCGTTAGCAAACTCGATACCACCACACACGATGGCGACACCGCCGGATCATGCAGCTGCGAATCAAATTGCGACTCTACTCACGATTCCAGGAGGTATGTGTTAAATCGTTGCGCCCGTTGTGTCGTTGCCATTTCGTGCCTTCGCGCTTTGCGATATCAAGATCATTACAACTTGCTACCTGGACGTGGCCTCACTGTTGTCCGCCTTTGTTTACCAGCACTGTCTCATAGATGGCTCAGCGCCATTACTTCCTTGCTCCGCATATCAGCGCTCGTCATTCGATCTGACTTTACACACAGAGATCCGTAACCTCATCTACGAATTTGCCATTGCAGAGGTCCTCTCGAAGTCTAAGACAAACTTACTCTCGAAGTTCAAAGCCAACAATGATTTCATCGATCTTCGATACCGCTGCGACCCTATACTGTTAATCCTGAAGACTGGGCATGAGCAGGACTGGCCTACCCTCCACAGATCCTTCCTCGGGCTCACCCAAACGTGTCGCGAGCTGCGTCAGGAGTTTCTACCCATCCACCAAGAACGCATCGCCGTCAGTATCAAGCTTGAACACCTGTCAGACTACACAGCTGTCTTCATCGATGGTCTTAATGTCGCCGATGTCGATGTTGTTCCCAAGATCGAGGACTATGATTCCAAAAAAAACGTACCTCAACTGCAATATCACAAAACTCATCCCGCTCTGTGATAGAGCCTCAGACGTGAAGTTGCGCCTTGGCTGGCCGGTTGATCGCAAACTTAGCGCTGTCTTATCCAATCCCTCAGACTTCTCAGACATATTCGAATACATGAGAACGAAAGTGGATACCGTCGGAGTTCACATTTACCCCTACTTTTCTTCGTTAAACGATCCATTGTACTCGTACGTCGGTGTACATCTTGTCGTCAAAGATGAATTTGCAGAGGATTGGATGAATGACGTGCGTTGGGTGTTGGCGTGAATATGATCGCGACGCACTATCGCGTTGGCGTCGCGAGCTCAAGATTGATGGAGTTGACATAGCAGCAATGTCTTACAAAGCTTGGAAATCGGATCAGAATGTGATCAAGGGACTGACTCAAGGTTCGTAAAGAGTCCACGATTCGTACGGTGGGATCGATTATTGAAAATGCAGGGAACGCCTGGAGCTGATATCGGAGTATCTGGCCCGAAACACTTGCCCTGCAGCACATCTTCACCCGGTCGGTAAAGACTGCTTCTCGGGAAGAAAGAGTTCCTTGATCAACGTTCCTTGATCAACTGAAACTTAGACAGAGTCAGCACGCCCTACCATGAATGTAAATAAACTGAGAGAATAAACTTCTGATATCGATTACAAGTGTGTAAAAGACGCTTTACGCTGTTGAAAATGTACGACCGAGATGAAATACGGGGTTTTGAAGAGCCCGGAAGGGAATAAGATTATCGTTGGTGGTCTGTATGACGTCTCACCGAGGATTACGGAGGCGGCTAGGGATTGCTGTGACAGGCTTTGGCCTGCACTCAAGGACAACTTATTAAGCTCCTCTTGTGTTCAGATTAAACAATCTCAGCCCACATTAGCTTTGCCTCCTCCTTCGCATGGTCCCCACGTGCGACAATGATCACCATAGCCTTCTTTGGAGGCAATGGCTGTAGGTCCCAGCCCAAGCACTCCTTCCGCACTGGTGTATGCTCAACCTGCACACTCCACGAGCCCGCTTCAACTTTGTTCTTCCAAGCTTCTTTCCCGTCGACAAAGATGTGTACCTCTGCATCTGAGGTCGTCATTCCACTGATATCGAGCTGGACCTTTCCGCCACCCAAGCTCGTTGATTGCACCTCCGCAGACAGATCCAAAGCCCCATCGCCCTTCGCGTTCTGCGCACCTGCCGTTGCAAAGTCCGTCTGCAGTGCAGCTAAAGGCGGACTGATCCTCCTCTTCGTCGCCTGCTCAAATGCATAAGCGTACTCTAGCAACTTCGGGTCCTCGTACGCCTTGCCCGCAAAAGTGATATTGACCGGCATGCCCTTGCCCTCCAAAACACCCATCGGCACGCTGACAGTTGGCACACCGAGATGCCTGATCGCCCTGTTGCCGTTCGAGTACTTCACGCCATTCTGCAGACTGTGCTTTGTGCTTTCCAAGTTGAACTCGAGGTCGGCGAGCCCCACGTCGCCCTGTGCAGGGAACGCGATAACGTCCAGCTTGTTCTCTGCCATCCAGTCTTCTAGGTCGCGTTTCCGTTGGGCTTCGAGTGCTTTCACTGCATCTTCGAGGCCGGGCACATCGAAAACGGATTCGCCTTCGATCTGTTGTAATAGCGATGGCAGGCCAGCGTAGTTAATCCAGTTACGCACTTCGAGGAACGTATCGGGGATATACGGCTTGGGTTTCGGGAAAAGCATGGCTGAATCGTCAATGTCTTTTAAGCTTTTGATCTTCGGGTCATTGTTCTGCTCGAGGAAGGTATTCCATGCTTTGGCAATGAGAATGCCACGCTCCACGTGGTTCCAGTTTGACGGTGCGCCAACGACGTTGTTGGCTTCTTTCGAGACCGAGTCGTTTTCGTAGTTTGTGACGAGAGGGAAGTCGGTGTAGATTACCTCCGCACCGAGAGCTTCGAGATCTTGCGCGGTCTGCTTCCACACGGCTTTAACCTCAGGTGAGACGTATGTAGGTTTTGCGTGGGGGTCGGAGTCTTTCTGCCCGACATACATCTTCGGTACGCCTATCCTCTTGCCCTGCAAAGCATGTTCGTTCCTCAGAGAAGTGTACTCGATCTTTGGTGGTCCTGGAATATGCACCCACTTCTGTTCTCTGTAGAAATCGCCCTTTGTCTCTTCTTCCGGAACCGCAATGACATTCAAAAGGGCTAGCATGTCACCTACTGAGCGCGTATATGGCGTGGGAACATCACAAGTGATGTACAGTGGGACAAGGCCTCGACAACTTAGGGTACCCTTCGATGGTGTGTAACATACAAGCGCATTATTGCTCGCTGGGCTTCGTCCAGAGCTCACCGTCTCACTGCCCAGACCAAAAGCTGCCATGCTGCTTGCCAGAGATGTAGCTGCACCATTCGAAGACCCGGACGAGAAAGCCGCTGTGAGATATTTCGAATTGTACGGTGACTCAGCTCGCCCGTACAGGCCTCGCTGCATGCCTCCAGCAGCCATCGGTGGCATGTTTGTTTTGCCGAGGAGCACCGCACCAGCATCTCTCAACCTCTTCGCTAGCGTCGAATCCTCATTAGACATAACGCCTTCAAGAGCGGGCGAGCCATCTGTAATGCTGAGACCAAGGTATTTGTAGCTGTCTTTGATTGTGTAAGGGATCCCCTCCAACGGTCTCGCTGGTAGCCCTTGTGCCCGCCGTGCGTCAGAGGCTGCTGCTTCTTCGTAGACTTCGTCATTGAATACAGTGAATGCATTTAAGTTTCCGGCTACATCGTATGTGGCAATACGGTTCAAGTAGCTAGTCACAAGTGATACTGAGGTCACTGCTCCGGACGCAAGTGCTGCTAGATGTGATGAAATATCCGCTTCGACTATGTTGAAACTATCTTGGGGTGGCGCCTCAGAGACCTGAAAGTCATCAGTATAGTTTTTGAAGTCATTGAGGCAGATGCCGACCATGATGCTGTATTGTATCGGAACAGATTGTAAATCAGCCAAATATGGTGACAATTGCTTGACGTCAATTGCAAATCGAATCAATTTGTAGCTGTGTCGTCTGCGGCGTGTATTTCTTGATACCTGGTCCAGATAGAGCACTTCAAATCCCCACAGTATACCGCAGGGCGCAGGGCGCAGGGAGTGGTGCTCTCGGCATAGTCTACCCGATACCTACTTCCCCTCTTATCGTCAATCGGCTGCACCTACCACATATGGTTAGTCTACCGATCGAGTCGAGTGCGGCGTCAGTATTCGTAACGCTTTCACTCGCAGGTTGTTCCTGTACTACTTGGTACATCTCTGCCTTGCTTCTTGGTGAACTCATCTGTGTATAATTGTCAACTCGAAACTATTTTACTCGAAGATGTCGCTCCGTTACGCCTGCCCACACCAACACTAGATATATGTACACCTGGCATCCTCACCAAGTTACGATTCTCCAATGTACAAGCTTAAAGCCTCGAACTCCTTGCAAAGGCCTACAATTTTACCTATGCTGTGCTTGCCCACAGCTGGGTGACTCTGGTACTGCCAGCAACCAGGCCACACAATCCCATCCAGCCCAGGTTCCAGCCTGGCAACCCACCAGTTGAGCTGCTAAAATGCAGCGCCATTGGGAACCATGCACCCGCAATCATCGCATCAGTCCACCATCTCTTGTCGAACTTGGCGTCCTCATCGTCTTGGTATTCCGCAACGGCCTTGCCTTCACTTTGCATCCTTGCACGTGTAGCCCTTCTGCGGCTTTCAAGCTGCCACTCTCTCCCCAGACGCAGGAAATCGCATGAAACGCCTCCTAGCCATGCACGATATGCCCACAGGTAGACACGTGCAGTCTTGGAGTCGCCGCGGTTGATCGCGGAGATAAAGGCCGGGCCAACAACACCAGAGTCTGCGAGAAGCGATATGTTCTCGAGCGCTTGGTATGTGAAGTAGCTGCTTGCTTGCAGAAGAGCAATTCGGTGCAAGACTACATCGGCGCCAGGCTTGGGCCCAGCGGAAAGAGCTCGCAGCCATGCGTATAGAGGGAAGCATCCGAACAGGCGTAGAGTTGTGCGCGCTTTCGAAATCAGGACTGCTAGCGCAGCGATAGGTGGAACAGCCCCAGCATTGACGAGAGTCGCTGTGCCAGGCTTTGTGACGGCGCTCGAGGATCTGACGAGGGAGAGGAACTTATGCAGGAGCGCAGTAAGGGACGGCGTCTTGGTCTGGGCATATGCGAGAATGTAAAGGGTGTAGTTGAACGTGGAGAGGAATGAAGCAAGGCCGCCAGGCGCTGCGAGTAGCCTATGACCTCAGTGTTAGCTTCTAAGATCTTCTGTTACACCATCGCACGTTGCTCCATACTTATTTATTCTCAGTACCGTCTTATCAGCATCGCTCAAGAGCTTCAGTGCACTACCCGGAGCTTGCTTGACGGGAATGTCCAACTTCTTTTCGACAGCTTCCAGCTTCTTCTCGACAGCAGACCCGGCGTCCTCGATATGTTCGGCTTTCTCAGCCACTTCTTGCGGCGCAGGGGCACCTGGCTTAGTATCCTCGTTAGACATGCTGCAGGTCGTTTTGAGTAATATAGAAGAGCACTGGAAGGTTGGGTAGAATCAGGATAAGGAATGCGCGGGGATTGGATTCAGTCAGCTCTTCTCCGCAATTGCCGTTGGGCCGAGGCTCGGCTCTCCAGCATTAGCTTCTGTGGGGAGCAGTACTCATGGCAGGGATGTAATATGATTGGTCAATCAATTACTTCGACCTCTAATCAGAATTTAGAGCAGAACGATAGCCTATAAGAACAGTGCAGCTTCAGTGCTACTCTGTGTAACTTTGGCCATGCGTATTGCGTAGTGTAGCTGTATGCATACGGCAACCAGACATCCCTCAACGCGACCACCAAAACGTAGCCATAAGCTAAAGCATCGAAGGATTGAGAACGCTAATAGTCTTCTTTCCTGTATTCGAGAGTACAATCACCAACTCTACTCTCATATTCTCGTAGGCCACAAACCCACCCACGCGCGCCTAGTCTTTGGATTTGACTGACATTTGCTTCACCGCTGGCATGAATGCATCTGTGGTCTTATGATGTCTGACAGCAAACGAGCATGTTCCTTTTTCCATATGTGAGACAAAGAACTGCAGAAGATTGGCTGTAGGCTCCATTGTTGCGTTGTGAGAAGCTCACTTGGGTAGTAGTGACATATCTTCATGACAACACAATGTAGTTTGCTCCCACAAACCCATAAGACACGCTTGGCTGTGCAGCCTTCTTCTCAGCAACAAGCTCGACAACGAGTAACATCATTATCGCAACATCAACTTCTACAACAATGAGCAGTCTAGCAGCAGCTATAGCCAAAGCGTGCCCAAGCTCCTCAGAACCAGTCGCCATCGGCGTGACCATTGGCCACATCCTCTACAACATTGAGTACCTTGTCACACTATATCTTGAGAATGATGTAGACTTCCAGGTTCCGGTCCCGCAGGCACTCGCACAGGCATCTGACCTTGTCTATGCTACCATTGACTACATCTGTCAACTGCGCAAAGCCGACAGCTTTCTGACAGGTCTTCAGCCCATCTCTCGCGATGTCTATGACCGCAATGCGCGCACCAAGGAACACAAGATCACCGTAAAGCATGTACGACTTGCGCAAGCGTACGTAAAGCAGTGCGTGCTTGAAGTCTTTGGTGATACATTTTGTAAATGGAACCCTGTCAAGACGCAGGAGTTTAATCAGGGAGTGGAGCAGGTGTTGAACGGGACAAATTGGAACACCTATCCGGTAAGAAACGTTATGATAGAGGCTAAAGCAGGGAACTGGGCAGAGTGGTTGAAGAAGGAGTGTGAGGAGATCAACAGGATTGCATCGACGGTGAATGCGCGTATTCGGGGTTGAGAGAAGGAATAGGAGACCTAAGAGGAGCCTCTAAAGTAGCTTAAAAATAGCACAATAAGTCTGGTATACGATATCAGGCGCAATCATAATTTCAGGTAGTTTGTGTGTGTGTGTGTGTGAGCATCGCTCCGATGTATGTGTATGATGCGGCCACAACATTTAGGCACCTTCTTCTCCATGAAACAAAACCGATGCAGACCCATGCTCTTCCAAACAGCTAGAAGCTGCGCAAGCTGGTGTTCGCAGTAGCGCTGAGGGGTGGTGGAGAGCAGCAGGATGGCCAACCAGGAACCGTTGACGATGAGCCACCACTAGCGGCGCGCGAATGACATGGGTCGCTAAGCGGCATGGCGACGCAGCAGCGCATTGAAACGTCGCGGAAGTAGCAGACGACCCTCTCATCACCACTTTCGGGCGCCTACTGAACTGTGACTTCAGGGGCAGCACACGACTTTGCCTTCATCTTCACCCACCAGCCCAACCACATATCGCTACCATGGCTGGCCGCTTTGTGAGAGCTTCCAAGTACCGTGAGTGCGCGCACTGCCCCCCAACTACGCTTACAGGACTGACCATTGCAACCAGGCCATGTCTTTGGCAAGGGCACGAAGAAGGTGTGAACAGCTCGACCACAATGGCCGCGTCGCAGACTAACAGATGCCCAGGAACAATGCTACGACAACCTGCGCATCTCCAAGAACGCGTGGGACACCAACCTGATCAAGGTCAGCCCAACTCAGCCTCGCACGCGACCACGCAACATGACCGCTCATACCCTCGCAGGCCAACCCCGAATACATCTCGGTCAACTGGGAAGCAAGCGGAGGAGGTGCCTTTGCCGTCATCCCCGTCAATGAAGTCGGCCGCGCCCCCGAGCTGATGCCCCTCTTCCGCGGCCACACAGCCGCCGTTCTCGACACCGATTGGTATGCCCACGTGCTGGCGCGCAGTTCAGGGACATGGCGCTCATAGCTTTGCAGGAGTCCATTCAACGATCACTTGATCTCGTCTGCCTCGGACGACGGCAAGGTGCGTTCACGTCATACATGCTCGCAAGGCGGACGCTCACAGTGCGCAGGTCTTCATCTGGCAGGTCCCTGAGAACTTCACTCTCCAGACCGATGGCGAAGAGCCTGCCGACGTATCGCCCGTGGCCAGGCTCAGCGGGCATATGAGGTGAGTACGTCGGCCAGATACAGTCTTCCTGACCGCTTACCCTTGCTCAGGAAAGTTGGTCACGTCCTCTTCAACCCTGCCGCCGAAAACGTCCTCGCCAGTTCATCTGGTGACTACACCGTAAAGCTCTGGGACGTCGAGGCTGGTCAGGCCAAGCTTACCCTCAAGCATAACGATATCGTGCAGTCGCTGTCCTGGAGCGCCGACGGCTCGCAGCTCGTTACAACATGCCGAGACAAGAAGCTGCGTGTGTGGGATGTCCGCCAGGAGAAGCCTGCTCAGGAGGTCGCCGGCCACCCTGGTGCGAAGAACAGCCGTGCTGTCTGGATGGGCGAGACCGACCGCATTGCGACCACCGGTTTCTCCCGCATGAGCGACCGTCAGTTGGGTCTGTGGGACCCCCGCAACCCCAGTGAGCCCATTGGCGGCTTCCAGATTCTCGACTCCATCTCTGGCGTCTGCATGCCCTTCTGGGACGATGGCACACAGTGCTTGTACCTTGCAGGCAAGGGGTAAGTGTGAAATGCGCTTGTCACACGATCTTCACTGACACACTCAGCGACGGCAACATCCGCTACTACGAGTACGAGAACGACAAGTTCGAATACCTCTCTGAATACTCGTCGCCCAACCCCCAGCGCGGCGTTGCCTTCATGCCCAAGCGCGGTATCAACCTCCACGAGAACGAGGTCTTGCGCTGTTTCAAGACTGTTAACGACAGCTTCATTGAGCCCGTCTCCTTCATTGTACCCCGTCGCGCAGAGATGTTCCAGAGCGACATCTTCCCGCCCACCAACGGTCTCAAGCCCGGTGTCACTTCTGGAGAATGGTTCGGAGGCAAGACCGCTTTGCCGCCCAAGATCTCGCTCGAGAGCCTGTACAACGGCGAGGCGCCTAAGGAGGTCGCTTCCGACTACAAGCCACCTCAGCCGGCAGCTGCTCAGCCCTCGCCGGTCAAGGCGGAGGCACCAAAGCCTGTACCAGAGCCAACGCCCGCTCCCGTATCTCGTGGTCCCCCGCCTCAGCTGAAGGACAATGCCTCTTTGTCTTCTCAGGCGGACAGGTTCGCCGAGAAGGATGGAGACTCGGACAAGGAGAGCGAATCTAGCTTCGAGGAGGTCTCCAAGCCTGTCCAGCGCCCCTCTGTCACTGCTGCTAAGCAAGAAGAAAAGACAAGGAGTCCCGTCATGACCAAGGAGCCTGAGCAGCAGAAGTTCACACCGCCAGCACAACAAAAGCCTGCAGCCCCTGCTGCGGAGCCTACACCTGCACCAGCAGCCGCACCTGCTGCGTCGTCCACTCCGAGCAGTGGAGGACCAGCTGGAGCCCTGCGTGATGCCCTCGGCGACATCAAGGCCCAGCTTGAGCAGCAAAACAAGATCATGGCTGATCAGTCAGACCAGATTGCATTGCTCGTCCGCGAGGTGCTCCAGCTGAAGATTACGGCTAACGCACAGTCGCAAGACCCGTCGTCGCGCGAGAAGGACGAGCGCATCAGGCAATTGGAGCTCGAGCTTGAGGAAGCCAGGTCTTGATTTGCTCAAGGACGGATCTGCTTTGCTGCTGGTGCTGGCGTTGTCCAGAGGTGAACTGCTGTGTGTCACGGATGAGATCGCTGGCATCAACCAGCATCTACATACAATGGATGTGATTGATCGGGCGGCGCTTGCTGTGTTGATGGATCCAAATATAGAACCGGAGAGGCCGATTGACATATGATGATAGCGTGGGTGGATTATGTAAGTGTATCGTCCGCTTTGTCCTGCCAAAAGCAAGGTGTTAGGGTAAGCGGCATTGTGCGAATATCATTGTTGTACGTATTCAAACATGACTTGTTCGTGCTGGAATGTGAGCGGAAGTGTCCGCAGTAAGCAATCGGACAGGGCTGCGGCCCCACACCCGTTTGACGATCCCTGCGCACGTTGCGCACGCTGATGCAAGCCAAGGCGACGCTAGCGTCATTTCGTCGCGTGTGCTTGAGAGCTGCGAACATCAAGCTCGTCGGATTCAGTTCCAGCCATTGTCACCGGACTTTCCACACCCATTATTTTGAATCGCTCCGTATACACAAACCCTCCCGGTGCTATACGCGATCGCGATACCCCTAGTTACTGGCCGATTTGAGCGCCATGGCCGACTACAACAAGCAAACAGTCGCGCAGCTGCGACAGCTCCTAAAAGACCGAGGCATTCCGAGTACTGGGCTTACAAGGAAGGCTCAGATTATTGAGAAACTCGAGGAAGCAGACAATGCCAGCGCTGAAGCTCCTGGAGAAAGCGACACACCGGTAGAAGCTGCGACAGACGCGCAAGAGCCGGAGAGCGCAGAGGCGCAAAGCGAGCAAGAAGACGCCGCACCTGGGCCACCACTCGAGGAAGCTGGAGGTATGTCAATAGATGGGGTTGGTTATATCTGTGTACTGATGGTGCCCTAGAACCAGTCGCAACAGCGGCCGAAATCCGTGCGGAAGCCGAGCCAACGCCCGTACCTGCGCCCACAGCCGACCGCTCGCCTGAGACTATCTCACACATCGACAGCGATGTACCCCCGCCGGATCACTTGAAAGCAATCGAGCAGCCGGCTGAAGATACGACAGCGCAAGAGGAAGTAGGGGGGCCACAGCCCACGCAGGTCTTCAGGTCTGCGCCTGCGGCCCCTGAAGATGATCAAGTCGGCCCGCACATTACAGAACCTACAGATGAGGAAGCCGAGGTGGAGGCGGGGGATGGGAACAAGGAGGTTGCAAAAGACGAGCTCCCAGAGGCTCCTGGGCCGGCTGCTGAAGCCTTGAGGGTAGCGCAACTTTCACAGAGCAGGTCGGGAGAAACGCAAGATGTCACAATGGGGGTTGAGACACCTTCGCCAGCCCCTAATGAAAGAGATACTATTGAGAAGGCAGAGCTATTGCCAATACCAGAAAGATCGACGGCGGAGACCTCGCGGCTCAACAGCGAGGAACTCGAGGCAGATACAAGGAAGAGGAGGAGAAGAAGCAATTCACCAGACATCTCCAAAGAAGTGCTGGCAAAGAAGGCTCGAGTCGGTCAGGAGCCTGCTCCAAATGTTCATCTGGCTGAAGATGAAGACGTCACAATGGAGCAGCGAAGACCCGAGGACTCACCCCCAGACCCTAAGCGCGGAAAGACGGAGAACGCAAGCCGCTACAAAGACCTCGTACAGCCCAGCTCCAACCAGCCAGCGGATGTCCAGAACGACGACCGGCCCACAATCCCAGCCATCCACCCTGTAACATCCGCCCTCTACATCCGCAACTTCATGCGGCCATTGCGCCCCGAACCCCTCCGCACACACCTGGTGTCTCTCGCCTCGCCGCCCTCATCCTCACCAGACCCGTCAATCATCTCCGCCCTGTTCCTAGACAACATGAAAACCCACGCCCTCGCGCTCTTCACCTCCACCACCGCCGCAAGCCGCGTCCGCGCCAGTCTGCACGGCGCAATCTGGCCGCCCGAGGGCAACCGGAAAGAACTCTGGGTCGACTTCATCCCCTCCGACAAAGTCTCAAGCTGGATCTCAACCGAGGAAGCCGCGCTCAGCGCGGAAAAAGCCGCGCGCTCCTCCGGCCAGCCCATACCCGCAAAGCGGTTCGAAGTCGTCTACGGCGAAGCCGCCGACGGCACCGTCACAGCAACGCACCAGGAAGTCGGCGCTTCCAGCACTGCGCCCCCCAACGCGCCCCGCGGCCCGCGCGCCAGCATCTCCGACCAGACAGCGCCCGTGCCCACAGCGCCGCCCACAGCGCCGCCCACAGAAGCCCTCCAGAAAGACACCTCCGCCTCCTTCAAAACCCTACACGACCTCTTCGCCTCGACAACCACGAAACCCCAGCTCTTCTACCTCCCCGTCAGCGACGCCGTTTCCACACAGCGCCTCAAGGAACTCACGCTCGAGACCAGCCGCGATTGGAACCCCGAGGCTGTGAGGAAGGGGCGCGGGATGCAGCGCGAGGCGAAGTTCAGGTACACGTTTGATGGGGAGGACGGGGAGAGGGTTGTTGAAGTCGGGGAGGATCGGGGGCCGTGGGCGGAGGATTGGAGGGGTGGTGTCAATGGGAGGGGCGGGTTTGGTGGGGGAAGGGGGAGAGGGGGGTGGAGAGGTGGGAGGGGAGGTGGAGGTGGGGGTAGTTGGCGGGGATAGAAAAGACGGTCGTTTGTCCATTGGGAAAGCAATAACCATCTGAGGAATCCCGGGGGGTCTTGTTAGATGCCCGCTCACACCGCGAGGAAGACACGAGCAAAACACTACAGCTATGCCGGATTCCTCGCCGCTGAGCGCGCTCCACCTTTCCTTTGGATCCTCTAGCCACACATACGAGATATAATCCCACCGCTTCACATCACATCTCCCACGCACACACTCCTGACCAGTCCACTCCGCCACAAAGCGGGCCTGCCTACTTCCCAGTCAAATCACCAAGATCACTAGTATTATAAAGCGACGATACCCCACCGCTGCACTCTCATCCACGAAACTCTTCTCACCCACGACCAGCAACGCCCCCCCCCCCCCCGGCCGCTCCCCTCGACTGTTCGCCAGTCCATCGTATACAGGAGTGCTCTCCGAATGCCGGTTCAGGCGCTGCACACACAGTATGTGTGATAACAGAGGACTTTGTGCTTGCTCGCATGCCTGCTTGGCGACCCGACTCCCCTACGCCTCTCCCCCAATAATATATACCGATTCCCTCAACCCGCGCTGCAGGAAAATGCGCGCCCCCGGTCCTGACGCACATGGGCGCAGCGTGGTGAACTAGCCTCCTTCCCTGGCCTTCCCTCACATACATACACACATACATCCCCCCCCCCCCCCCAACACCCTCCCTACTTCTACTCAACCCACTACCCTAGGCAAGCAGCAAGCAGCAAGCAGCACAGGCAGCACAGGCAGCACAGGCAGTACAACATGATACCAGATATACCATCGTATTAAATACATACATACGCACATACATACATATATACCTATGCAACGCACAAACATTACAAATGCGCACGAAACGCGCCCACACGGCTCTTGCACTTGGGTGAAAAGCCTTCGAAGAAAAGGAAGTTACCTTGGAAAAAGAAGGAAGAGAAAAACAAAAACCAAAAAAAAAAAACCGAGAATACTCAACTATGTACGAGGAAGTGTATTAGCGCACCTGGACGACTTGGTACAATCCCGAGATCGAATTGAGGGGCCCTGTACAGTATTGCAAATCCTCCTACAGCAACAGGTTACCGCGCCCGGTCTGCTCCGCAAAGACACATGCTGAGACGGCGTACTGACCGGAGGGGGAGGGGACTCCAGGTCCGCTGATCGGCGCAGCGTGAGTCGACAAATAACCATCTAAAACGACCACATCTCGGGCTGGTATCTGCTTTCCCGTCCTTGGATCATTGCTGCCGGTGAGGTGCTTGACGATGGGCCCTCAACCCCCCTATCCCCTCCCCTTCCTCTAGAAGATCTCCAGCCCTTCAAAATCCACGCAAAGATTCCGCATGCCCGCATTCGACGCCCCGTTCTGCACATCGAACATGCTGATCCCGAAATTCGCCGGCCTACTTGCATATACACCGACTCTTACTGCCTTGTCCTCCACGCCCCAGAAGAACCAAGTCACTTCTCGCAACTTCCTCCATCCCATCATCTCGTCCTCGTACCATACCCATAGTGCATATCCAATGCGTTCAATCTTGACCCGCAGATCCAAGCGCCGAGCATGGTAGGCAGGCAGGGAGGTCAACGACCAGTCCGCGCCCTCGGAATTGGCAACCACCGAAGTCGCATGGCATGCATTGTTGCAGAATTCAAGCCCAACCTTGACCCACTTCGAGGCCGGTGCAGGCGTGGGATATGCCGGCGGTGGGCTCTGCGATCGAGCGGTCGGGTGGCCTGAGTTTGGAACCGGTATCCGTGAAGTTGAACTTCTCCGGCTGGGATGTGAATTTGTAGTTGGTAGAGATACTGCTACGGCATCCTCGAGTGCTATGGAAACAACGTTTGGCCCTTCTGTAGATACGACCGGTGCTCTCAGGCCCGGCGGTGCGCCTGCAAAGATGACAAGCCCTCCTTGGTCCCACTCTAGTTCCCAGTCGGCAGAGACAGTGACTTCGGCTGCTATGAACGGATTGCGCAAGGCTGTGTATAGTACAGGTGCGGTGGAGGTGTCTCGGGAAGGCGGCTTTCTCCACAAATCCGTATTCGGAGGCGCGGCAAGCGTGAACGACCCCATATACTCTGGCACGACATCGCTTGGCACATTGAGAGCTGTGAAGGACGAGCTCGCTGGCGGCATCTCCAAATTTCGATCGACCAAGTACAAAATGCCGGTTCAAAAATGCAGTTGTCCGCGTCTCTCTTTGCAGCACCACGAGTATCCGATCTGACCTGCAGCACAACCTGCAGCGATTATATGAGCAGCGTTTTAAGATTCGGTAGTCTGTGCCCGCACACGGGTGCTTGGATCAGGAATGGTCGTTAAGTTTGGGTTGTGTCACCTGGACTCGCTGGTCATTCGCTTTGTCGTGTACGGTTGCAGCAAGGCCACATGTACTAAAGTAAGCTGACTTCGAAATTACCAGCACACGAGATCTGCAAGAAGGATCGTGAAAGGTCCGCGCGGGTCCTGTTAGGCCTGTTTCGATGTCAGCCCTGAACTCTTTATATGAAGCCCACAGTGCGCGCGCTGCGCTATGCAGCAATGTTCAGCGCCTCACTTTGGACTTTCCAACGCCGCACGAGGCACACCTAAAATACGCGTAAGGAGCTCATACCTATCCTGGGGCTTCTCAAAGCATATGCGGCGACAATAAAATGGCCGTCTGACCAACAGCGCTGGTGGCGCGGAGCTACGCTTCGGTGACCGTTCTGCACCACGGCGAGCGCGAGCTTCAAGTAGTTCCAGCGGTACGCATCCATATTGGCGATATTCGCAAAGGCTGCTCGGATAACCACTCGCCGTTGCGACAAGCACGATGCGACCCCTGGCTGCAGGCGAGGTCGTTGCTTGCCTGCACCTTTAGAGCTGAGCACCGATCATCAGACGAAGGCTATGGATCACCATCACGGCACAGCAAGCGACCGGCTCCTAGCGCCGTGCGGCAACTGTAATAGAAGGCCTGTGAGACGACGATAAGTCGTTCTGCAGAATTGCGACTGTGCCGCGGGAGTGGCATTCTGTCAGCAAGAGAAGACTTGTCGCCGCACGCAGCCGCTCGGCTACATCGTCTCTGCCGCACCCCAACAACAACCAGTATGATCCTCAAAACCGTCAGCCTCAAATGATGATGGCAATCGTCCGATCAGGGTGCGAGCCTGCTTGCATCTGTGATGTCCAAGGTGCTGATGTTGTGCCTCAGGAGAGCCGCCTGGGAGCGCTCGAGAAGGTTTAGTCCTGCCAGCTGTTTGTTGTGTAACGAACGAGATGTTCTGCAGGCGCAAGGAAGCTTCCTAGCAGTGCAGCAGTAGCCATTTCCTCATTGGATGCCGCTCCTGCAGCGCTCTCGATTCTGTCCTCGAAAGAGGCAAGGACGACATTGGCGCGTGGGAAGGACGCGAACATAACGGAAGTGGCTGTAGATGACAGGCACTGTAATTGCTTCTTCGGCGATTGTGTGGCAAGTCTTCACTTTTTTCGTCAAGTCTTGACCTTTCACAACCAATTTGGTCAAGGAGAAGAGCGCAACCTGCAGCGAGACTGCATCCATGCTTCATGCACGTACCGACGCCAGCTACGGATTTTAACAACATGGGTAGCATTGTTGAGTATCGTCGTCAGCGACCTGTCGACATCGTGTTATATTTTTGGTTCGAAGCAGCTACCGGCTGCATTACCGAAACCATTGAAACTCGGTGAGGCAGTGGAGCTCATATTGGCTTCCATGGGTCACTCACCTCCTCGCGATGCAAGTCCACAAGCCCGTTCATGTGTCATGATCAAGGTCACAGGTTCATTTGCACAACGGCTGTCAAAGATCGGCAGCCGTAGGCAAGGCGCAGGGTACGAGGTACTAGCGGGTGGAAGAGCTGATAGTCCTGTACGCCATCGCCAGTACCTGTATTTTTCGTTGTCCAGCTGGCTCGAGCGTGGTATGACATGCGCGACCGACATGTACGGATGCCTACAGACCGTCTAGCGTTTGTGGATCTTGCGAGACATTGTACAGAGTGCGTGTCCTCAAGTCTCCGTTGAACAAACTACTTTTACCACCCTTCACAAGACCAGACCAACAGTGTTCAGTGGATCGAATTTCAGTTGTAGTCCAGGTTTATTGAACAGCATGTCGGATTGTATCGGCGCGCACGAGATCATGATTCGATGATGTAAAGGCGAAAGCTGCATCATGATAGGGTTTCGAGATGAATTTCGATTATCGAGGATTCTTACGGTGTGACAGCGCCGTCTAGGTACCTGCACATATGAGCCGAAGCCCTGGACTTGCAGATACAGTTACCAAGCGCTGCGATAGTCCAGGGCAAGTAAAGCCAATAGGAACACTGTCGTGATGTTGAGCATTCTCATGTATGTGTGTGTGAACGAAGATAGCATGCCTGTTGCAGCTGTGAACGATGACTGCATCTAACGTGACTAGAAGCTGGAACGATCGGGTCGGACAAAGAAGTCCAACTACCTTGCCATGTACCACTGCACCAGACGGTATTCATCCTGCCTGCTGCTGCTGTTGGCGGAAGGTCCGAAATCCTCTCCTCGCAGTAACGGATCGAAGACACAATGATCATAATGGAGGAGTGTCTATATGACAAAAGCCATAGGCAGTGATCGTACCGAGTACCGGTATCCGAAGTACCTTGGCCTCTGCACGCCGTGGGCCAAAAGATCGTCTCAGATTTGGAATTCCATAAAGTCTGGCATGCCACTTGTGGTGCTTTCTGCTTGCTAGAGTTTGGTGGGGCTGAAGACACTGAACTGTCGGTGGTCCACGCTTGAACAATGTTCATGGGCAACAAGGGAAGACCCAGAAAGTTCTTTCCAGAACTCGATCATTCAAGGCTTAATATTTTGGCGAGAAAGCACAGATAGACATCAACCCGCCGCTCACATATCAGGAGAATGTGACGTTCAAAGATGCATCGGGAGTGCCGACTAGCAGCTGACGCAAGCCAGTACACGCGGAACGAGATCTGTCCTGACAGTGCTGATAGCCTATGCCGATGCTTGTTTGCAGAGATTGTGCCCACGCACAACTTGCATAGCACACGCTTACTTCTTTCCCCGTCGATCCCAGTGTGCTTGATCGATGGAGACAGATTTTGAGTAGAACGATCGAGCAGAGGAACCCAAGATGCTACATCCTGCAGTGGACACGATTTCGCAGAGAGCGAATCTGGTAGCAGGTCTCAAAGCAACACAACTTGAGGCTGTGATGCTGGCTCGCCTTGAATTGATGGCAAGCGGTGCTGCACTGTGGCCATGACATGTGGGATGCCGATTTGTTCCTAGATTTCGATGATCATAATGCAATTCTGATAATGAGTCGTAACCCTCACCACATCGGGGCCGTTGCATGCTTCTCCAACCGTGCCCCGTGGCATGCATGGCAATATTCACGATCAGATGCAGACGCTACTGCATTATGTCCGGCCACTACTTCATACACGTCTGTCGTGATGAGATGCACTAGTAGTGCACAGGAAACTTTGATGTATTGCTTCATTGGGCGTTAACTCATATTATCGTACGACTCCAGGCCGTGTTGAGCATCTGAACCCGCACTTGTTAGAGGTGATAGGCATAGAGACCAGGAAATCCTCGCAATGGCAAAGAAAGGTCCGAAACGGGATCTGTGTATGGGTACCTACCCGCCCTCTTAGCACAAACGGAAATGGATCCTCATTTAAAATCGGCCAATCAGAGACGACTCCAGACATGCCACACTCCAGTTGGATGTAACTCTAGAGATATGAACGGTTTTGAGGGCCAAGCGGGTCCAGATGTGCCTTCCAGACGCCTGCCTATTGGTCAACAAGCTATGGACTGAAGTTTAATCGCGATGTCCATGTGCCGAAAATTCAACCTCCACATGTTGCAACAGGGTAATAATCGGCAGAAGTCCAGACCACGGACCACCTACACATGGCTGAAGTACTTGCTCGGGCCAGATCGATCAAGTTTTGTAGCGCAACGGTCTTGCTTAATCAGATAAAGATGGAGGGTCCAGTAAGTAAGTTCGGCAACGCTGACGCAATACATAGAGGACCCACCTGTGAACTATGTATCTAACGTTACGTGGGCTGAGAACGCTCCGGTACTGGATGCGGAAGGGCTCGTATTCCTCAGTCGCCCACGCTTAATGTAATTCGGATGCTCAGTCTTTGCGATAGACATCAATACGCCGTGGTAGCTCAGTGGACGAAGCGCAGAGTGTCAGACCAAGGTCGGACAGCAAAGCCGTGAATGATGTCTCTGGCCTGTACACAAGCTGCTTCAGATTACCCTGGAAATGTGGAGAATGATTTGGCCGAACAGCTTTCTCGTAAGAGTCCCAAGTCTGCAGTTCAATCACCAGGTATCCACCGGAGCGGAGGCAGTCCGCGAGTTTCCTGAAGAAGTTCAACAAACCCTCGTCGAGATGTTCCAGATGGATCCACTTTATTACGCTGAGGGCCAGAATCACATCGCATGGGTCAGAGATTGCCCGCTCTGCCGATGCAACCCAGTCTGCGGAGACAAACTGCACGCGAGGCCAATCTGAGGCTGCTGTCGCGGGCGACGATGTGCGGGACACGCTGGTTTTCGGCTCAACGCGGTATCCATGAGTAAGGACAGCCGATAAAGGGAAGTAGTCCACAACGTGTCCTGAGTCCACTATGGAAGGCCGAACACGCGAAGAGCGTAGTGCTAGGAGTTTTTCGGCTTGGGCCACTAGCTTTGGGTCGATGTCGACGCCAGTGACGGACGCTGCATGAAAGTCGAAAGCTATAACACGGGTCAATAAGGGAAGCCTGGAGGTATATTCGCTTAGGGCAGGAGGGGCAGGGGGATCCCTCACTTACCAAGCTGGCACGAAACGTTACCAGCGTTGCACCCAATATCCAGGCAGGTCTTCGCGGTGAAGATCCCTGGCACTAGAGTGGTGAGCAGGTTGAGGCGAGCATCCAGGACGTGCATCGCTGATCCGGGTGCTCGTGATGGACCAGTATAGTCTAAATGATGGACATAAGCATGTGAGCAAGTCGTAATTGCCGGCCACCCAAGATTTGATATACGGTGCACACCAACCCAGGTCAAGGGGAGATCTTACTAGTGTAGTTGCCCCAGTCGGTGGCCATGGCAGCTGGTATGAAGGCAGGATGCAAAGCGTGGCCGAGCGAGGATTTGCTCAGTTGGCGCCGCAGCACAATGAAGCAGAGAACTGTGACCCAGGGTGACGTGACTGCACACAGCACAATCGGGGCCTGGGCGAGCGGAGGTCGTGTCTACAAGCAGCGTCGCAGTTATCTGAGACGGGCGGTGAGGGTGAACGGTGAATGGCGACTTCGCGTAGAGTAAAGCTGGCACAGTTGCCCCTCTGGGTAGAGACCAGGGCACCGGCCGTCAAACCAGTAGTCAAGCCAGTGTCTAGCTAGTGTCAACCACACCCAATTTCAACGACGACCAAGTGTGCACCTGAGCACGCAGGGTGATGCATGTCTGTGAGAGAGGGTGCCAAAAGAGGAATGCAACCGCCTGGCGTCACACAGAGCGGAGCAGAAGTCGCCCAGGGTGCCGGCACCGCATACAGGAGCGCCTGCTGCCCGTACCGGATGTTTTGCACATCTCGTCCAGGGACCTGAAGGGACCTACTCAAAGCAGACGCGATGATTGCACTCAATACAGTGCTGCACTAGCGTATTGACGCAGGCCGTGAGGGCCAGGGTGGTCGTCGGGCGTGTGGTGCTACACACTCGACCGACTTCAGGGCACTCGAGGTCCCACAAGTCCACATTCGCTGGAGTGGGACAGGCCAGTGTCCACTATCGACTGTCGACTGTCGAAGCGCAACCAGCAACAGTGCTTTGAGGCTCGCGTACGCTGACCTGGCACACTCCCGGCAGCAGCTGAGGGCGCGACTGGCCCAGCCGAGCAAACGGCGGGGCGCAAGGCTGCTTGCTTTTCCCGCCAGTGCAGCCAGCGGTCGTACTCGTAGCCAGGCAATTCCTCTCATCTCGTCGTGGGCCACGCCCGACCGTCGAGGCGGAAGCGCCCCGTGACGCCGAGCTGCTCACCTGGGCGTGCTCGCCCTGCCAACCCTCCCGTCTGGCAGCACGCGTCGGGGGAGGGCGCTGCAACGGGGGCACTTGTGCTCGTCTGCTGGCCGCGAGATGTCGCTGCAGCGCTCGCTACCAAGATCAACGCTATCCACCCGAGACAAGCGCAAGCCACAAACGAGCCATCCGTTGCAGGCCAGAGTCCGGCATCCAGGTGAGGTAAGGCTGTCTCATGTCACTGCCTCTGGTGCATGAGACCGTTCTGCACGTCGCGCAGATGCGTCCGGAAACCTGGGAGGCGGTTGGCATCCTGAGTGGCTGTCCCCGCCGAGGAAGGCCCCGTCCCATCGCGGCAGCAGGGAACGCTGAGGATCGGCCCACCACGACTGGCGCCGTGGAGAGGCGACACGACCTCTGTCGCAGGGAAAATCGCCCGCCATTGGGTGGCATGGCAATTGCCAGATGCAAATTCCTCAGAGCCGTGATCCATCCAGCCAGGCTCGCGGCTGCAGGCCCATCCCCCCCAGCGCCCTCACAGGCCCTCACACCGACCGCTGCCCCTGCCCTGCTAGACTGCTCAAAATGGACGCTCACCGTGCCCTCATGCCAGCCGTCCTCGCATGCTCTGGCTGGGCGGCCGCTTCGCGATGCTACCTCCGCTCAACGGTGACCATGGACCGAGTTACGTGGTAGTCTGCCATATTGCGCCAAATTGGCTGCTGCCAGGTTACAATGTGCAACACTCGGACCACCGTGATTCGAACGACAACTCACTTGCGAAACATGTCGACCATTGCCGTTTGTCTCTTTTACCCGGGTGCAAGCCTATTCGGTGACGCCCCACGAAAATACAGCAAAGCCAACGTGCATCCGGCTGCGAGCTAGAGACATCTCCCTCGCCCGTTGGACCACGAGAGGATATGCTCGGAGCAATCAGAGCCCTCCGCGGTCCAGCAAAGTCCACTTCTGCATGCAGGCCAGCGCTTTTGAGAGGAAGTGGGTGCTGTTGCGACACATGCAGCGACTAGTCTAGCATGACCCTGGACTTTTCTTGAGCATAGCATCACAAAACCGCATCTTGCACAAACAGCTCACTGCTGCGCGTTCCGTGATTCAAGACGCTATACTGTGCGTCAACCCGCGCTGCTCCACTCACTCATTCAGGAAAGTGTGACCCAGATGCCAGGCATACAGGTCGACTTATTGCTTTTTCTTGGTTAACGTTGTCGTTTATTTGATCGTCTTTATACTCCGGACCGGCGTTTCTGAACAGTTGGCGTGAGGCTTGCCTATTGACAAGGTATATTGCGGGTCACCCCCGTCTGCATCCTTTACTCGCTCCCGGGTGCCCGATGTCTTAGCATCGGGGGCGCCTCCACACAACGTCGTCGTGACCAAATCGAAGCATTTGGGCGACGATCTGGCTGCTGGCGATCCAGAAACGTACACAGTCGCCTACCGAGAGGGCCCTGCTCTATAAACTTCTCGCGCCGCCACAGCCCGGGCAGTGTCTGCATTCCTGACGTTCTGTCCAACACTGCACGACTCCCTGGCGCTCCCGAATTGTAAAGGAACCTCCGAACTGAACACAAGCGTACAGTAGTGGACCACCCAATTCGGCGTCGTGCATCGTGTCCTGGTCTGAGCAAATGATAATACACGCATGTCCCAACCACCACGTCCACCTTCGCCGCTGCCGTCTCTTCCCTCGTCCAACACTTCTCCCTCAGCTCCAGACATGACCGAAACCCAAAAGCTTCCTGTCTTTCAGCCGCCAGGATTTCTGGATTTCAGTCAGAGACGACTGCCTCCACCTATACAGCTTAAGCAGCTAGATATTCCAGCCGACGCTGTGCCACGACGGAACGACTACCATTTTCGCTCCCCCGTCGGTCACTTGCCGGCTATCCACCCAGGGCCAGCACAACGGCACGAGCATCATCAAGCTCCCACAGCACATTACAGACCAGCAGCCCCTCTTGAGAAACTTGTACATCACACCCACCCATACACGCCGCCCAGGTCAGATGCACCACCTTACTCCCCACATACCTACGGCCCACCAGTCTCCCCCCGCTCGCAGTATGACAACAGAGAAGCACGGAGGGTAAATGAGCAGCGCTACTCGTCTTATGATGAGCCTCGGCACCTACACCATGCACCACCACACGAGCAGCCATACTCGTCCCTTGCATCTCCAGTCGAGCCCTCGCAGCAAAGGCATTACGCCCCGCTCCCATCGCCTGGATACACGCCGAGCTACGCCTCGAGTAGCACATTCCGTGGATCGGTGGGCTCCTATTCGCACTCGCAACGAGGATCCGTGGCGGCTCCCTTGGGATCGGTAGCTTACCCTGAACCCAATGCACCTGGCCCTCCACCTCGGAAAGAAGTTCGTGCGACCCCATTACCTGGATCCATACCACAGCCTGTGTACAACGAGCAACTGTAAGCATGCCCCATATCTTGATGTGAAACAATGGCTGACAAGGACAAGGAATTTGAACTTTGAGTTGCGTGTTCGACAACAACCTATTGCTGCAAGAGCATGTGGATTTGGCGAACGTGATCGAAGGGTGATAGATCCCCCACCGATCATTCAGTTACTTGTGACAGACCCCAAGACTGGTGTGGCTGAACAGGAAGAGCTTCGGTATTCGCTAAACGTTGTGCATTGCACGTTGTGGAATGCGGACGGAACCAACGAGGAGACGGCACTCATCCAACCGGACCGGCGAACCACGCGCAGGCTCATGGGCCAGCTTGTAGCTTCGCCCTCAGTTGCCAAGGACGAACATGACAACGAGGGGTGTTTCTTCTGCTTCCCTGACTTGTCGTGTCGTACACATGGCAGGTACCGTCTTCGGTTCGTGCTTATGCGCATTGACCCCATGAACTTGCACGTGGGAGGGTCTTCGCCAATTCTTACCGAAGTTATGAGCGATGTGTTTACAGTATACACAGCAAAGGACTTCCCTGGCATGCGTCCCAGCAGTGCGCTGACCAGGGCTTTGAAGTTGCAGGGCTGCAACATTCAGGTCAAGAAAGGCAACGAGAAGAACCTGGCCCGCAAACGCCTTACCGCAAGCCAGGAGCACGAGGATGACGAGGAGATGAAGCGGCGACGCAGGCTCTGAGGCCGCGTAAAGGTGTAGTTTCTTGGAGCATTGATAGGCGAGCATCGTTATCGAAACGGAACAGGACAGTGGCATTCTGGATACCTGAAGCATTTTCTGCGGATATTTATTGGCATTTGACGATATGATGAGGGATGGTTGTATTGTTGGCTACGGCGGCGGTGATCTCGATGGAACACGTCCATGGAGACTTTTGAATGCCGAGCTGGGCCGAAGCATTTGAGGTTAACAGGCATTGCGCACGATACCATTTGATAGCATGAGTTTTGCAGACAATAGAGTTGGGGCTGGCGCTTCGGACTTTACAGTGCCCCAATGTTTGATGTGGAGAAGAGTCGACGGTTGCAGTGATGACTGCTCGGCTGAGTTGACTGGCGCTGCCCAGCCCCGGCTTTGACGTGCCCCACTTGAAGCGGGCGCGCCGCTACAAATTTCTTGTAACGCGCCGCGACGTCGAGATTTCTTCCTTCCCTTCCCCAAACCGTAACCAGGGCACCGAAAGCAATCATGAAATACGTGCTTGTGTCAGGTGGTGTAATCAGCGGCGTGGGGAAGGTAAGACTGTAGAAAGCGTAGTTTTTGAGCAAAACTAATGCACACATGTAGGGCATTATAGGTAGGACTCGACGGTGACTGTGACTGAGCAGTGTTATGGCGTGCAGAGACTGACGGCGTGCTTGATAGCCTCTTCGACAGGCCTGCTGCTCAAGACGCTCGGCCTCAAGATAAGTGCCAGCGCCGCAATGCCGCTCGCAGGCTATACTGACAAGCTGGGCACGTGTCCTCGATCAAGATCGACCCCTACCTCAATGTCGACGCGGGGACAATGAACCCCAAGGAGTAGGCACCGCGATTGTCAAGGCTCGACGCAGGATACTGAGCAGCACACAGGCACGGCGAGGTCTTCGTCCTCTCTGACGGCGGCGAGGTCGACCTCGATCTTGGCAACTACGAGCGCTACCTGAACATCACCCTCACACGCGACAACAACATCACCACCGGCAAGATCTACCAGCACGTCATCGAGCGCGAGCGCAAGGGCGACTACCTGGGCAAGACGGTCCAGGTCGTGCCGCACATCACCGACGCCATCCAGGAGTGGGTGCAGAAGGTCGCCCGCATTCCCGTCGACGACACAAACGAGGAGCCCGATGTGTGCATCATCGAGCTTGGTGGTACTGTCGGCGACATGGAGAGCATGCCGTTTGTCGAGGCCATGGCTCAGCTTAGGAGGCGCGCCGGCCGCGACAACTTTGTGCAGATCCACGTCTCGTACGTGCCCATCATCCACGGCGAGCAGAAGACGAAGCCCACACAGCACGCCATCAAGACGGTGCGCAGCAACGGCATGATTCCGGATCTGGTAAGCTAAATGGAGTCTTCGTCCTGAGAGTCGTGACTGACCGTGCAGATTGCCTGCCGCTGCGAGCGCGAACTCGAGGCGTCGGTTGTCGAGAAGCTGGCCAACTTCTGCCAGGTCGAGCCTGAGCAGGTCATTGTCGTCAAGGACATGCCCTCCATCTACCAGGTGCCCATGCTCCTGGAGCAGCAGAAGCTGCTGCACCTTGTCCGCCAGTTCCTCGCCCTGGAGAAGGTCACTATTCCACAGGCCATGACACAAAAGGGCGACAGGATCTGGACACAATGGAAGCACCTGACCGGCAACGACACCCGCTTCCACGACCCCGTCACCGTCGCTCTGGTCGGCAAGTACGTCGAGCTCCAGGACTCGTATCTCTCCGTCGTCAAGTCGCTCGAGCACGCCGCCATGCGCTGCAAGCGCAAGCTCGACATCCGCTGGATCGACTCGGACCACCTCGAGCCCAAGATGCAGCAGGAGGACCCTGCCAAGTTCCACAACGCCTGGCACGAGATCGTCAAGGCTTCCGGTATCCTCGTCCCCGGTGGCTTCGGCTCCCGCGCCACAGAAGGCATGATCGCCGCCGCCACCTGGGCACGAGAGCACAAGAAGCCCTACCTCGGCGTATGCCTGGGCATGCAGATCGCCGTCATCGAGTACGCGCGCAACGTCTGCGGCATCAAGGACGCCACATCGGAGGAGTTCAACGGCGACGCGGCCAACAAGCTCATCATGTTCATGCCCGAGGTCGACAAGACGACCATGGGCGCCTCGATGCGGCTCGGCCTGCGCCCCACGCTGTTCCAGCCGGGCTCGGAATTCTCCAAGCTGCGCGCCCTGTACGCCGGATCCGACCAGATCCTCGAGCGTCACAGGCACAGGTACGAAGTCAACCCGGCCTACATCGACCAGCTGCAAGACGCGGGGTTGCACTTTGTCGGCAAGGACGAGGAGGGCGTGCGCATGGAGGTCGTCGAGATCAAGGACCACCCGTGGTTCGTCGGCGTCCAGTTCCACCCCGAGTACCTCTCGCGCGTGCTGGACCCCTCCCGGCCCTACCTGGGCTTCGTCGCCGCGTCCGCCGGCATGCTCGACCAGATCACCGCCGAGTACCAGAGCGGTGCTGCCAACGGGCTCTCGGCTGAGGGCATCGCGAATGGTGTTGCGGGGCTGAAGGTTAATGGCGAGTTTTAGACTGGCTCGCTCGATTTATCAAAACGACAGGATAGTATGCATAGTGGGAAGGGACAGTTTCTAAGGGAAAATCAAAAACATCTATCTCAGTCTGAAACAGGCTGGAGGGGCTCACTGCATGGAGCTTGGGAGTTGTAAAGGTGTGAATTCGGGATATTAGCATTTACGAAGAAAGCCATGTTACGGCACAATGAAAGGGGATCAACGGGCAATGTTGAAGTGTAAAATGAATGATACCTCGAAACTACAAACAATAGATAGACTTTTTTGCTTGGTTACACTACACCACACTGCATGCAGCTTCTCAGATGCCACTCTCGCACGAAAATGGGAAAAGGAATGTCACTGGAAAACACCGCCATTGAACGTGTCGCACACCACGACCACAGACAGCAAGCTGGACGATATCCAATATCCCCCTTCCCTCCTTCCTTTCCTTCTCCAACCAGCCAGTCAGCCAGCCAGCCCAAGACCACCCCTAAAAAAAACCCCCGCCAACTTCCCTCGCCAGCTGTGTGGGTGAACAGCAAAAAGAAACAAAAAAGAACAAAAAACATATTCGCGTGATCCCAATCACTGGGCACGGAAGCTAAGTGTCGCTTCTGTGGATCGAACACAGTACCTCCAGATAATCAAATTGATGATGACTGAGAAACTTCAGTCTGGCGCTCTCCCAAGTGAGCTAAAGCGACTGGATATTACAGGTTTTTGATGAAAGTTCCTGCAACAATGTTAAATATATTGTAATCAGAAACGAGGGCCAGAGGGCACAAATGCGCGTGCCTTCTGTTCCATCTTGTGGATGACTGACTGGATTGAGAATAGTGTGTTCGTGGGTGCGGGTGTGCGCAGCTCTCGCTAGATGGATAGCTATTTATGTGGGGCCGGGCGAGCGAGTGCTGGCTTACCCAGCTACTCGAGCACACACCCAAGGCTCGATGGTATCTCCAACGTGTATACATACATGCCTCCACACTGTACAGACTCCTACCCGTGAACACACATCCCCTGCACATACCATCCCCCCTCACCGCCTGCGCTTCAGCCACACTTTAAGAAACTCAATCTTATCCCCAACATCCAGCCCAACCCTCTTGACCCTGCCCAGCCTCGCCAGATCCTCCGCCACACGGTCCAGCACCCGCTGCTCCTGCGGAGTAACGTCGCCTTCAGTCCCGGCATTGTCAACGCCCATTCCCGTCTCCGCCTCCAGAACACTGCTGCGCAGCTCCGGGGTGTCGAAGATGTTGGAGTCGTAGCCCGAAGTCGCGGCCGCCTCCTGCAAGGGTTTCTTAGCGGGCGCGTCGATGCTGGCGCTGTTGAACACGCGCATGGCGACGCGGACGCGCATCTGGTGCGAGGGCCGCGAGAGCAGCTTGTACAGCCAGCTTGCGTAGCCGCCGCTGACCGGGGTGGTCACGTCCTGCGGGGAGTAGCGCAGGTTGACGGGGTAGATTTTCGTGTCGCCTTTTGCGCCGAGGAGACTGGGGCTCAGAGGGAGAATGCCGCGGCCGTTGGTGGTTGTGCATTCGGGGAACACGCAGATGATGCTTTTGGGGTTCGCCTCCACGAGCGAGGCCAGCGTGACGAGCTTCGACTCATCGTGAGGCACGATGGCGGGCGGTGCGAATGCGAGCAGGATGGCGCGGAGGAGCGTGATGCGCTCTACTCTGCGGCTGTTGGGGTACGAGCGCGTGAAGATGGGCTGGAAGATGCCGGCGAGGTAGAGGGGGTCGAGCGGCGAGGTGAACGAGGAGGCGATGATTGTGCCGGCTTTGGGGAGGTGCTCCTTGGCTGCTGAGAGTTTACTGCATACCATTAGCTTGTCTATGTTTGAATTGTATTCGGGGAACACGTACCCGCGCTTCACGCCATCCACTTGAAAGTCCACCCACCACACTCCTGTCACGCCGAGCAGCGCCCACAGCACGAGATATTTGACTGTGCCGCCGACAGGCAGCCACTCGACAAGGCCAAAGAAGAGCGCCGAGAGTGAAAGGGCAAATGGGAGGCGGAAAAGGAACAGAAAGGTGTAGACCGGTGTCCACGCGATGCTCGCCGGCGCAGGCGGGACGGGCAAGAAGGGTGCTATCGCGGTGCCTGCATACAACGGTCAGCTATTTCGCATTGCTAGTGAATTGTAAACACCGGCACTGCATACCCTTGTCGCGGAATTGGCTGTATTTTTCCATTGCTTGGTGTGCGCGCAAGGTGTGGTGCTACCGTTCCATAAATCCTGCGGGAGAAAGTGCGTAATAAGCAAACGGGGGAGGCGGTGCAAGCTTATATGACTGCGAGGGCTTGTGGTTCCAATGGCCTGGTCTTGACAGCAGCAGCTGTGGCAGGGCAGGGAGCTTGTCGTGTGGCTAAGCCTGAAGCTTGACGTGGGGATGACAGGTGAGTGGTGGGACTGCGTGAGGCGCGTCGGCATGTGAATCGCCAAGATTTCGGTACTACACACACAAACGTCATTGCCAGCTGTGCTTATTCAAGCTCCATCTATGTCTTGCACGTGTGACAGTCTAGGTTACTAGATGCATTCAGTTCTCAGAAGCTGTCTACATGCCCAATTCACCCAGGTTCAACAAGAGATAACGAGGAAATGCATTGATGCAGCCCGCCGAAATGCTATACTAAAGTCAAGGAAAAGGCTAGGTACAAAGGAGATGGTACTCGACAGTCAAGCTCAAGGCGTGTACATCGGGGGGAGGGGTATGTATAAATAAGCCAGTATTAGTGTTTCTTTTCCCAAACTTCGAATCATTCCAACACCGGTGCCTGTTCCAGATTTTTGCGTAAAAGGGTATTTGAACCGCCACGGACAGCCGCGGACATGAGTCGCCTAGTATGCCATTGACACCACCAGCGCTGTCCCACAGGCTTGTTCCGTACGCAGATTGCAAGGCTGATTACAAAGTACAAGCTTCGAATCGAAGACTCCGCGAAGATTATGTCAGACAATAAAACAGGGTATGCGCAAGGGGTATTCGTCGTCTCCGCTTACAAAGCAACATCGAGCACCAAACTGACATCGCTGACTTGATTGCCAGCAAGGTCTTCAAGGACGGGTATCAGGTCGAGGAGTTCGTTATCGTGGGCGTCAGAGAACCAGCTGCTGATCGGGACGGCGTGTTGCGGATGGAAGATGTACGAGGTGGGCGAGTTGTCGATAATAATGGTGTCCTTCAAGTCACGGCCAATTTGCGAGAGATCCTACAAACCGCCATCAGTACAAGCAGTAGCAGGCTCTCGCGACATCACATACCTTTACGTAATTGCCCTGGTGGTTATAACAGCTTTCGCGGAAAAGTCTGTGGTGTACGACACCGTGGATATCGAGCTGGTCGAGGAGAGGATCCCCGTACTGCACATGTTAGCCTCTTCGACTTCCTGCACAAGCCATGTGTGGAAACTCACCTTGGACACAGATGCAGTGAACACGACGACCTCGTACAGCTCGCCGACCCTTTTCATGAACTGGTCCACACCTGGACGCTTGATAACGTAGACGTTGTGGTACTGGCCTTCGATCTCGACAGGAATGGTAAAGTCGGCCTGATGCAGTATCTGTGTAGGCGTTAGTAAGTCGACCACAATGCACCGCACATGCTAACACACCTTAAAGCTGCTATGTACCAGGGTCTCGTCAAGGTCGAGTACTAGGCACTTCTTGCCCTTAAACCTAGGCTCGATTGGACCGAGCAAGTATTTCTGAGGCTCGGAGACATCCGAAATCTCCGAAGTTTGCTTCTGAATAGCGTCCTGTCTCTGCTCGAGCGGCGGTGGGGGAGGCAGATCGACTTTGGGGTGGTCAGGAGTCGCAACTACGACAGCTGCGTCCTCGCCTTCCTGGTACACGTCATTGCTCGACAGAGGGACATCTTTCATCTCAATGTCAGCGTCCAGTGCTTTCTGCTCTTCGGTCTGGTCCTCGATAATTCTTTGCTGCTCCTCGGAAGGCCTGCTAGCGACAGGGGTGGTGCCAGGGGTTGGGTTTTGGACGTTGATCGCAGGTTGGTCGGTCTGCAAAAGGCCAGGCTGGACGGGAATGGGAATCGAGGGCTGAGATGTCTCTAGGGCTTGCTGCTTCTTAGACGAGCTTCGTGTTACGATCTGTGGAGGGCTGTCGTAGGATGATTTGATAGGCTCGGCAGTACCGTCAGCCCCCGATCGGGGCTTCCCGACAGCACCTGAACCAAGCGCCTCAGTGGGCGCCTTCTCATCGATTGGGTCTCTCGAATCGACAGTGCTTGACTCAGCCGCGGCAACCGGATACTGTTTCTTGACGGGTGTCGACTGCGAAGTGCGGCCCTCTGGGATCTTTTCAGCGCGCTTAACATTCTCCAGGGGCGTGCCCTCGTCAGGCATGTCCTTTGGCGCAAAGCATGGCAGGCACGACAGAAACCCTCCGGTCTTCCTTGCCTTGCTTCTTGTCGAGCCTTCGCGGTTGGCGGCAGGTGCAGTAGGCATGGGAGGGGCCTGGGCGGTCTTGTCGGGGTGGTTGGTCGGCTGTCCAGAACGCTTGCTGCTGGCAGTGCTTCCTGCCCTGCGCTTGCCCATGAAGCTGCGTTTCGAGTGCTTCGATCCCTTGCCAATGCTCTCAGCGTCTGCGGCGGTGATTCCGCTCAGCCCAGTCCCAGAAGGCGTCTGTGTGTCGTTTGCGCTCGACGGAACGTCAAGCAGGGGCTGCTTGCCTTCGCGCGGCGGGACGATGGTATGCGAGCCTAGCGTCAACGTCAGTACTCTTGTTTGTGCGCTGTGCTATCGTGCTGCCACTGCGCGGCGACAGCCATCAATGCGGCAACATACCGTCGCTGTTGGGCTGGGCAGCTCCCAGGCCTGCGAGAGGCTTCTCGGTCGATGATGCGCCGGCGGCTGACAGGGTCGGGTCGGAGCTCATAGCTGGGCAGCAGCAGCCTTTGCAGGCAAAGCGCAGTCAGCTGGCGGGCGTAGTGATGGCCGGTGACGGCGTCGGCGGCGACAGCGGCGGGCGTGGTTGCGCGGGACGGTAACCTTGTTGACCTCGTGGGCGTGGGTGGTAGCTGACGTTGACCAAACCAGAGCTCTACCAGGCGCAGCTTCCGAATCGGGCAATTGGCAGGCACGCACAGCTCAGCACAGCACAGCACAGCTGTCGGAGGGCGCACGAGATGGAATGAGCGGACGCGGCGTCGCGATGGGGAGAGGCGGTCGTCGAGGGTGCGCGCGAGGGAACGAGAGAGGCGGCGTAGGGAGCTACGAGGTCAGGATCGGTGCTTAGGATGAGGCTGGTTCGCTAACGCGGGCGGAAATGAGACGCCGTCTTTCACCGTCATCAAGCGCCAATACTCCACTCAACGAATTGCTTGCCTGCTGCGGCACGGGCTGCGTCCTCGAGCTGCGGTGCGGGAGCGTTTGCGGGATGCGGCTCTCAGACTGACGAGGAATGCGAGACAGACGGCGCGAGACACGACTGCTATGGCTCTGGCAGCTGTCTTGGGGCTGTGCCGGCGGCCACACCGCGACAGGGGCCTCTTTATGGAGAGTGCATGTCTGCTCGTCTCTAGCACCAATCAGTCCTAGCCGTGCGGCCGCTCAGCAGGCGGCCCAGGCCCAAGACTCGCTCCTCCATCCTGCTCTCCATCTGGTGGGTGCTGTGGGTTATTGCTGTCATGGATCCATCCAATAGCGCGCCCGCCCTTGTCCTTCACAAAGAGCCCGTTGCGTCCAGGGAATGTGCAGCAGCATCGCTGGTACTGAGCTTGCTTTGAGCCTGCCTTCACATCCTCCAAACTCTGAAGATTGATCTCCGCTCAATAAACCTCGAGCCCTGCATACAAGACCGACCTCCCGGTCGCCCTCAGCTCTTCACCCGGCCGCCTGGCCAAGCTAGCTTCATAGCTAAGCGCCGTCGCACGGGGAAGCATCACAGCTACAGCCTATCGCGACGCTCCTCAGCCGTGAGACGAAATGCATCTGTGTGCAGCATCCTGTGCTCACAAGAAGACGTGGTCCTGTCACCATTGGACTGGACCTGGCGGCGTGAAATGCTCTCCTCGAAGCTTTCCACTGACCGGCAACAGGCCCAGGGAGAGATGTGATGGTGTTTTGCGAGCTTTCACATGCCGGGCGGCGTCTTACGTTCCACACTGTGGCAACCGGAGTCCTGCATCCTAACGGCCCGTCGTACGTCGAGATCATCTCGTGTCGATCTGCAGCTTTGCAGACATTCATTCCTGCTCGAATTGTCACAAGACTGTTGTCGAAAAGCTGAGGGTGTGCTGCTTTGAAGATCTAGCCTGAAACCGCCCAAATTGCGGGGTGGCTGGGCGGTTCCCGCATCGCTGCGCAGGCCATCCTGGGGAGAGGGAGCACAGGGCGAAGAAGCAAATGCATGCCGTGACAGCGGCGGTTAGCACTTGGACGATTCAATGACGGCATCTGTTCCGTCTGAGACAAGCACTGAATGGTTAGATGCATTGCCGAAGCGTACCACCTTCTGGAAGACTACCGAATAGGTGACAGGCTCTTGAGCACCTTGACCCGTCTTGCTGAAAGGTATACAAAGTGCTAGGGAGCATCCAGTATCCAACGAATGCGGTTTGATAAGCAGGGAATTGACTGGTGTCCGCAGCTGGATTAACACTCTACTTCTGCGAGCTCTACTTTGACCCAGAAATGTAAAGAACATATGCGCTGCCCGCGACCTTTTCTCTTATCGCACATAGGACAGTAAACAGGGACTTAGCGTCCAGGTAGGGCCGGACTATTGATGATATCTGGTTGGTCTCTCTGATTCTCTTGACGCGTTTCTGTACGCGATCTGTATGTTATGGGCCAGTCATGACAGATGTCTGACGTGCCAGTCTCGACTACACCAGAAATAAATGACTTCTAGCTTTCAGTGTGCACGTGGAGCAGCGAATGCTCAGTCGACCCAGACTTTGATACCGTGCCTGACGATCGTGGCGTAGGTGTCAGTGCGCGTGAAAGACGACCGTCACCCCGCAAGGCTAGAGACCCTTGCTCAACCTAGCTCAGGCTAAGCTTTCCGCTACGTAAGTCCTGCATTGCATCGCATTTGTTGTTTACGCCCAATCTTAACGGTGAACCGTCTGCCTTTGGCAGTCACCTTCGATCCGTCTGCCAGCGTCATTGAGTCTTTCACGCCTTCGCCATGGCTGAACCAAATGCTGCCCCGCACGCCGAAATCGACCCCGCTACAGCCGGCGTCGCTGCAAATCACGAAGACAAAGACGAGCACGATAAACCCCGAGACAGCAAAGGCTGGGATGGCAAGCTGAGAGTCGACAAGTCAGTCGTGGTCAAGTACCCGGCAGACCCAAATGCAGAAGTGCAGAGCGATGCAGAAGAATCAGAAGATGAAGGGCCGCCGCCTGACGAAATTCAAGCGGACGAAGATCTGCTAGACGATGTTCCGGATGATGAGGATGATATTGAGCTGGTACATTGCAAGATTGGCGACATGTCAAAACTGAGGCTAGAGAGGTTCAAACAGATGAGGGTAACGTCGGCCGCTCTGTGATCAGCTTGCGTCTGCTGACATGTGCAGCGTCTCTGTCTGCGACAAAACCGTATCCAAACGATCGAGATACCGACCGATGCCGCCGCAACATTGACTGAGATAGATCTTTACGACAACCTCATCTCCCATGTCAAAGGCTTCGATGCTTTCGCAGAACTGACCTCGCTCGACCTGTCTTTCAACAAGATTAAACACATCAAACGCTTAGATCATCTGAAGAAGCTCAAAGATCTCTACTTTGTGCAAAATAAGATCAGCACCATCGAGAATCTGGATGGTCTGACGAACTTGCGACAAATCGAGCTGGGTGCAAATCGAGTTCGCGAGATCCAAAACTTGGAAACACTCGCAGGTCTGGAGGAGCTGTGGTTGGGCAAGAACAAAATCACAGAGATCAAGGGTCTTGACACCCTTACAAATCTGAAGATTCTTTCTATCCAGTCGAACCGACTGCGTACAATATCTGGGCTGGACAAACTTGTCAACCTGGAAGAATTGCACATTTCGCATAATCTCCTCACTTCGCTAGAAGGGCTAGAGCACAACACCAATTTGCAGGTCATCGACATCAGCTCGAATCCGATCGAGCATCTTTCCGGTTTAGAGACCCTTACACATCTGACAGAGTTTTGGGCTTCAAACTGCAAACTCAGCAGCTTCTCCGAGGTTGAGAAGCAGCTCAAGGACAAAGAAGAGCTAGAGACAGTGTATTTTGAGGGTAACCCGCTCCAAAGAGCTCAACCAGCATTGTACCGTAACAAGGTGCGGTTGGCTTTACCACAAATCAAGCAGATCGACGCAAGTGAGTCGCAACATCTCCGATATGAAAGCCCTCTTTCTAACAACACGCAGCGTATGTGAGACAGGTGTAATAATGCAATATGCGCAGACGGGAATGGGAATTTGAGTTTGCGAAAGAGCTGACATGCAATGGCAAAAGGCTTGTACTCGCAACAGGGGCAGGAGGTATGCAAAGTTCACGCCATTGATCTGAGCGACTACGTCCCTTCAGGAGTACAATATGTGTAGCTATCTTCTCGATCTATAGTTGCATGGGGCGGGTTTTACAATATGCATAGCATGGCGTTAAGAGATAGCATAGACTTTACACAATAAGATATCCACGTCTTTCATGGATTACCGAAGCATGGTTTGTTTGTTCTTTGTAATTGTGCTAAACCTGTGCGTCAAAAATCCGACAATTCTCTGCTCACCAATAGCGAGTGCGAGAATGAGCTCTGCTGTTTATCGTGAGATAAAGCGGTGCCATGCGTGATGGGGTCACGTCCACCTGCAGTCTTAGTGGCTGCCGAGTGACAGGGGTCTGGGTCCATTGTTTACTGTTTTGGCTTCGCATTTCGTTTCGCCGACAACCCAAGCGGGACGCAACAACACCATCTGCAACCACGCGCTTGTTTTTGTGGCCGTGACGTAGCATGTTTGTGTCGCCTTGTTCAATCCTTTGCTACTGACTTGACACAACATTGCCGACTTGAGATGGAAGACACGGTACGTTCAGCCACTTGGAGAAGGCCCAATGCGCACAAGGAATGGCTATACTGATTGTACATCAAGGATGTCAGGAAGGCTTCTGCCCTCCCCAAGCCCGCATCACGTCTCCCTCAAATATCGTCGCCCCCTCGCGCACTCGCCGAACTCCAGAATGGCAGCATGAATGCGCGCAGCGGCATACCGCCGCCAACGATGAGCGGGAAACACAAGCCTTCGAGCTGTAAATCACTCCGTCCCGTTCACAATGGGCCGGATAGATCACTGACACATGCAGTGCCTGAGCCAGCTACCAAAGTGCGACGAACACTGGTCGACCGAGCTGGCGACACAGGCCTTCGCAAGCCCTCCGCACCGCCGAGTACGCGACCGCTATCGACCAGTGTTAAGAACACTGTGACGAGAAAGGAGCGCGGCTTTTCCGCTTCTACATCTACATCTCGCGCTGGAGCACGACCGCCCTCACGAAGCGCGACCGCATCCTCGTTCAGCGCGAGTGCAGGCGCGGCCAAAGCAACAAGACCCCGGTCAGCCTACGGGCAGTACGCTGGTGCGCATGTACGCAGCAAGTCCCATCATTCGACCGCTCGTCCTGCGACTTCGATGTACCGCCGCGACGAGGAGGAAGCAGATGAGGAAGAGAGAGGTGTGCAGCCATTTCTTATATCTACAAACCCGGGCGAGAGCTTCAAAGTTCCCCGGAAGACCCGTTCAGTTCATCAGCCCCGTCCAAATTCTGTACCAGCACAGCATGTCTACCTTGCGCCTCATACACGATCAATTTCATCACCTACATTTCGCCCTATCACACCAGTACAGGAGGAGCCCGCCGATGCCGACTGTGATGAGGTCTGCAAAAGTCTGAACAAGCTCACCCTACGGAGTGTTTCAGACGCAGATGACTCTAATGTTGGCCTCGGACGTGGTATGCCCTGTCCCGATGAAGAGACCAACCCTTTTCTTATGCCGCAACGTCCTTCACGACTACCCCGAACATCACCAATTCGTCCTCCAACACAGACCCCAACTCGACCAACTTCCTCTACACCCCGCACTGCACGTAAACGATTTCTAAACAGATTCACTAATGATCAATGTCCAGACTTCTACGATGATCGCATGGAGGCCATGGAGCGGCAGTTCTCTGCTTTCAAGGAGAAGATGGAGACAGACATGCAGAAGGCGACCGACCAGAAAGAGAGCATCCAGCAGCTGCAAGGCCGAGGTACGTTGCATTCGAAGCAGTCGAGCGCTGCAACTGCTGCCTATCAGGTTGCGGGATATGATAGCTGACCTGCCCTGCAGTGACCGAACTCGAAGCTATCCGCACTCGGCTGGAAGGTGTCAACCGAGACTTGGAAACAGACCTGAAAGATTGCAAGAGCTGCATGAAGACAATGGAGATGGAGATGGAGATGACCAAGCGCAACACCGCGTTCGAAACCGACGATCTGAAGCGCAGGTACCGCAACGAAATCGAAGACCTTGAGGCCAAGCACGAGAAGGCTACCCATCGCTGGCAATCAGAGAAGGAGGCAGCAGAAGAGAAGGTTCGCAGGAACTTTGAGGCACAAATCGACAAGCTCTTGAAAGAGCACAAGGAACAATTGGACGAGCTGAACGCGAAACTGTCGAAGGAAACTGAGGCGGAACGGACGCGTCAATTGCAAAAAGAGCAGGAAGTTGAGGCCGAGTACGCCTCCAAGTTACGAGCTGCCAACCTCGAGAACGACTCCAAGCAGCGGGAGCTGCAACTTGTGCAGGGCGATCTAACCAATGTAAAGTCGGAGCTCGACCGGGAGCGTGCCCTGAAGACAGCCCTGCAGGGTCAACTGACCGACGCGACAACCAAAAACCTCACACTTGAATCTGCCAACACGGCAATGAAGGAGAAGATCAACTTCCTCGAGTCCGACAGTCAGGCGCAGTCGTCAGCCTACAACGATCTCCACAGGCGCATGCAGGAAGCCATTGAAGCCGCCGAGCAGGCGCACGAGAAGTTGCGACAGGAAGAGACACTAAGAAGGAAGCTGTTCAACCAAGTACAAGAACTGAAGGGCAACATCAGGGTGATGTGCCGTGTCCGACCTGCACACGCAAACGAAGCAGACCCGGCCAAGATTTCGTTCCCCGACGCCGACACCGACAGCAAAGAGGTTGCGATCCAAGGCCCAGAGAAGACCAGCGCGACAGGGAAAGACATCACTGCTGCTTACCAGTACTCATTTGACCGTGTCTTCGGCCCGAAATCGCAGAATCTCGAAGTTTTTGACGAGATCAGCCAGCTTGTGCAGAGCGCCCTCGACGGCTACAACGTCTGCATTTTCTGCTATGGTCAGACTGGCTCCGGTAAGACCTATACGATGTCTTCGTCGGACGGCATGATCCCCTTGGCCACAGCACAGATCTATGGAGAAGCCAAGCGTCTCGAGGAGAAGGGCTGGCACTACAAGATCGAAGGCTCGTTTATTGAGGTCTACAATGAAACGTACAACGACCTGCTCGGCCGATCTGAGGATCTTGACAAGAAGAAGGTGGAAGTCCGGCACGATCCTGTGAAGAAGCAGACAAACCTCGAGAACACTGTCAGCATGGAACTGGATGGTCCAGACCGTGTCAAGGAGCTTCTGAAGACAGCTGACAAAAACCGAACGGTGGCTGCTACAAAGGCAAACATGCGATCATCGCGATCGCACTCCGTCTTCATCCTCAAACTGGTCGGCACGAACGACATTACTGGCGAGAGGAGTGAGGGCACACTCAACTTGGTCGATCTTGCTGGCTCGGAGCGCCTGGAGCACTCGAAGGTGGAGGGTGCACGTCTCAAGGAAACCCAAAATATCAACAAGAGTCTGAGTTGTCTCGGCGATGTCATCAACGCTCTTGGATCAGCAAAGGAGGGTGCGCACATTCCATACAGGAATTCAAAGGTCAGTGGCTGCGCAACAGATTTGCATCAAACGTACTAATTCAGTCACAGTTGACCTACCTTCTGCAATACTCACTGGGCGGCAATTCCAAGACGCTCATGTTCGTCATGGTCAGCCCGCTGCAGGCACATCTACAAGAGACTGTCACCAGCCTCAAGTTTGCGACAAAGGTACACAACACTCACATCGGTACCGCGAAAAAGCAGACCAAGACCGCGTAGTTGTTGTCATTTAGGTAGAGTTACAGGTCTGGTTGGAGTTCAGTCTGTGGAGTTGATTATGTACGTATTTTTTCTGCAGCGGCTCTTGAAGTGTTCGAGGTCGTCCTGCTATCATACCTGTCATGTGCTTGGGGATTGTTTGGAATTAGAGAAGGGCATCCATGGCCCATGGCCGGCTCGAACCTCATGATTGCGTGGTGTGTTGGCGTTTAATTGAGGTTTTTGAATAGCAATGCATGATGATCCCCACGTTCATCCACTCAGAGGGTTCATGTGTGAATTGGGCGGGCTTGTCATGTGGCCAGCTTTCGTTTGTCAGACCAGCGCTTCGAATTGTAAGAGAGTGATAAAGGAACGCAAAGCTCGAGTTAGTCGCATAGCTTACCCTTCCGGCGCAGAGAACACATTTACGATGCTTGCCGTATTTGCGTTCTTAGCAACATTCTGCTTGACTCTAACAGCGGCTCAACTACGCATCAGTCCTCTTACATTCGAATCCCAGACCACTGCAGGCCAGCGCCTGTACGATTTCACACCGCGCATGCCCCCCACTGCCCAGCCAGCTCCATACTCCACTACGCCAGAATTCCAAATCGCAAACGTTGGCAACTCCACTCCCACCGCAGACGACTCCGCGACATCGCAGACAGCAGGGCCAGTATCAACGCTTTTCACGGATACCCTCAGCGATGCCGGCCCGCCGACTGTGACAAAAACGTACGTCATACCAACGGAGTATCTTAGCCAGGTCCCGCACGACTGGCCGTACACAGCGTATGGAGCGGGGAGGAAGAAGGAGACGGCGACGTGGGCACTGACGGATGGAAATGGGAGGACGGTGGCGCTTGTGAAGCATAAAGTCCAGTGGTTTCCTCGGCCGTTGCGCGGAGAAGATGATCGGTTGCAGGGGTGGAGGAGGACGTTTGTTGTACCCGAGGAAGAGAATGGTGTGGCAGATAGGACAGCAGTGTAGGCATCATTGAACCCCTCCCACGTCCTTCCTCTACTGACACAGCACTCCGCCGCCCTTATGTGAGCTTCCACCTCTTCGCAAACTCGACGCCCTGTGCAAGCGTGCCCACCCTCGCATCCAACACACACCCTTCCTTCTCGAACTTGACACACTCCTCGTACAAATCCGTCAGCGGAACGGTGAACGTCTCAATAAACTCCCCAGGCTCCAAGTCCGGCTGCGGGTTCTGGTTCTCGGGAAGTGACATATCCACAGTGACCTGGATCATCTTCAGATTCGTGTTGCAAAAGCCCGGATCTGGTCACCAATTAGCACATCAGCGTCCCACCCCGCGGTGGAAAGGCGAACACACCATTGAACATGACGGGACTGACACCAAAACTCCCTTCCATGACCTTCCCCACATACCCCGTCTCCTCCCTCAACTCCCTCAGCGCGCACTCCTCGGGCGTCTCGCCGGGATCCATCAGTCCAGCGGGGATTTCAATCACGACTGCGTCGGCAGGGGCGCGCCATTGCTTCTGCAAGACGATGCGGGGGGTCTCATTGGGGTTGGCTGGGTCGTTGAGAATGGCGGCCACGCCGATGGCGTCGATGTCGCAGCCTTTGGGGCGGGTCAGGCGCTCTGCGGATTCCCAGAGGCGCTCTTTGCCGTCCGGGTCACGGTAGGTGATGGAGAGTAGGGTCGCCCATTTGGCGTCTTTGTGGTCCTGCAACTTGATGAGTGGGTTGGTTGGTTTGGGGTTACTGGGGTGGGACTGACGAGGGGCTCGGTTTTGAGGACTTTGGAGGTGTTGGGGGATGCTTTGCTTGGAGATGCCATTTTCGCTAGCTAGATTGTATTGGGTGTTTCTATGCTGATGTCGCCGTTAATTCCTGGATTTCATGTGACGCTATCAACTTCTGTGGCTTGAGGTGCTCCAGACTGCCTCTTCGAGGTCGATGACGACAGACATCACGGAGGCGCTAAGACCACAGAGCCTCATTGTTTGATTCCTCGACAATCGCACCGAAACTTTATCGACGCTGTCACCGATCGCAGTTACAGACCTACCTGCCTGCTTATTTTTACTCTGATGAAGTGAAGTAGATTTAAGGACCGACGCGGGGTTGCTTTTGCAGCCATTGCGCTCTGCAAGACCGTTGACTCTCAGCCAGCCCCTCGACAATGGCTTCGGGAGCGAAGAGCGGAACGAACAAACAGTCAGCCACCGTGCGGGTCTCACAAGGCTGAGTGAGCGACAGGTTCAACGTCTGATCCTCTCCTTTTTCTGCTCCACTTTTCTCGCGCGCAGGCTCAACGATCCCAAATCGATAGTCCTGCGGCGTGTCAACACCTGGGCGGCATGTCGTGCTTTTATTCCGAAGGGGAATCAATACGATGCCAAATCACATGCGCAATCTCAGGCACGACAGAGTCAGACCGCCCAGCCTGCATGACGATGTTGAGATTTGACGCTCGTCCTCATTCTCGGCACGCACCCGGCACCGCAATACAATACGAGGGCACAGATAACCCCACGAAGCGCCCAAAGGCCACCAGCACTACGCGGGCACTTGTGGTGATTTTTGCGACCGGTTGTGCGCCAATGCGGATTCTCATTTACTATATACATTCCAGATTCTTTTGAGGTCTACCACAAGATGACGATCGACAGCGATGTGTGAAAGCGAACACTTACCACAAGCGACAATTGACGATAGATTCTTGGTGGAGAACACTATTGGCGTGCGCGTCCAGTTCATCAAAATTGAGAAAGCCCATGTTGTACGGCATCCATAATGGGCTGCTTTTGCCTGAATCGAGCATCGCTCCGAAGGCAGCTGGTACGAAAGCGCTCTCCCGCAGGCGGCAGAGTCAAACAATAATTCGTTGTTTCGATTACACGGAAGCGTGCCTTTTGAACTCTGGTGCGGCGCCTAACGTGCTCGGTACTCCTGTCATGGCCCTTTCCAGCAGGTGACACACATCGGCACATGGCAACATCTAGTTGCCGCCATCCATTCTTGCATGCCTCGTGTTGTCACTGAGAAGGCCAGCCAGCGTTTACTTGCAACCGGCCTGTCAGTACACCGCCGGCTTCAAATGTCACGCTGCAGGGAAGACAACAACCAAAGACCAGGACTGGGGTGCGGACCAATGTTGGAAAGTGTGGCGATAGACTTCCCACGGCCCCGTGCTCGATCCACCGACCTCAAAAAAGATGCAGCATGGACCGTTCCGGTGCTCGACGCTTCCGAGTGTGGATTTGAGATGTCTTTGTTTTCCCCTGCCAAGTGCGCGCCAAGCTCGCGAAAGAAGGCTGCCGGTTGCCGCCAGTCTTGCTGTTGTCTTGTCCCCGCATAGCGTCAGGGGCGTAGCAGCCGAGACCACGAATCACAGTGCTTTGGCATCGCTTGATAGTAGTGAGACGCCTGGTGCTCGCCACGCAAATGTCATCGCCTCGACTGGTAGGCTCTCAAGGTTTAGCAGTTTATTGCCAGCAGCTGTAGTCCAGCTTGCTACAGCGAGTGAACTTCGTCTCTTCTCTGTAAGACGAGAGGAGCTGCTGTGGATCGCTGAGTCGTCCGATGGAAAAAAGTCCTATATACCCATGCTAACATCATGAAGAGACGCCGCAACATTGCAGGGCTGGCCTTCCTGAGACTGGCCGATGAACCCAGCCTCAAACCCTGCCATGACTAGAGAAGCTAGACTACGCGAGCGAGACTGCTCTTTTCGAGGACATCCACAGCGCAAGAATGCTCTATTGGCTCCGTGTTTCGCATTTTAGAACAGGGATCCTACGCCAGGTTGTCATTCCGCTTTTAGATCGTATCGAACGTGCCGACACCGTTCGCATGGCGCGAGGAAGAGGGAGCCTGCACCTGCAGTAGCTCACCTTTATCTCTAAGCTCTCGCTCCTCTGTTTGGGTTCTTCCGGTTTCTAGGTGTTTGCGTTTGCGTCCAAGGTTCACTCTTTACCAGTGTGCATCAATCACACGTCCTTTCTTTCTGATATTCGTGCCTTCCGTATTTGGACACAATCGGCATACTACCCCGAGCATACCACCAGTATTATTATTGCCGTTAGAGCATCGAGGGTCTATCTTTCTGTCTATCTTTGAGCACCGGAGCCGAGACGTTCTTGTTATCAGGGCTACCTGCGCTCTTGTCTAGCATACAAGCATAGCATTTGCTTCACTATCCATCATTACAACAGCACACTCATCAAGTCATAATGTCGAACTGGTTTGGCGATCTTCAGTTGGCGTACAAGTATATGTAAGACATGCCACATCGGACCGACCAAACAGACGTGCTAATGTGGGCAGTGTCGTCTTCTTAGCTCTTCTCGTCTTGACGATTCTTGCCGGATTCGTTAAGGTTTTCTTCGATCGCAGGAAGTAAGTTTACGTTCTGCATGCACAGACGCCTTCAGACTTACGGTTATCAGATTGAATGCGAACATCAAAAAAGATGCAGAGGCCGCCACTGTCAAGGAGGACACTGTAGAGCTCACAGCCAACCAGCGCGAGAAGGACGAGGGTGATCTGTTCGGCATCCGCGCCATCGAGGCCGGTTTCTACGCTGGCGTTGCACAATCGCGCCCGACTTCAAGAGCAGGCTCCATCGTTGGCCACCCGAACTTGAGCTCGTCTACACTCGTCGCCAACCCCAACTCGCCGCTGTTGAAGGCGCATTCGCACAATGGAAGCACAGTTAGCCTGGCGTTGGCTGGGAAGAACAACAACCGTGATTCAGAGACTCTCCCAGACCGTAGGCCACCCCCTCCTAACATGAAATTGGCACCGTCCGAGGCTGAACTGAACGGAAGGCATAACCCCTATGACACAGCAGTAGACATGTCTCTGAATGTCCCTCCTTCTCCCGGTTTCAGTATACAGCCTACCACCTTCGGCGGGTCCGATACTGATAGCGACGGCGCTCATTCTCCTGGTACCATGTCGCCCCGGTCGGCTGACTTCAACGCACAATCATATAAGCCGGTGCCAACCATTCCCATGCCCGACGCCCTCCGCGTCTCGTACCATTCTGGCGAAGAGGCATACAGGTCGCAAGCAGCGTCCTTCAACGACCCTTCCCCTCGTCCTTCCCCTGGCCCATCACCTACGCCCCTCTCTCCTGGCCACATCCCCACAACTCGTCTTCCCACACTGCCGTCTTCGGCGCTGACAGACACACCCGCGATTCGCGTGGAAGAGCCGGGTAGGTAGCATTTCCTCATGTGTTTTGTTTTTTGTGTATTTAAGCGAGCAATGCACATACCATGGATATCCAGTTCCTAACAGTTTTTCCAAGATTCTGAACCCAAGTCCACTCTTCCCCAGACGGCGGCATCCCACCAGCGCGACGGCAGCGATGCCAGCAGCGTGTACAGCGAGAACAGACACAGCGCATACCAATCGTACCAGCAATACCAGTCGCTCGACCGCTCCAACTCGACCGCGTCGGTCAAGCCGCCGCGAGCACCCAGCCACCTGCTTGAGCTGCCCGAGGGCGCAGTCAAGGAGGCACGGCTGAGCGAGTTCTACGACGCATACTACCGCCAGAGCCAGATCCTGGGGCCCGATGCAAAGCCGTACACGGTCGATCGCCAGTCGACAATCATGGAGGTCGAATCTCCGCTGCCGTCGCCGAAGCCGGGTAAGGCTTTCGGCCACGCTGCGTAGGCGGCCATGACAGCAGGGATTTTTCTTCTTTCGCATATGGCTTCGGCAGCATTGCACAGCGACTGGCGTCTTCTTTTCGAGTCTCGATCACCGCATGGCATTTTAGAGCAGAAGAATGGTGTGCAAAAAAGGATTGGGCGGCGTTTTACGATGTGGACGCGCCATGCGCCACGACGATGGGGGGCTTGGAATGGCACGGGAGCCAAAAGGGAGCTTAAGCTTGCTTACTACATACGAGGATACCATGACGAACGCATTCGGATAGCATTCCTACCGTCGCTACATAATAGACTTTGTTTAATGTTTATATTCACTTACACGCCTATTGGCTGCTGCTGTGTGAACTTGCCAATCATGCACAGAGACCGCGTCGATCACATGCAACGAGTCGTATCCTACATTCATTTTCCCATCGTGGGCAGCGTGGCAGCGTAGCAGCATGTTTTGAGGTAGCTTGCGCAGCGATCTCCGCGGCTAGATGGGCAGATCCCTCTGGATTAGCAAACCAGCGCAAGACGATGGTACGACGCAGGTCGTCTTTGGATGAGATGAGGTTCACGCCACTAAGGAAGTGGGTTGGCGTTTTCTGCCAGGGGCTTGCAAGCCTGGGCGCAACTCACCCGGGGGGCGCCAGGGCGGTGAGTGCGATTTCCCCGGCGTGGACTGTGGTATTAAGATCGCGGCGTCGCCACTGACGCCCGCCAGTGCAATTGGCGACCCTGACCCTGACGCTTGGCTTGCGCTGGTTGACGTTTGCTACCTACTACGAAGACTTCTTGGTCGTGGCCATCACAATTGGCTCGTTCGACTCCGCTGCAACGACACACTCACCGCGACTTGGCATTTCCACGACCATCTCACAAACCTTGTCTCCACGGCGATTGCTTTGTTTGTTTGAAGTAAAAAAAGATAACCGGGTCCTTCAACAGGCCCACACCACACCGCCCGCCATGTCGATGCTCACCATGTTCTCGGACAAATACATGACGCTGCCGCCGGGCGTCAATGCAACAACACCCTCGCTGCGTGCGCGGGGGGCGTCCATCAACGAGACGCCCGCGGCTGGGACGTACACAGACGACGTGCGCGAGGAGCGGCGGCGCGTGCACCACGAGGCGGATGTTGTGATTGTGGGCGCGGGAATCGTGGGGTGTGCTGCGGCGGTTGCGTTTGGGAAGCAAGGGCGCAGCGTTGTGCTGCTGGAGAAGAGCCTCAAAGAGCCGGATCGGATTGTCGGGGAGTTGTTGCAGCCGGGGGGTGTTAATGCGCTGAGGCAGCTGGGCATGGAAGGTATGTCCATGGCGAGAGGGTGGTGGGAGATCCAGCGCTGATATTTTGTCACAGACTGCCTCGAGGGCATCGACGCAATCCCCTGCTACGGATACCAGGTCTCCTACCACAACGAGCCCGTCCACATCCCCTACCCAGACAACCTGCTCACGGAGAAGCCCTCCAAGAAGCCCGAGGGCCGCTCGTTCCACCACGGCAAGTTCATCTCCAAGCTGCGGGCCGCCGCGCAGGCCGCGCCCAACGTCACCGTGGTCGAGAGCACCGTCACCGACATCGTCAAGAACGGGCATACAGGGCAGGTGCTGGGGGTTGAGTGCCAGACAAAAGGGGAGAAGGACTACTACTTCGGCGCGGTGACGCTCATCGCCGACGGCTACGCGTCCAAATTCCGCAAGGAATACCTCCCCAACACGCCCCAAGTCCGCAGCAAGTTCTGGGGCCTCGAAATGATCGATGCCGAACTGCCCCTGCCCCATCACGGCCACGTCATCCTCACCGACGCGCCCCCGATCCTCATCTACCAGATCGGCACGCACGAGACGCGCATTCTCGTCGATATACCCGAGGGCCTCCCCTCCGCGAGTGTAAAAGCCGGGGGTGTGAAGAACCACATGCTCAACGTCGTGGTCCCCAATCTCCCCGAGTGCACACGGCCATCCTTCATCCGCGCAGTCGAAGCCGGAAAACTGCGCTCCATGCCCAACTCCTTCCTGCCGCCCGCCACGCAGCAAACCCGGGGACTCATCATGCTCGGCGACGCGATGAACATGCGGCACCCGCTGACAGGCGGCGGGATGACGGTCGCGTTCAACGACGTCGTCACCCTGTCCACGCTACTCTCGCCCTCCGCAGTCCCCAACCTCGAGGACTCCGACGCCGTGCTCGCGGCGCTGCGCCGCTTCCACTGGGCGCGCAAGTCCGGGTCCTCCGTCATCAACATCCTCGCCATGGCGCTGTACGCCCTCTTCGCGGCCAACAGCACGCACCTCACCGCGCTGAAGAATGGCTGTTTTAGGTATTTCCAGCTCGGCGGGAAGCACATCAGCGAGCCTGCGGGGCTGCTTTCGGGGCTGATTAGGAATCCCGCGGTGCTGGTGTATCACTTTTTCAGTGTCGCGCTGTATGGTGTGTTTTGTCGCGCGAGAGACGTGGAGGTGTGGAAGGTGCCGTATGTGGTGTTTGTGGAGAGTTTTTTGATTGTGTGGACGGCGGCCAGGGTTATTGGGCCGTATATTCTTGCGGAGGTTAGGCGGTAGGGTGGTCACACTGGTTATGGGGGAGGAGGGGTGTGTATATGGCTCGATGGATGGATTGACGATGCGATGGAATTTGTATGTTTGTATATATGTCATGGCTGGGCTTTTAGGCCGCCGTCGCTGCTGCTGCTGTATAAGAAAGCATGCGAATCTGGGCGTTCAGGTATGTATGTGCTAGATGGCGCAACGGTGTTTGGTAGACACAAAGTTTAATTCTTAATACTATCGAAATACTCTATAATACATCCACCTGCGGAGAACTTCTCATGCGATTAGCTAGTCGTGTTTTTCCCAAGCTGGATCGACAGATACAATTGCCTAGCCCCCTTCGCCCCCCTCTGTCTTCTACAGCTTGTACAGAACTGCTGTGAGGCGTGAGCGTGAGGACGAGGCTTGCCAACGCTACCTAACAACGCTGCATTTCCTACTCACCTACCCACTCTTCAAGCGAGGTCCCCCGTTTCGCCCCTGAAGCCCGTGCTAAGTACTTCAGTAGTTACCGTATCCGCCAACACAGTTGACTATCGCCAAGGGGAGATAGATCAGAACAGCACCAAACAGCGATATTCCATATTTCCTGACCAGAAACGCGCCGCGTTGGAAGAGCAAAGCCAGAGCCAGAGCCAGAGCGCTCGCTCGCTCTTCGCCCGCACAGTCCCGTCGTCAACTCAACTCACCTTCCAAACTGCCTTCGCAGTACCGGTACATACTCCCACCCATACGAAGGACGTAGAAGCGGCCGGAGCGCTGTGGTGGCGCCAGTTCGTTCCGTTCCGCACTTGTGAAGATAAGATACGGAAGTACCTACGGTACATACGGAAGAACGACTCTTCTCTCCCCGCCGTGTAACGAGCGCAGCGCTCGACGCTTTTGACGGGACTTGCTGTGTTGGGAAGGTTGGCGGTGTGTCGATGCCTTCTTACCTTGGAAGTTGGGAACGTTGGGTGGGTTGTGTGACTGTGGCTCTTTGGGGCGCCGACAGTGCCTCTCGTTCACAGGGTAGAGTGGGAAACAAGACGCCAAGTACCCTACAGTGTGATCAAGTCTACTTATCACAATTGAACGTTTTCAGCTACACACGTTGGCAGGTCAGTTCGCAGTATCGGAACTGTAGGGCTCCAAGTATGTATTCAAGATGATGATTCGTGAGGTCCTCAAGCTGCACCTGGGGATTTCCGCTACCTAATCAACCCGTGCCTTACACAGCCAGCGGTCGGCAGCCGTGTTCGATGCTCTGTGTGAAAAGTTGCTGGTTCAGGAAAGTCTGTAACAAGCGAACGCGGCTTGGGAACTTGAAGGACGGGTGGTTACACGGGTGGTTACACGGGGTCCACGACCCCGACGCTCACTGGTCAACGCCCTTCTCGCAGACCCGTTGGTTTGGGAAGGCTGTCTGCAGTACGTTGTGCAACATGGTGATGGCGCATAGCGTTTGATGCTTTTTGCGAAAGTTGCTGGTTTGGGAAGGCTGAGGAGAACACGTGACGGCTAACCCCCTTGTTGGAGTGCGCGTATCTCCGTGTACTGCCTGGATTGGGGAAGTGGGAAAAGCTAGGGATAGTTGGGAAACTTGTGATGTGGATGTACAGTGTTTGATGGGGATTGGGAAAGTTGCTGCTTTGGGAAGGTAGATCTTGCCTTTACGCGTCTTTGTGGTCGCTGACGACGCAGTGTTTGATGGATTTGGAGAGTTGCTGGTTTGGGAAGGTTGGGCACGCACGGCCCGGCCTCAAACTCCGAGCTTGTGGGCTAGAGGCCGCTGGGAGATGTTGTTGGAGGCAATTGGACTTGCTTGTCTGGGTTATCGTCGGGGTACGTGATCATAGACGGTATCGCCGTCGTGAATGGCATAGGCCCTTTGGGGAACGTGAGGGTGTCTGGGACGGGCTTTGGTTGTGAGGCATGCAAGATGGTGTAGGGCAATCCTGGCATACTACAAAAGAAGTAATGAACGCAATCTGTGTATACAGAACATGCATGTACACTTTGTGTATGCACACATCAATTCACATGCCGTTTCCACCGGCTCACGACTTTACCGTCCTTCTTCTTCCGTCTCTCAGCACGCACCTTGGGTCGGTCCTCGGCCATCAATGCATGTGCGGAGTGTCTGTCCGCACACAAGTCATGCAAGGCAACTGCACACGACGAACGTCCAAAGAAGGGTGCCGCCGGTATGACTACGACATCTTGGTGATCTTAGACGTCGTTGGGTGTGGGGCTCCAAGCCGCTAAGCAGCAGCATCTGATAAAATTTCAATCTCAATGATCTGATAACCCTGCTCTGCGCCAATCGCAGCTCCACGCCTGCCGTCGTACTGCGAAAAGTGGGTGTCAGGACCTGCCTCGTGGAATGACAGTATCCGAACAGCCAGTCACCGATACCGGGCCAAGGCGGTCAGCGTACTGCTGCGCGATAAAACGCCGAGACAATCCGGCGCGTTGATCTTATCAGATCATCTCTCGCATCCCTCCTGCATCCCATCTTCACCCCTTCATCGCCTTATCAGATCTAATTTTTCTTTTTTCGCTACAATGAGAATGCCAAACCTCTCAGACGCCATGGGTGGCATGTCGCTGTCGTCGCCTCACCGCATCCTTGTTGTTGGCTGTGCGTACGGCGGCATTGCAGCCATTGTCAACCTGCTCGAGCTATCCAACGGGAAGTCGAGACAGCCCATCTACCCAGGCCCGGATTTCAAGGGAGCAAAGAGCAGGCGAGGCGTCGAAGTCACTGTCATCGATGAGCGCGATGGGTACTGTGCGTCATTAATTTCCTTGCCCCACTAGCCGAGGCTTCAGAGAACGGCGTCGTTGATGTCGGTCTTCTTAGTAGTATATTCTGTACTGACTTGGGTATTCTGCAGTCCACTCGGTGGGAGCTCCGCTTGCCCATGTGGCTCCCAGCTACACAAGCCATATGTGGAAGCGTTTCTCGCATCTAAATGAGCTGAAGCAGCATAATTTGACGTTCAAGCATGGCTCGGTCAAGAGCATCAATCCCGAGGCCAAGGTTGCTGAGTGGTCGGACCGCAGCGGCAAGACTCAGCAGCAGGCGTATGACTATCTTGTAGTAGCCACAGGGTTGAAGAGGCATTGGCCCGCGGTGCCGAAGTCTGGCAGCTATGAAGAGTACCTAAGAGATGGGAAGGCGTTTATTGCGAAGATTACTGGTGGTGATGAGTCGAAGCACGAGGGGCGGCGGATAGTTGTCATTGGCGCTGGTGCTGTTGGTATCGAGTTTGCAGGCGAGATCAAGCAGCACTACCCCAAGATTGCCGTCACACTCGTACACTCCCGCGACCAGGTCCTCTCGTCGGAGCCTCTGCCCGCTGAATTGAAGGACCGCGTGGGGACCATGCTGAAAGAGGAGGGCGTCGATGTTGTTCTCGGTAACAGAGCCAAGATCGAGGAACTCTCGAATGGCAAATTTGAAGTCACACTGGCGAATGGCGAGAACATCACAGCAGACTTCGTCATTGACTCGACAAGAAAAGGCTCGCCCACCACACACATCCTGCCAGACGAGTGCCTAAACGAAGACAAAGAGATCGTAGTCCACAACAGCCTCATGTTCAAGGACACCATCCCCAACCACAAATACCACTTCGGCGTCGGCGACGTCATCCAATGGACAGGCATCAAGCGCGCCGGCAGTGCCACAGTCATGGGCCAAGCCGCAGCGATGAACATCTACTCCTCCATCCTCAACTCGGAACTGCCAGAGACAGCACCAGAGTCCGATCGCCACGGGCAGACCGAGCTCCCGTCCTGGGATGCCGTGATTGGAATCGCAGTCGGCAAGCAGTGTCTGACGTACGACCCGAAGAACGGCATCAAGTATGGCGTGGAGGTCATGCAGAACTACTTCGGGAACGATCTGGGCTGGAGCGCGAGCTTGAAGTATATGGGCTTGACGGATACAGTTGATCCGGTTGAGGTTAAGGTCCAGGAACCAGAGGCGACGACGCTGACGGAGGTTGGCATTAAGCCTGTTAGTATCGCTGCATAGATTATCGCTGCGAGAAGTTTACATAGCGCTGCCATTCTGTTTATATAGTTTTTGACGAATTCATGGATTGACTGAATGATTAATGGGAGCGTTACATGCGACTCTGCAGGATCCTGAGGGCGGCCTTGTATGTTCCCTTTGCCAATGTCGTAAATGAGTCTGCTTCTACACAAGAGCTTCACAATGAGAATCTGAGCCTGGAGTTACTGGCACAACGGCGGGCTTACGTGCATGCTCAAAGGCAATAATGAGCCAGCCCAACCTGCATTGGTAGCATGCTGGAGTCTGTAACAAACAAGACCCAACACGGTCTCACTTGTATCTGAGCATCAACGAACTTGATCGAAAACGCAGCACTCCGACCCCGCTACCTCTGCACCCTCATCTAGCGGTCTCGCAAAGCCCGTTCGAAAGCAAGGTGGAAGTCGGCTCCCTGCATACGCCCTAGATCGCGTGACGTGCCTAACGCCTGTGCGGCTGCCCCTCACGTAACCGTGCAGCACACGTCGACCGGCCCAGGGCTCACAGGCTGCAGGGCAGCTGGGGAACGGGGGCGCTTTCACTTTTGCGCTTTGCTGTCGCTGTCTGTCTCACCGAAAAAGCCCTGCCAGAGCAAGCAATGCGAGCAAGCTCGGATGCACGCTGGTGATGAGCTGGCAACTCTCATGAGACCCCCAGCTGGAGCCCGCCAAGCGAAGCGCGAGAGTCGCTGACTACCTACTACATACCTGCGGCACGCGCTTCACCGCAGACTCGAGATATACAGTGCCCTTGAGCGAACGTGATTTTTCTTTTCGCGTCGCAATGGCTGAAGGCGAGCGGGGCAGCGGTGTGCAGGGCGATTTGGAGAAGGAATTGACATGTTCGGTGAGTTGGGGCCTCGTTTCTGGGGAATGGTGTTGCGGGAGAGGGCGGGGAGTGCGGTGGGATGGAACGTCACAATCGCAGGGAGAGGGATTGGTGTAGAGAAGGAGGAGCGATGTGCGCGTTGGGAGATTGGTTTTTTGGCGGACTCTTTCGTTTTCAGTGCATCTGCTAATACCACACCCAGATCTGTACCGATCTTCTCTATCAGCCCCTCACGCTGCTGGACTGCCTTCACACCTTCTGCGGCGCTTGCCTGAAGGAGTGGTTTGCTTTCCAGGCCTCCTCCGCTACTTCGATTCACCCGTACACATGCCCCTCGTGTCGCGCCTCCGTGCGGTCTACCCAGCCGAATGCGACAGTTACTACACTACTCGATATTTTCCTCAAGGCGAACCCGGGAAGAGGAAAGACCGATGAGGAGAAAAAGGCCGACAAGGATAAATACAGACCAGGCGACAATGTCTTGCCCAGGCTGCGGCGGGTAGGCGGGGAAAACGACGAAGACCGCAGAGTGCTTGAAGAAGTGCAGCAGCTCAGTTTGAGAGAGGTCGGCATACCCAGTGGTCGTAGCAGCAACAACACCCTTGAGCCGCCGAGAGACAGGAGAGGACATGGGCGAAGCCGTGAAGGCAGCAGGGAGTCTAGGAGGAGTCGCGATGATAGACGGACAACAAGCCGCAACAACTCGCCGACAAGGGCTGTTATTCCTCCCAGGACGATCGAACATCAGGCTAGTCTTCGATCACTGCTGAGTGCATCGGATCTCGGTGCAGATGAGGTGGACGAGGACCTCGTGAGGCACGTGCTTGAGGAGCTACTTGCTGAAGGCGTGGATCTGAACGACATCGGAACAACGCAGGAAGAGGAGATCACGGAGAGGATCGCTGAAGCAGTGCGTCGACGGCAAGCGGATAGACAGGCAGAACGGCAGCGCGAGAGGCGAGAAAGACGAGAGAGGCTGGCAAGAGATGGGCTGATGAGTTCGTCCCAGACATCGTTGCCCCAGCCGCTGCGGAGTGCACCGTTGCGTGACGAGGACAATTCAAGGAGACGGGCCCATGGACGCTCAGAGAGCAGAACTTCAACACCCCAGAACGGCACGAGACATGGACCGCCGATATCGCGCCCTGGTCTGATCGATGCTGCAAATGATGGCGGCCGGCACCACAGACGTTCTTCCAGCCAGGGCAGCTCCAGATCAGCGAGACGAGCCGACCGACCACCGCCTCTTGCTGTCTCATCGTCACGGCCGGGCACGAGCAGTAACGCGCAGGAGCAAGCCCCAGCGTTTGACAGTGCGCCAAGACGTCGCCAATCTGACAACCAGCAGGCTGGCAACGTCGAAGCGCGACAACACTTTCGACGTAGCATCTATGACGGTATAGCCTCTGCGAGTCCTGTATCCCCTCTGACGGCTGGCTTCAACGTCCCCGCCAACGGCAGTCCCGCCAGTACCACAGCCACCGTTGCTTCACCGCTCCATTCATCTCCATCGAACACCCCGTTAGGGGCACCCATCCGTGTCCCATCGTTGCGTCGAACTACAGACCCTGCAAGTGGACGACAGCCCCGTGCTTCCCTCACAGGTACACCGCCACTGATATCGCCTCCGCCGTTTTTGCGCTCGACCACCGACCCAAACGTCAACGAAGCTCGCTCACGACAAGCTTCGACGACAGAGGTACCTGCGCACTATCCCGAGCCACACATATCATGCAAGTCCTGTTCGAAGGACCACATCGAGTATGAGTTGCACTACAACTGCCCGAAGTGTGACGGTGGCAACTACAATATCTGTCTGCGCTGCTTCCGCCATGGCAAAGGGTGCAGGCACTGGTTCGGGTTTGGCTGGGCAGCCTGGCTACGCTTTGAACGCCAGACGCCTCCAGGTGGCTATCCACCCAATACGGAGCATCCCCATGTGCTCACTGGACAGCGGTATCGCAGGTCGCATGCTCCGCTCATCGAAACCTCGACGCCTCCGCACGTCCTCATGAGCGAACACGACCCCGAGCAGCGGAAAGAAGTCGGCGTGTTCTGCGACGTCTGCAAAGCGTTCGCAAACGCATGCTACTGGAAATGCGACTACTGCAACGAAGGCGAGTGGGGCTACTGCAACGACTGCGTCAACCAGGGCCGCCACTGCACCCACCCCCTCCTCCCAGTCGCACAGAAGTCTCTATTGGATTCATCCGACAGCCCAGAAGCTTCAGCGCCCTCAACCCCCCACAACACCACCGACACCCTCGCCCCGCCCGACCACGACCACGAAGCCACCGCCGCCCCTCTAACCCCCAAAACCGCCTCCCTGATGCGCGGCCCCATGCTCATCACAATCGCAAACTTCACCTTCCGGCCCCTGACCTTCACCACCCTCTGCAACATCTGCCGCTACCCGATCCCGCCCTCCAACACGCGCTACCACTGCCTCAAGTGCAACGCGGGCGACTACGACGTCTGCATGGCGTGCTACCACAAGCTCGTCGTGTCGAACCGCATCAGCAAGGAAAACGGCGTCAACGGGTGGCGCAAGTGCTTCCGCGGGCACCGCATGGTCATCGTGGGGTTCGAGGACCGCGACGGCGGACAGCTGCGCATTGTTGTGCGCGATCTTGTGGGTGGATGGGCGCTCAAAGACTCCGACGACCAGCAGCCGAGATCTCCGACGTCGAGGGCCCCGCCGCAAAGGTATCCGCCCGATGGCGGGTCTGGGCTCAAGCTGCAGGCGCGCTGGGCGTATTGGCCCGAGGACGGGGTGCGCGATGAGCTGGCGTTTCCGAAGATTGCGGAGGTGCGCGAGGCCGCCGATGTTAATGGCGAGTGGTTCTGGGGCGTTTATTGTGGCAGTGTGGGACTGTTTCCCGCGAGTCATGTTGCGGGGAGGTGAGGTGGAGGGTCGGACGTGGTTGTGGAGAATGCGAATATGGGTGTTTGGGTGTTGAGGGTTGTGTTGAGGTCCGATTGAACTGAAATATGGGTAGATGGATGAACGTAGTCACGAAGAATGAGAACATGAATATGTCAATATCGAGGGCTGCGGCACAGCCGCATCATAACAAACTGCTAGATAGAGGACTTGGACAAAAGGCGCGAGGCGGTAAAGGTAGGTAAAGATATAAACGCCAGACGTTTGTCAGTATCGTGATGAAATCGTCACACTGCCTAGGTACAGACTCTGACCTGCACAGGAGGGGGGGGGGGAGTAAAAGCGGCTGGCACCTTGCAAGCACAAAGTCCACACTCCCACCTGCCTTCACCGCAGCGCCCCTGCTCTCACAAGTTATATACTCAATCGAGTACCTAGCTTTCCACTCCCCTCTTCTCCTGCCGCTCAGCTACTCCCACCTCGCCTTCGACAGACACCAACCTATCTCGACCTTGTGACAATGCAGGATGTCAAGCCCAGCCACACCCGAGGCAAGTACCCTGCTTCACAGGTATACGGAAACCTGTTTGTTGGTTGTAAGCAGCAGACGATGAAGGCGTCTAAAGGTGCCCAAATGCCTCCAGCGCTCCTGCGCGACATCGCTGTACTGCACCTTGTTGTCAGCCCTGAATGTCCATCCAGAGATTTTGAAAGATACAGTCAGAAGCGAGCAAAAGGATCAAAGAGGACTGATAACTCGCGGAGCCGCCTCAGGAGCTGTGCTCTCTCGATCTCCGCACCAACCAGAGTTGAAGACCTCTGATGAAACCCGATTACGTTGTATGCAAAGACGCTTGCGGGTTGGGAAAGGTAGGTGTGACAGCCCTTGAATATTCGGAGGTACCTAAAATATTGTCACTGATCCTGCGGATGGTCCCTCGACTCTCTCGAGTAGCGGAACGTACACAGTAATTCTCCTGATACCACCAAACTGTCCTTCATAGCAACCATCCATCCGAACTCTTTCCCGATCTGCGTCTTCTCAACACCACCTACTCCAACTGCCGATCAATCTCCGCCTTCTCCCGCACCCACTGCTCCATCTGCCTATCAATCTCTTCCTTCTCCCTGGCCCTAATCAGACTCTGCTCTGCTGCCCTCCTAATACTTGACGCGAGAAGCTCAGATTGCGCTTGCAAAGTCTCACGCTGCAGCGCAGCCAGCGGGTGGGGAGATGAGGGTGCTGGGACACGTGCTCGAGGGTGTGGCTCAGGCTCAGGCTGGGATTGGGGAGGTGCGAATGCTGGTACACGGGCTCCAGCAACTCGTGGAACCCTGGGGAAAGGGTTGTCAAGCAGCTCCAGCGCAGCTCGTGGTACTCGGAGCACAGCTCGCGAAGCACCAGCAGACCCGGGTTTTCCGCGAGGCTTTGCCGGGGCTTTTTCTATGCCGGATGGCTTCTTGGGTGCGCGGCGCTGGGTTCGGGGCTTGCGAGCTGCTGGTGCTGGTGCTGGTGCTGGAGCTGGGGTTGGGGTTGGAGTTGCAGGCTGTGTCTTTGACCGAGTCCTAGCGAAGACACCGGGATCATCAGCTGCTGTGGCGGTCTGAGGCACATCGCCAGCTAGCAGCTGCAGTGCAGATCGGCGTGGTTGACGTGCTCCAGGCGCCGCGGTTGCGACTGCGTTGAGTTGGGGTTGCGGTTGCGGTTGCGGTTGGATCGCTGGCACTGAGGGCTGGTCAATGAGGTTCAGAGGTACGAAGGCGGCGATAGGGCCTGGAAACGGCTGGTGAACTATAGGACCATCTTCCTTCACAGTGGGGGAGCGGGAGTCGTCCGATGACAGTGACGCCATGAACTCACCAGGTGTAGGCAGTGTTGCGCCAGATGCACCCACGACAGGCTGTTCGTTGTTGTCTTGCTCTTCATTGCCCTGCTGAGCCTGTGCGGCGAGACGAGCAGTCTTCTGCTCCTCAGTGAGCGGTGCGATCTCTTCGGCGGAGACAGCCATCATCTCATCCCCCGTCTTGCTGCTGTGGAGCTCAGCTTCGCCAATGGTGCGGAACTCTTTGCCGCCGTCTTCGCAGACAAGTGACTTCGGTTCTGAGTTGGGGCCAAGCTGAGCAGCTGCTGGTTGTTGGATGATACCAGTAGCGCGAAGGGGTATGAAGTCGTCGATCACTTCAGGGGTCAGCCTTCGTACGGTTGGATTAAAATCCATCGCAGCGGGAGACTGAGAGTTGTCAATTGGTCCTGATGGCCCAACGGCTTCATTGCCTGCAGCTTCGATCCCTCTTGTCTCAGTCTCGCGATCCACTTCCACGACCTCGGTCGCACCTGCGACCTGATCCTGATTCTGGTCTTCGTCTTCGTCCGGAGCCACGAAGAGCGGCGTGCGGACGAATGGGCCTTGAGGCGCGAACCCTCGCAGCCCAGTCCTGATTCGCCCGTACGCTGGACGCTTCGTACGGGACATGGTGGGAGGAGGTCAAGACGGTTGTGATGGTGGTTCGTTGGTACGAGGTTGATGTGGGACTAGGCCGTGGGTTGAGTATCGATACTACGTCCTCACGCAGTAGTGGGGGGATACACAGCTGTCTATATACGCAAAGTCCTTCATATGCATGCACGGACGTCTAGTGTTCACTGACTTGCCTTTTAGTGAAAACTTGTATCTACGCGCAGTGTACACTGACATCACGTGAGGATACAGAAAGCCTGTACGTAAGAACACCCATCTTGAACTACAGACAAGATGGAAGGCATGTATAAACCTCTACCCTCTATAATTTCAGAAGCCATAATAGCTACCCTCATCATCTGAACAGGCCGCCTGCATCTTCCTGACCTCCTCTTCAGTATAAACATCACTGATAAACCTCGCAGTGATGTGATAGACCTTATGCATCCCCTTGCTCCTAACCTCCTCCCAGACATCCTCAGCATCCCCCTTATCAAAGAACTGCACCTTCACATCGCTATTCGTCTCCCTCCCAACCCTATTCGACTTCCTCCCAACATACACAAACTTGCCGTCGCAATCCTCCTCATCAACGCCGCTCAGCTCGGCCAGGTGCTGCCTCCACTGCAGCTTTGAAGACAGCCCAGTGATGAGTAGCGTTGAGGTCTTGACCTCCCTCTCTTTTTCCGCAACAAAGGTTGAGTAACGCAATACCTTGGCGCAGGGGACTGCATTGTCGAAAGGGATCTCCCCAGGAGAGATCGAGCGGCAGTAGTACGTCTGCCCGCCCACCTCGCCGAACAGTCTTCGGCTGGAGTGGATGCCGGGGGAGGTAGCTGAAGCGAAGACCACCCATGCTTTGCTGGGGTAGCTGGTGTGGGTGTAGATGTTGATGATGGCTGGGTGGTACTGTTCCTGGTGCTGGAATTGGGCATGGACGGTGTTGGGCTTGGTGCCGGAGGGGAGGTGCTCGATGAGGAGGGTCGTGGAGGACATGGTTGTGTTTTGTAGTTTCTGTTAGGCTTCAGTAGTAGATGTGTCTAGTGGGTTGTGATATTGAGAGAAGAGAAATTCTCCTGTTTATATGTCTCTATCAAATGTAAGGGTTTGGAGTAAGTCTGGTTCCCGAGAATTGTACCAAGGTTGAAGCGGCGGCCTGACTTTTCGTTCTAAGACTTTGATGCTCTTCCGTCGAATATTAGTGATAAATTTTGCGAACACAACCAAATGATTTGCAAAATGGTGGCTATAGTTTAATGAGAAGTCAATGCGATACATTGGGCACTGTGCACTCTTGCAAAATTTAACGATAGAGAAGTTGCTTATTTGACTTGTGGGTGAGCCTTCTGCACGTCTGCTGAGCCTGAACCCATCGATTGCCATTGTTTCGATGCCGCCAGAGTCGTCGGCATCTGAAGTCTCGTTCTTTATGAAGTCTTCCAGCGACCCTTGGCTTCATCGGAATGGAGAGACGGCGGAGAGCATCGAAGACTAATTCGAACTGTGTTTATCTTGAAGGAAGAAATGTCAACTCAGACTGCGCGAATCAGATCTGAAGTCCTTCCGTCGGAACGCCTGTATGCATTCTTTCAAGCGGATACTCGGATACAGTTTATCTCTGAGGTTCGGGGCCTGCGCCAACACCACCACCCCTTCGTTAATTCCAACGTTGTTTACTGATACCAAAAAATTCACAGCAGCTGCACAAGAACCAATCCTTCAGGATGAGTATTCCCGCGGTGTGATTCAATGTGCCTCCGCAACATGATTTTGCAGCGCCGACCTCGGTGTGCATGTCGTCGAGATTCCTTGGTCGCACCGCACAGTCGCATCCATTCCAGAACGCGATCCTAGCCACAAAGAACACGCGACTCGCAACAAAGGCATATGTCGGCGGATAATGCTCCATTGTAAGGATCTGGTCATCCGACCAAGACCTTGGCGATCCTGATTACTGATGTTGGACATGAATCGCCAGCTTCCAAGCATTGAGGCTCTAACTGAAGAACTGGCATCGATGCCTTGTTGCGGGAGAAAAACCGGTGATAGAAGTGGGCCCGACTCATCTGCCGTTGCAATTGCACTGTCAACCCCATGGGCACGAGCAAGGCGCCACGATCAGAAGGGATGATCCGAGCTCGATAGCGCACTCGCTTCTTGCTCGACTTGGCAGGTCACTAACCGTCTATGACGTAGCCTGCTATCTTACCTGCACTTACTCGAGCTATCCCCGCAATTGTCCAGACTCTGGACATAACACGCCCGACCCGATCGCGAAAGCTACCTAGTACCCGACGTTACGCTGCTCGTATACGGCGTCATTGACGTTACGCCGAACCGAGTCTGCGGTCGCTTTTACTTCCGTGCTTTCACTTCCGTGGATTTGCCGAGTCCAGTGAAGAGACTACACATGGTGGACTCGCAGGCTGAGCCGCTATTAAATGGGGGTGCAGCCCCCGTGCAGAGACGCAGGTCGTCCAGGTGGCTCCGAAGAAGATTCCCCGTCATCATGCTGTTTCTCGGAACAACAACACTGCTCTTCTGGGCCTTCGGCACAAGTGTACTTGGGCTGCCTACCAAAGACACTCCTTCCAGTGGCTCGGGCACAGAGCTGCTCGTGAACCTCCCTGGGTATGGATCGTTTTTGGGTACTAACGTCATCGCCAATCTGCAGAAGACGTTGAACTTCAGCAAACCAGTCAATGCATGGCTTGGTATCGACTTCTCGACACAACCTGTCGGTGAAGGCCGCTTCAAGCCCGTCACCTGGCCACTGCCGTTCGACGGCATCAAGGATGCCTCTGCCTATGGCCCAGCGTGTTGGCAGAATGTCGATTCGTCGATGGTGCAGTCAGAGGCATGTCTCAACCTGAACGTCTTCCGCCCAGCTGGAGTCCCCATGACCCAGAAGTTGCCCATCCTTGTCTTCTTGCACGGCGGAGCATTCGTTTTGGGTTCTGCAAAGAGCTTCGACGGAGCTGCGTTTGTTGCAAAGAGCACTCAGCCGTTGATGGTTATCACACCTCAGTACCGTATTGGTGCCCTTGGCAACCTCCCGAGCCAGCTCATGCAAGAGGAGGATGGCTTGAACCTGGGAGTCCGGGACCAGAAGATGATGTTGGAGTTCGTTCAGAAGTACGCCGAGTACTTTGGCGGCGACTGTGAGCAAGTCACTTTGGGTGGCCTCAGTGCTGGTGGCCACTCCGTCGGCCTTCACCTCTTCCACGACTACGGCGCGGATGCTGGCAAGCCATTGTTCAGCAAAGCAATCCTGGCTTCTGGCTCCCCAACAGCGCGTGCATTCCCTGGCGTTGACTACCCGCTATACCAGCGACAGTTCAAGGAATTCATGGACTACGTCAACTGCCCAACCACGCCCAATGAGGCCGCTATGGCTTGCCTACGTAAAGTCGAGGTCGATGATCTCCAGTTCATCTCATCGGCGATGTACTCGAACTCGGTCTACAACATCACCTGGCCTTTCCAGCCTGTCTCGCCTGGCCCACTTATCGAGAAGCGCGGTTCAGCTTCTGGCAAGGATGGCACCTTTTACAAGATTCCCACCATGATCTCCTCTTCAAACGACGATGGCAGCCCCTTCGCCCCAACAGACCTTCGCACCAACGCGGATTTCGTCAAGTTCTGGAAGAACCTCCAGCCCGGCTTGAATGACCAGGATATCGTAGATCTGCAACGCCTGTACCCCGACCCTGCAACCTACGGAATGCAATCGCCTTTCCTGCCTGTCGTGAGCAACTACGTCAGCCCGCAGTTCCAGCGCATCAGCGCGGCCTACGGCGACTACAGCTACATCTGCCCTGTTCAAGACACCGCCTCGCTGCTCGCAGCCGCCAACGCAACTGTCTACAAAGCGCGCTTCAACACCCCCAACTGGACACCAACATGGCAGGGTGTGCCCCACGCGAGTGACTCGGCCTACTTCAACGGCCAAGCCGGCACGCAGTATCCCGAGATCGCAGACATCTACAGCAGCTACTGGGCCAGCTTTGTCGTGTCTGGCAACCCGAACACATACGCCGATGCTCGTGCGGCCAAGTGGGAGATGTACAGTGGAACAGGTGGTTCCCATCTCGTCGTCAGCCCACCAGACCAGGGCGGCCCGAAGATGGAGCTCGAGTCGGCAGGCATCCGTATGGAGCAGTGCGCATGGTGGAGGGATGAAGCACGCCAGATCAGGCTGAACAAGTAGAGAAGATATAGACGATATACACCAACCTCTAGGTACACCTACCATAATGAATTCACGAGTTAGCGAATGCATCACTCCCTCCCCTGAACCTCCCTCTCCACCGCATCCGCCATATCCCCCAGAGTATCAAACCTCCAATCAAACACCGGATCCTCCCTATTCCCCATAACCGCCTCGGGCCTCGAAATCCAAACCGACCTAATCCCCAACTCCCTTGCCGGGTGGTGATCATGAAACTGACTCTGCGCCGTCTGCAACACCTCGTCCTTCATTACCCCAAACCGCCTCCCCACTTCCCCCAACATATACTCAAAGTTCCTATGGTCGGGCTTGTAGCTCCCAATCTCCTGCGCCGTGTACACAGCATCGAACTCGAAGCCCTCCAGTGCCCGGACGTTGCTGGCACGGAAAGAAGCCGTGTCGACGTTGGACAGCACGACGAGTTTGTACGTCTCTCGCAGCCGTTTCAGCGCGGCTACGGTGTCCGGGAACGGCGGCCAGTCGCCCACACTGTTGCCGAAAGTTTGGCTTTCCTCCTCGCTGGGCGGCGGCAGACCGAGGGATTCCAGCAACTTTGGGTAGACGGCCGAGAGGACGCGGGAGTAGGGCCAGTCTGGGTGCTGTTTCTCAAGGGGTGCTTCGAGGGCGTCGAAGAGGCGCAGAATTTGGTGCCGCGTTGGGCTCAGCCGGGTCTGCTGTCTTTTGGGGATGTTGGATAGGGATGGGGCTAGAGCGGTTAGGACGCCGGTCTCCCAGTCTATGAGGGTGCCGTAGACGTCGAAGGAGAGGAGTTTGAAGTCTGTGAGGTTCTTGGACATTTTGGGGAGGCGGGGATTTGGAGGGTTGGGGAGGGGGTGGGGTTGTTGGGGTTGTTTTTGGTTCTGTGTGCTAGAGAATTGGTGGCGGTCTGGAGGCGATCGGTATTGAGTAGATGCCAATTCATGTCGGTCGCCTTTATATGGTGTTTATGGTCATGGTTGATAGCAGCGCCCCTTTGGGTATCCCAATTATGACGTTGCGGGGTAGCTACAACGCGCCCTTCGAAATACATGCATTGGCCACCTACTGGATATGTCTGAAGAACCGGCGGAGATAGGGATTTTAGTATGAGTGAGAACGATTGATATTGGTGAGCTGGGTTTGGGTAGCATCACAATGACGCGCTCACTGCATGTGTCGAGCTTGGTGGTCTGACCTACTGAAGCCTGTCGCCTCGTCCATTCAGATGTGTCTAAGCTATGTAACCCCCTCATAAACAGAGACTACGAGACGAGGCCTTGCTCCTTCAAGTGCCTTGGACTCACCTCATCATCATGCATCGTATACGGAAGCTCCCCAATCTTCTGCTCCAGAATCCGCTTCGTCAGCCTCCACAGATTGAGCCCCAGAACGGGGCTCTTGGACTGGTCCGACGGCTCCGTCACCTTGCGGTCCGGCACGATGTACCCGCCCTGAACCTGTTCCTTGACAATGTCGGGATGCGTTGCAGCGAACAGCGCGGGACGGCAGCCCTGCTTGACTGGATCCTTCATCAGCGGCCGGGCGGCGGCAACACCGATCTTGCCCAGAGTGCCGTACGCCTCAATAGCCTGGTCCTGCTGATCCGTGACCACGCCGCCGGGGTGTGTGGCGTTGATCCAGGGGGGCGCGATGCTGCTGTTGACCTGGCCGAACTGGCCAGCTCTGATGCGGAGCACCAGTTCGTGGAGGAAAACGACCTGCGCGAGTTTTGTGCGGTTGTACAGCTGCATTGCGCCGATGTCTTGGTTCATCTCTTCGATGGAAGCGAATTTGATGTCGCTGCTGGCCGGACGGTGCAGGTCGGACGACTGCGCTACCAAGCGCGAGTCCGGCGTCTTCTGTAGGACGGGCAGGAGCGTGAGCATCAGATGCGCCTGCGCGAAATGGTTGACCTGCATGTGCGTGTCTAAGCCGTCCTCGCTTTCGTTGTAGACTCCGACACCAAGGCCCGCGTTGCAGATCAGGGCGTCGAGTCTCTCCAGCTCCTTGGACAGGGTTCGCGCTACCTGGTTGGTTTGCTGGAAGGACTCGAGGTTGCACTGTCTCCAGTCGACGCGGCTGGTGTCACCCCAGTGCTTCAAGGCTTCTTGTGCCTCGGCGGCGTGCTGGGAGCTTTGAGAGAGGAGGTAGATCTTCTGCGCGTTGTGCTGGAGGAGGTGGGCCACGATTCCAAAGCCGATTCCTGCTGAGCCGCCAGTTACAACGTAGACCTGGAGTCGGTCAGCAAGCAGGGAAGTGGTTCAATGGGGCAAGACTGACCTTGCCGCTGAGATCTGGAATCTCCGTGTCCGGGTCGAACGTGTTGCTAGTGAGTGCGTTCTTAATCGCGTTCATGGCGTGCAGTGCGAGTAATTTAGTTCTTTGGAATTGAAGTAAGAGGTAGGTTCGCTAAGCCTATACAGTGTTCTTATATACCTATGTATCAGTTCATCTTTGAGCACTTATACCCTCTACAGTCGCCCGGCGACACGCCCAGTATCGTGTCGTCATAATGAGACGCCTGTGGGCGCGACAACTGGAGAGATTGGCGCAACAGCGTCACGCGAAAAGGCAGACGTGGCCTATGAGATCATAAACGAGTTCGTAGGGGCGTTCCTGTCGCGAGATAGCTGTCACGGTCTATTTACTATTGCACGCTCCCCCGCGGGATGTCGTGGTGCGGGATGAGGGTCTTCAGGGTCGCTGCAGAGAAGCCGCAGCCCCACATCGCCTCAAGCGCTTTGGCTACTCCTACATCCGATTCAACAGCGCAACCATACAATGCAATCACTTTGAACGGCCATGATCGATATTCTGAATGGATTGCAGCGAAGCTCTGAACAAACAAGGTATCCGATAAAGGCGATTGTGTTTCCGCAGATATCTTGTGCGACGCAGCATACTTCACCAAGCTGGATATCAAGGATGGTTGCCATGATCATTGGCACACCTTTTTCCCCCTATCCAATTGACAGTATATCAGAGGCAAAGATGCTGACAACTCAACGTAGAAGTCTAGTGTGAAATTGATATCCATAGACGAGGTATACAGTCTCAGTCACGAGGTTGACCTATGTCATCCGGGCTGGCATAGAGCTGCATCTTCTGGGAAACCTTGGGCCATTGGACTCTGATTCCGTGCGGACGATTCGAAACCGCTCGTCACTATCGTGTGGTACGGGGACAGCTGTGAAAAGAGTCTAAATCTGTAGGCTTCGTGAAGAAGATTAGCAAAACCCGTTGAAAGATTCTGTCTCAACGGACTCTTACATATTCCTGGTGACCAACAATGAAACCCAAACGCCTCAGACGTCAATGCGTTCTGCGGAACAGGTGTTTCCCGTGCTACAGAACTGATGTTTGAGCATGGGGCAGGCCTTGTCTCAAAACGCCAAGCTAAAACCTTACTGAGACTCACAACCCCCGGGCTACACATGCAGAGACAACGATGTTGCTCCTGAAAAGAAAATACTGAGGCAAAATCACAAGGCAAGGAAGGGACGACGATTGCAGACGAGGCAGGCCAAAACCTCATTGAACTAACTATTCAGCATCTTGAATATTTACGCTTCCCCCAGTACGCTACCCCATTAACCAGTTCGTTATCAAGTACATATAGGCATTGATCCATAATCCATCCATTACAAGTTTTTTTTTCGTGCGAAGTAGGTGATCCGTGAACCAGTCACAACGCCCTCACTCTTTCGCTAGCATCGTGAAGATGCTTAGTTGCCGTTCTTAGCACCGGCAGCAGCATTGCCGTTTCCAGCCTTGGCAGCACCGGCAGCGCCAGCCTTGTTGCCAGATGCCGCGCCCTGACCCTTAGCAGCGCCAGCAGCAGCACCCTGGCCCTTGGCAGCACCAGCAGCGGCGCCAGTAGCAGCACCGGTGGCTCCAGTGTTGGCAGCAGCTCCGGTGTTACCAGCAGCGGCACCGGTAGCAGCGCCAGTGTTGCCTGTAGCACCTGTGTTGCCAGTGTTAGCAGCTCCGGTGCCAGTCGCGCCGGTGCCAGTGGCTCCGGTACCAGCAGCGGCTCCAGTAGCTCCCGTGTTGCCAGTGTTGGCGGCTCCAGTACCTGCGGCAGCTCCTGTACCTGCGGCAGCTCCAGTGCCAGTGGCTCCAGTACCGGCGGCAGCTCCAGTGCCAGCAGCTGCGCCAGTACCGGCAGCACCAGTACCGGCGGCTCCAGCGGCTCCCGTGTTGCCGGCTGCACGAAAATCAGTATATATATTTATGGTCGCGGAAACTTTAGTGTGACTTACCAGCAGCTTGAGGAGCGGGGTTACCAGCCTGAGCAGCGGCCTGAGCGGCGGGGATGCCGTTGGTGGCGAGGTCAAGAACACCGTTGCCGGTGCCCTGAGCAAGAGCCTGAGCAGCAGCGAAAGCAGCCTGGGGGGTACCGGCGGCCTGGCCAGGGAGAGTAGGTCCGTTGCTCTGGACACCACCGGCAATACCGGTCTGGTCACAGACCTGGGGGCGAACAGCCTGGGAGCTGGATCCAGTCGAGGCCATGTAGGCATCGATGTTGGGGAGGACGTTGGTGCAGCGGTTCTGGTTGATCAAGTCGATGTTGTTGGCGGCAGCCTTACCCTGGACGGACATGAGCTTGAGCTTGTCGACGACGTCCTGGAAGGCACCACCGGTGGCGAGAGTAGAGTTAGCAGCCTGGACATTGGGCTGGGCGCCGTTGGCGGCATCGATGATAGCCTTGTGGTTGAGCTCGTCGACCTCAGCGTTGAAGGCGACGAGAGCGGCCTGCTTGAAGGCGGCGTTGTTCTGGATGCTGTTGCCGGTGTTGAGGAAGTTGGAGACCATGGAGGTATCGGCCATCCAGTTGGAGACAGCGGTGGCAAGGTCACCAGCTGTAGGGGTCTGACCGTTGGTTCCGACGGAGCCAGCGCCAAGGCCAGTGTTCACATTCTGGGTACCCTGTTGCTGAGTAGCACCTGTGGCGCCAGTAGCACCTGTGGCTCCAGTGGCGCCAGTTGCACCGGTAGCAGCGCCAGTGGCAGCACCGCCCTTCTGCTGGTTGGCTCCAGCATTGCCGTTACGGTTGCCCTGCTGCTGTTGCTGCTGGGCGAAAGGAGCAGCGAGAACTGCGGAGGAGAGGAGAGAGGCGACGAGAATGTACTTCATGGTGAATATGTGTTATATGTCGGATCAACCGATTTGGAAATTAAGTGCCTGATTAGGAAGTGATGAACGAAAAGAAGGAAGTTGGAAGATGCTGAATAGAAGTTATTAGCCGTTAATGAATGAGGAACCTGTCCGATGATCAAATTGTGGGTGCAGGTAGACGAGCTATTTGTACTCGCTGCACATCACAGCGCCCGCTGTTGTTCAAGGCATGAACTCCCCGTAAAAGCACAGCCTGTGTATCAGGCTGGGCAGAGATCTGAGGCAAAGCCTTGGCAGCTATTCTGAAGGCGGAGTGCTGCTGAGGTGACATTCTCCTAGCGCACCAGGCGATGTACCAGAGAACCTCCGTGGCCCCAAACTCTGGCGAGCTCGGCGTGCTGAGTCTGAATCTCCAGACACAAAGAAGGAGTCTCGCGGGGGGTACCTTGCCCAAACAGTAATTGCGCTTGCCGAGTCTGTTTTGTGTTCCGATGTCACTGTTTTGGTGGCGTGTGAGGATCGGTTTCGCTTGTCTTGGCAGCCAAAGCTTGCCGGAGATCTTGAAGTCTTGTCTCCAACCTTGAGCTCGCTCACAGCCTATTGGTCGATACGCGATAAAAAGTCGCAATATGACAGGAGTTTCAGACCCATTACAGCCCAAAGCTTTCGCCGATTCGCTTCTTGTAGTTTGGCAGGTGTCTTATGTTGCACAATGCGAAGTCACAAACTTGCTGTGGGAGCCGCACACGCGACCGTCCACGGAGGACCTCAGTGTTGTTTCATAACCTTCTATTCGCGCCTTTCCACGGCAAAAATTTCCTACTTTCCATACGAGATGATGCAGTCGTGAGAGACAGGTAAATGCACGGGGATGAGCCAGCTGGAACTTTATGCAGTCGAACGCTGCAAGGCCTGCGGGTCGGTCCTTTACATTGTAGTTCGCGAAGAGTACCTCGTTACGGTACCCCGCATTCATGCTTGCCAATATGAGGGCCTAAGGTGAGAATTGCGGCATGAACCGTTGATGGAATATCCAGGGTCATTCGATTCATATGTGCAAGTCATGCAATATCTAGCATTGCCAATGAGACTGCTTATTCTGTGGACTCGAGGCTTGCTTTTGATCCTTGCCCACATACAAACAAGTGTTTTCCCAACACGGTCATTTCCAAAACTATGACATTCCTCGGTGTTACCGTAGTCCGGCGTGAGCAAGCTGAAGACATGGCCCATCAGAATTCTCGAGTCTCATCCTCATGGCATGTCACCCTATGGCGTCCTCGACGCAGGCGCCGCAGAACTCTCTGCTTGTTTGTTGCTCCAGCCGCTCCATTCGGAACCGCTTTGTGCGGGATCCATAAGGGTCTCAATCTTCCGAATGACGCGAGCCGGGTTACCTGCCACAACAGTGAATTCGGGGACATCCTTTGTCACCACACTTCCTGCACCTACGACACTCCCTCTACCTATCGTGACACCGGGTAGAATCATTGCATTCCCTCCGATCCAACAGTCTTGTCCGACGTGGATCTCTTTCCCAAGCTCAGGACCTCGAGTACCTTGGCGGACAACTGGATCCAATGGATGAGTGCCAGAGTAAAAAGAAACGTTGGGGCCGACAAGGGTACGGTCACCGATTGTGGTCAAACATGTGTCCAGGAAGACGGAGTTAAAGTTGATGAAGACATTCTTGCCGATACGCACATTGTAGCCGTAGTCCATAGCCAAAGGGGGCTCAACCCAAGGGTCGTCTTCAAACAGGGCGTCGTCTTCTTCTGGTGTTGCTGCTTGAGGTGGGAGTGGGGTCTTGTCTTGGATGATACTGTTCGAGTGATCAGGGAAAGCATCCCATTGGCAGATGAAGCCTGGGACTTACTCTCTGAAGAGTTCTGTAAGCTTTCGGCGTGAGACGTCTCCGGCATTTGTATAACGCGCGCAAGCATGCTTGCAGCGTGCTCGTTCGGCAATGAGTTCTGGGGTGAAGGCTGTATAGAGCTCACCGCGAGCCATACGCTGCTTGTTCTCGGATACGGCCATTACGGTGGGTCAAAGCTGGGGTAGTTGGAGTCTGGAGTCAAGGTCAAACAGAAGGCTGACACTGTTTATCAGTCTATGCAGTGTAGCAGCGGTCCGAGATCGCGCCTATCAAGAAGAGGTCTATGTTCCACAGAGAACGTGGTGAGAAGCCACAATGCCTACTCGCAGCACAGCCGCGGCAATAGCGGCTGGCGGGATTATGTAATGCGTATTAGCCCCTTTACAGCCTAGCTGCAGATCATGCGCGTTGTTCACGAGCCTTGGAATACGCGCGAACAATGGTTCTACTCTTGATATTGTTTGACTTTGTCTTCAAAAACCGGGGTTGCCTGCTTGCACATTTGCGTTCTGATCTTACTATGCCGTAGCCTGCTTCGATTCTGCCCTTAGCTGCGCCAACCTCACATCTCACGCAAACATGGTCTCGAACGGATCGGTCACTTCGTCAACCGACAACATCTCGCTCCCGGTGAACCGCCCCGCCCAGTATGGCTCATGGACCCCCGAGCTCGATGCCAGCATTCGCACGAAGGAAGCCTCGAATGTGCAGACCAGGCCTGCAAACTATGTGCCTCCAGAGTTCTTTCCGAATGGAAAACGCTCTCTCGCAGGCATCGGGCTACGTGCCTTCTTCTTAGGCAACGCTGCAGTCGTCGGTTTCTTTTTCGCGGCGCAGCTTGCATACCACAGCAGCCACCTCTGGCGGCCATTCTTGTTCCTCGGCACGCTGTCCGTATTCCACTTCCTCGAGTTCTATACCACAGCTGCGTACAACACTCCGGATGCGAAGATAGGCTCGTTCTTGCTCACGAACGGCGCTCAGTACAGGATCGCGCATTCTGTAGCCTTCTTTGAGACCATCGTCACCTCCTACTTTCTACCCGGATGGCAGTCCAAGGTACACTCACCGCTGGCCATTCTCGTGGGCATAGTTTTGGTGTTGGTGGGGCAGGTGGTGAGGAGCACCGCCATGGCTCAAGCAGGCACGAACTTCAATCACCAGGTTCAGTCGAAGAAGAACGAGGGCCATGAGCTTGTAACTCGCGGCTTGTACGCATACTTCCGTCACCCCTCCTACTTCGGGTTCTTCTGGTGGGGCATCGGCACTCAGCTGATGATCGGGAATGTTATATGCACCCTGGGATATGCTGGAGTTCTGTGGTACTTCTTCATGAAGAGAATCACTCGTAAGCATACATTCGCTGCTCTTTTGTCTTTCATACAACTCACTAACGCACAATCAGATGAAGAGAAGCACCTCGTCCAGTTCTTCGGCAAGGACTACGAGACGTACCGAGCGAACACGCGTGTGTGGATACCCTTCATTTGATACAGTACTGGTACAACGGGATTGATAGAAAGGGACGTGCATGCTTCGGCGTACTGCATACCACGTTGCTATTTAGTGGGACGTGGGCGATGATGGGTCGGGGCCCTAAGATCTTGCTGCGTCAACTGCGCGCATGCATCTTCACGATACTATGTCACCAGCCCTAGCTCGTTTTCTCTTTTAATAGACATATCTCACATGCGCAACTCCATGCTTTCATTGTCGATCAGCTCCTTAACCATATCTTTCATACAAAGTCGATTATCTGCTTTTTGCGAGCCGCTATGATGTCAACGTGAGGCAAACATTGTGCCTTTCTCGAACGAAACACGGGTCTGTCGATGCAGTTTCCAACCGAGCCCTCTGATAGATGAGCATTATAATAGGCACCCGCAGCTCACGAGATACGGTGTCCAAACTCGGGAGTGAGGATGTCAAATCATGCTCAGTCTATTAATTGTGACTTTGCGAGACAAGTCCAGCGGTCGCTCAATTGGTCTGTCCTGGCAATAGACATATTCGTCGTCTCATCAGATATCAACTTGTTACCCAGGACATGGGATCACAGCTATGCTGCTATGGTTGTCGCCTGGGACGTCGGCAAGTGAGACGCTGGAGAAGTTCACCATGTCGAGGCAACGAGTCCTAACATGTTGCCTCAATTCATTCTCCTTGTGAAGCTTGGATGTGTCATTGCTTTCGAACTCCCGGGGCTAGCGATTAGTACGCCATGTATATTTTATCTGTCTGTCAAGTTGCATCCACAAATATCTCGAAACTACAGTTAGGAGAGTTATAACACAAAGTGAGATGTCATGCAACAGCGCTGATAGCAGGGAGGGTTATGAGTCATTCTATAGTCTTTGTGTGAGCTAATACACTGTCGAGCGGCTTAGCAATTTCGACCCCTTTTAGAGGAAGGGAATGTTGCGTGAATAGGAGACCAGACGGTACTCTTAACGCAACCCCGCTTTTTCCGGACAATCATACACAGAGATCAAGACATTATAGTCTTAACATGTCGCTTACATGAAAACAGTCTGCACTGCTAAGGTGTCGTCTCTTTGTAAATTCACGAGGCATACATACCGTTCTCGCAATCAAAAGATCCAGATATTGGTGATCAGAGTCCGATAGTCTTTTGCTTCCATATATTCGGTCGCCGAAGACCAGAAGATGACTGCACAATTTCATCCAAGCTACTTCAATCTATGCCTTCGATGTGTACTTCTTGCAAGCTGTGATTCTGGGTAGAAACTCATTCATCAACATGTCCAGATCAGGGAGAAGAGCCAATGGCTGGATCGAATATGAGTGATTGGACTTAATCGGGGAGGCCTTTGAGAGTGAATGGTCTTGTTTTAAACACCGCTTGCACTTGATGTGCCCTGTGTCGTAGCAGTTGCGGTTCGACATGGATAAAGGTCGCAGTTACAGTCAGTCTAAATGCATTCTTCTGGATTCCTTAAATGCCAGTCGCGGTGTTATTCTAGGCAGCATCTATGTCTTCGTGTCGAAGTTCGGCAAGTCCATGAGAAGGTACCCTCTACATGTTCGCGCGTCCTCTGAAAGCACCCCCATGTGGTAGTACACCCAAGACCACTTTTTTCTCGGCGATTTTTATCAAAATCCTGCGAGGAAGAAAGGGAGCCTATTCTACGCGATATGGTGGAGAGTGACGAGACGTGCAATCTACATGTGCAGGAAGGGAGCCAGACCTGAAGAGGGTGAACGTGCCAGGAACCAGTCTTGGATCAGTCGGCTTTCTTGCCTAGATAGTTGACAAGATCGACCATCTCGGCTTGGCTCATACCAACGCTGATAGAGCGATATGCTTCCCACAAGATCCACAGAGGGAAGACGACCCAGAGGCCATTGAAGAAGAGGAGGTAGAGGTAACTGTAATATCAATGTCAGTCAGATGGCGCATTCGCGTTGAATTGGCGAGAATCTTGTATGGCAGACAATGTGAAGTATTGCCGGCAATCAGTCCCGACCATTCGGTGAGAATCGCCACTACGAAGTGACATGCCAAGTGGGTCTGCGGGAGCGTGCAGATCCGGGCGTGACCCAAACGCAGGGCCACTCCTTCCGAAATCTTTTCGCGCGATTAACCATAATGATAGAATCGGGCAAAGTGGTGCGGTGCAGGTGGCAGACTGACACCAGTGCTCGCAGTCGCGGACTTGATGCTGTAGCTTCGAGAGATGAAGATGGGAAGATTTTCGGAAATGCACTTACAGGTACATCCAATTCGAAGTGTCGAGATTGGGACTGCCAGTCAACCATTCAGGGGCGAAAGTCATCCAGCCTGGCGAGCGGTGAACCACGTGTCAGCCTCAGAACGCAGTGCCAACGCAGCATAAGCACTTCACAACAGAACCGGCCCCACATATCCGCCTCACCAAATCCGTTTGCATTGTGAACAATGCATGCGCTCCACCGACTCTTTCAGGGGCATAGAAGATAATGACTCACCTCCGTATATCTCTCCAGTCGCAAGGACAATCATCCAGAACCACTTCTTCAGCCCTCCTTTCTTCTCGTCCTTACTCAGCAGATAGCAGATCCAGAGCGCCAATGGCCCCGCCACGAACACGGTCAACAGCTCCAAGCTGATGACTGTCAGGTCTGTTCCGCCCCATCGCTTGTCCGCTTTCGCATATTCCTGCCACAGCCGACTGAAGGGCGAAGTCCCGTAATTGGCACCATAGAGCAAGTCCTGCTTGCCTAGCCAGTACACGTCCGGCGGCGTGAACAAGGTGACCTTCTTCGCCTGTGCCTGCGCAGTGAACGATGTGGGCAGGGCGTAGGATACGAAGAAGCAGTTCCACAGAAAGCTGCCCTCGAAGACGAAGTGTATGAGCGCATCGAACAAGTGCCAGATGAACAGAACCCGCGTTTTAAGGGTGACTGTTCGAGGCAGGACCTTCACGCTTGCGCCGTAAGCTCCGCCTAGGAGCGCAAGGACAGCAAGCAGCGAGATGACGGTTGTTGCATCGACTTGCGGGCCTGGGGGAGCTGCAACGGGCGGCGGGGGCGGCGGAGGGGTTGGGGGAGCAGCCTTGCTACCCCAGAAAGACATGGTTCGTATCGTTTACTGCTGGCGTGCACGCGGGGCGCTCGTCCGGGGAATTTCACTCAGCTTCGACACAGAAAAATTCCGAATAAGACAGGCTAAACGGAGCCCAAAGGAAGTTGGTGTAAGAAGTCACGATGTTTCAGGGTCCAATGACCTTGTTGTCGTGGGGCAGAGCTCTCCCAAAGCAGAAGGCGGTAGACGGAACACGGACCTGTCCCTCATCAGCCGATCAAACTCACGATCCAGACCGCAAGGCTGCACGCTCGGGCGGTAAGAAAAGTGCTCACGAGGTACCTTTACTGTGGGGTCGGGTCACGATGCCGCTCAAGTATATATGTGACTTTGGCCATGTATTTGCATTCATTGTATGCGCTGCTAACATCTCCTGGAAAGGTACAAGACCTCGTGCACCCGCCTGCCCTGTACAAATACGCCTCACAATTTGTACCAAATATCACTGAACACAACCAGACCAACGAACACGAGCAGAACATTTTGACAGTAACATGATCTTATTCTCGGCCACGCGCCGACTTCTTCCGCCTATGTACCGAGACTCGAGGGTCTGTAAAAATGAGGGAATCGCTACAAATGCAATGCAAGCCAGACTTTTCCGTTCCCACCCGCTGGAAACGACTGACAAGGACTCCGGAACAGGAGTGAGGTCGCTGAAACAAGTACGCGATTAGAACCAATCTATGGTTTCGGAAAGAGAGCAAGAGACGAATACCCGTGGACGCCAATATGGTTTGGAAAACGCCAGCTGTAAAGAACATGCAATAAGATCGGCCAGAAAATGCAGTAGGCGCAGCCGTCAGGAATACTGGAGACCACCCATTTGGCCTCGAAAGACGAACAGGAGAAGAAGTAATTGCCGGACTCGCCACGACGAATCGTACCGGATACAACATGATTCGTGAGCGCTCGGTTGCTGCTGAAACAGTAACGTCCGCTCCACTTATCAGTCATTCAGGTCGTAAAACGTAACGTCGTGTTCAGAAAAAATCGCAAGGTAGGAGGGTGAGCCCCTACAGTCTGCAAGTATGTGAGAATAAGCTCACACACAAGCTTGAGGTGTATGGCTGCGCTCAGGGAAAATGCCACCGTGCATATTGTACCCATACTGATACTGGGAGGCAAGAATATCCTCTGGTCCAGATCCGGTGACGGGACCGGGAGATGAAGAGCGATTCATAAAAGGTGAGGGTGTTCGCGAAGGTCTGATGTCATTCGCACCATCCACCATGGCAGGCATTGCCGGAGAAGGCGGGCTGCTGGTAGCAGATGACTCAGCACTGTTGGTATACTCGAGGGCGCGCTCACTGTTGTCGTTCTTGACTACAGGTGGAGTGGCCTTGGGCGAGCCTTTACCGGTGGGTGTGCCGAACTGATTCCGTATTAGTATCCGTCTTGGCTAATTCTCGGGCTGTTGAGGTTGGGAACGTACAAAACAAAACTTCTGGATCAGCTCGTTGTATTCTGCGGATTGAAGATCAGGCTTGCTGTCAGATGACAGTGCATTAGGTCGATTAGTAGAGGCAGGTGGGCCAGTGGTGTGGGACCTAGGCAGAGGAGTCGGTCGATCAAAGTACCCTTTGGTGCCAGTGTTGACCCTGAGCCCACTGCGGTCGCCAAGAGCAGTCTGAGCTGTGGTAAGGGCAGCTGAAAGGGAAGCGCCGAAGTCATAGCGAGAAGAGAAGGCCTGGCCGTGAGGGCGAGGAGCGGTCTGATCAGGATAGATCTGGGCACGCTGTTTGCTCTTGGGCTTGAGACGAATGGATGAAGTAGGTGCATCGCCAGTGATGCGCCCTGAGCTGCCAAATTGGAACTTATTCTCGAGATCATGACCAAAGTCATCGTCGAGAGCAGCAGCGGAACGTGGACGCGACGACAGAGGCGAATGCCTGCTGCGGGGAATCGAACCGAGGCCGCCGCTGTTAGAACGCCTGGGCTTCGGTTGCTGCTGCTGCTTCACCTTTTTGGTAAAGTCAACTTGGTAGTTCATTGAGTTGTTGTTGTCCCAGTACTCCGATCCACTCGCCTGATAACGAACACAGAGCAACAGGGTCTTTGACTCAAGGTTGGCCTGGTCAGCGAGTCTAATATTGAAGTTGAAGCGGTCGTAACCATCATCGGCCTGCTTTTTTCGGACATCATGGTTGTATTCCGCAACCACCTCTGAGGTTGTCTTCCAGTAGTCGAGGGTAAATCGGGCCACCACAAACTTCTGGAAGGCGATGTTGGCGCAGGCGATGTTGCCAACAAGTGTCTGGTTGTCTGATGCAAGAGCAATGCGTTCAACCCGTACAGGTGCTGTCTGTCGCTCGTAGGTTTCTGATGTTGGCCAGTTTGCCAGCTTGATCTCCCACTCCGGCGTCTTAGACCTTGAGTCGTCCTCGAAGGGGTACTCGTTCTCACTCTCGTAAGCAGTCTCGACCGGGGATGTACCAGCGCTGACCGCAATTGGTCGATCGACGGAGAGAAAATGGCGTACCTGCTCAATCTCTTCGTTGAAATGAACTGCTTTTGAGTATGTCGGCGTGCCGGGCATGCTTGACGGCCTGCGTCGTGATGCGGGTCGGAGCGCGGGCTTCACTAGCTCACCAGACTTCTTGCGTAATAGCGGTGGCTTCATTCGTAACCCATCGTCTTCCGCATCACTGTCGTCTGAAGATGTGGTAATGGCCGGATATGCGTCGAGGGGCTCGACATTGTGCTTAGAAAGCATGATCTCGCTCGACGAGCGGGAATGCGCAATCTTGCGTGCCTCGGCCGAGAGAGAGCGTGCCGCAGTCTTGAGTTGAGGGGCGTCGGACGAAGTGGTAGCGATTCCACTTCGGTCTAGAGATGATTCTCTCTTCACGTTAATGTGCTGCAGTGCTTCCTCCAAATCCTTCAGATTGCCAACTTTGCGGCCACGGTCCTCATCGTCCGACGAGTCAGGAGGAGTGGTGATTGCACCTGACGGCATCAGAGAATCGTTCGCAGGAAGAGGAGACGGGCGAATGCTACCATTAGTCTTTGCAGAGCTGCGACTACTGCGGTGTAGGTCTGTTGGAGACTCTACCGCATGGCCGTCGACCGGGGTTCCATTGCTGAGGGGAGTGGCAGTAGGAAAAGAAGGCGAACGACGTTGCTTGTGCAGGTACGATGTCGACGAGATGGATCGCGGCAGCGCTGGCCGTTGCGATGTCCTGGGCGAGTAGGCAGCCGGTGTGTCGACGTAGGAATGGTTACGGCTGAGGGTAGGGCTGGTCGGCTTGGAGGAAGCTGGCGAGCGCTGGGAGGGTGGTGTGTAAGGCATTCGGTCGGCTTCGTAAGAACGAAAGAAGCAGAACGAACGGGGAAGTGCAGGGTATTAGGGTTGCGGGCGCATTAGATGATTGGAGCTATTACGGGGGTGGGTCCTCTGGGGTGATGTTAGTCGAGTGTTTGATAGTGGGTCCTGCCAGATGTAACAAGCAAGCGACAAAGCCAAAAGCAATCAGGCGGTCTGCCACACAACTGCTGCTGCTGCTGCTTTGTGTCGACTGATGGCTCGTGGCCTGCTGTGTTTCCCGGCACGTAAACACTCACAGGACTAGGTGAAGAACGGGTCGGTGCTCGTTCTCGCAGGGAAGGTCGCGAAGCAGACGATTAATCACAGCTAGTCAAAGCTGCAATGACGTCGAACGGACGGCGGAGGGACTTGGGTCGGTGGGTGCGACGCAAGGCTTTGGATGCGGCAGCTTTCGGTGGTGAAAGGACTGCGATGGATGCAACCGGTGGCTTCCGTGGACTCAGATGGGCTGACACACAGGTGGAAGGCACGACTCGAGGGCAGGGCTGCCGTGGTGTGGAGAGACAGTGCAGTGACAGGCAAGTGTCGAATCCGCTCAATGACTGCAGGTGGGCCAGTTAAAAGGGTCCTGAGTCTGGCAGAGGCCTGGAAAAGTGTTGGAGACAAGACACGGGGGGAGAGGAGAGTGTTGAGGAGCGGTAGCGCAGATGAGGTGCAGGGCCGCGACTATTGGGGCAGTTGCAGAGCCGGGGTGTGGTATGAAAATCGCTGGACCCAGGCCGTCAAAGCCACCAGGATTTGCCGCACGGCCTTGACCAGGGCAGCTGCAGCACCAGTGCACAAGCGAGTGGATAGCGTGCAGCACGATCCACTCCCCAACAACCAAGGATTTGCGCGCAGCGATGCAGCCAAGCGGCAGCAACCGGCCCAGCAGTGCGCAGGCGCAGGTTGAGCAGCAGCGCGGGAGCGGAGAGGGCGAGCAGCAAGCTGGTTGGGACGCTGCCTTTGCGCCGGCGGCGGGGTTCGCAAAGTCCACGGCGTCGCTGGCTGCCGGGCGCTCGCTCGAAGCTGGACTGGTCGCTGGGGCACAAACAAAGGGCTGACAGCGACTTGACGGTACTGACGATGCCGGCGCGGAGATGGCAGAGAGGCCTTGGTGGCGCCATCCGATTGCACGGCCGCCGTTCTTTATCAGCACAGTGTCAAGCAAAGCACACGCCGACCCGGATTCCTCCAAATCTCCCGAGTCCAGCGGATGCGGCACTGATGGCACGGCCACCGCTCGAAACGGTGCAACAGCACGCCTCCAGCCAGAGCCGCCCACCGGCGACCAGGTGCGCATGAAACTGCGCTGCCCGCAAGCCCTCCTCATTCCATCTCTCATCACCGCTGCCTGACTGCTCGCCCGCACCGCGCCGCCGGCTTCGTCGCGTCCGCGCACTACGCGACTCCAGCCCACATGGGCTGAAAGACCACGGTCGCGGGGGGTTAGCAGTATGGAGACGTCGACATCATTTTGCACTGTCAGTCCCAGACTCCACCTCCGGTCTTCATGACCCGCTGTCAAGTGAAAAAGAAAATGTACAGCATAGCATGCTATCGTGCGCGACTCGTCGCCTACGTGGGGGCCACAGAGCCTCATCGCTGATGAGGTCTGCGCTTGTCTCTGCGCACAAGCCACCCCAGGCAAACCCCCATGGTCCAGGCGAACGTTTGGTGAGAGCGCTGCCTCTGCCTGCGCACAAGCCAAGCGTCCGAGCGAGGTGATGTCATAGTTTGTGGGTGTGGGCTGATGAAAACGGCTACATTCTCCCGCCCTCCGCAGAATCCGAGTCTGAGCTGCGTGTTTTTACATTTCGTATCCGTTGTGAGAGAAGCTTTTGTGGTACCTGAATGATCGGAGCAGGCGGCGGCTTTGTGCTTGCAGCCACACCTCTTTCAAGCTGCTCTTTGGTCGCCATGATCAGATGAGGATGAGATCGTCGCTCATGGTCGCTCTGGCTAGCGCTAAGCCACACCTGCTCTTTGACCCCTGTATCCCATAAGCGAGCCGTCACAGAACTCCAAAACCCAGCAACCCAGCTCTTCGACGCTCCACATGACAACCCCGTCCTAACCTCCACGGGGCGTGGAGAGTCTCCCCAACAAGTGGATGCGGGTCTGTCTCGCGCACGCTCAGGCCACACAGATGAAACCACGACATTGCAAGGACGTATAAGATCTCACTTTGACAATATGCCGTCGCCGTCCACCACAGACGAGGAAATGCAACTCCAGAGATCCTTCATTGACCTATTGGAGTAATTTGCGAGTGGCTTCACCAGCTTCCCCGCACTATCAAGCGTCGTCTGGTCAGCTCAACACAACGCTAGCGAACCTTACCAGAGTGTGATTATCACGTTGTGCACAAGACAGTTGTCACTTCTAGTGCTGTTCCAGGCTGTAACCAGTGCCTCGCGAGGCGATTGCATTGAGTACACAGGCGACACCGTTAGGCCCGTGACGCACGAATCGCGCGCGTCTATACACGTCCGCGGCTGTTCTATCGCAGCCTTGACTAGTCTGTCGCAAACCTTAGCATTGGTGGCCGTGACCAGATGTGCTTTCTGCAATTGTATGCGAGCTGAGAGGCATTCGCAAATACCACCGCACTTCTACCCCTATCAACAGCGACAGGTTGAATAGTCAATAGCACCAGAAGATCTCTGGCTCTTGACTCGTGAAATGCACCTAAATTTGATTGCCCCAGAGGCCGTATCTGGAGACTACTGCGGTACTACTACTGCGTGGAAAGGTTGATCAAACACGGTAAAGGACTTCAGAGGTTCTTCGTCCTATCGCATCATGAAACGCTTCTCGTCAGCCTGTTTACAGCATTCTCAGGACGGCCAGAACGGAGATCCAAGCTTCACTATCCCGCATTTTGGCTGGTGCTCCGAGCTCGCCCCACTTACTGTAATCGCAGAGTTTTTGCCCGGCAGAACCAAGCAGGCTCGGCCACTCATCCTTCAAGAGAGGTTCGTTTGCCTCACCGCCCACTGAGCATTCAATGCCGCCCGTGCTCATCATCGATCCCCGCCAGATGGTCGATCCAGGCTGGAAGCTTGGACTCGAGGCTGAGCGGCAGCTATACCCGTAATGGGTACAGTCCGACGATTTGCTTGCGAGAACAACACGGCACAGAAGGCTACAATACGGAAAGGGTGTCACACAAGCGCGCAGCTCGCAGATGCCGGAGTCAAAGGCAGTGGGTTCCCACGACGAATTTTACTTCAACCCCACTGTCGAGCTGCAATGAGACCCATTCGACTTTCAACAAATTTGAGCGTCGCAAGCCGACTGATCGCTCCGACGAAATTCGGAACTCGATACGCGGACGTAAACGATCTTGACCTTTCTAGGCTTGGAGTAATATCGACAAGAAGCAGGCTTCTTTGCTTTATCGCGTGACGGAAATGATGGGATCATTACCATCGGACTTCGCAAATACCACCGAAGACCCGGGGACGTGCAACTTCGAACGATTCGACTAATGCCATGCCAATTGTCATTGCGCTCAGCGCAAATACAGGATTCTGATCGCATCTGTTGCCCGAACCGTCAGGGAAGCTTTACGTCTCAGCTTCAGCAGGGTGGAAACCCTGCACACAGTGAACTCTCCGCAAGACCAAGTTCCGTCAACGGTTGCAGAATATCAGCAGTGAAGTGGCCTGAAGATACTTTGGAAGTCGCACAAGCCGCAAGAGAGTCGATACTCAAGATGACTTAACAGAGCACGATCATCTCCGCCATGCTGACAACCTAGGGATGTTTCCAGAGGTGCTTGCTTACGGTGGCCCATGCATGCGTCGTATCTCCACACGGTCACTATACTCTCTAAGCGAAGTGGGGGCGCCAGAGACCTATTTTGGACTCACGATATATGATGTCATACGGTCAATGTTGTTGCTTTCCAAGAACGACCGATCATTTGTCGCGCAAGATGTCACCATGAGCTGTATCTCAAAAATAAGAATTATCGCAACGAATTCAGTAAGCTGGTAGCTGGGATGACCGCAGTTGTTCTATACTGAAGATCGACACGACCCACACCGCTTTTTTGAGGAATTTATCCCTTCCGTAGGGCTAAACGACTGACTATGTGCGCATACGATTTTCACGGATGCGAAACCTTGTGTCCCCGCCTATGACTACACGCAGTCCAGAGCCGTCTCATCCGCACGGCGAAACCATCGTGCTCCGAAGAGCAGCCATAAACTCAATTCTGGATTGATTCCAGCCATAGGACACAAGATAATATTGCTAATGGAATAGCTCAGCGTCATGGCGCGGATATTTTCACTGGAGTATTCTGGAAGTAATGACAGTGCGAACCAAACCTGCTTACATATGCTGACCCAGAGCAATTTCTCGCGGAACGTGCTACCTACATTTCCTGGAGGCTGTAGGCGAGGCTGAAGAGTATGTATGGTTGGTTGGCCTTGGCCTAAGCGCCTGTAGCGGAGCGTGCTCAGCGCCTCGAAACCATGGCTAAGTCTGCCTCTAGCACTCAAAGTAACACGGCGCGGTCTTGCAACCATGGCTCTCTTACCAGATAACAGCTGTAGCCGTGTGTCTGCAAGCGACAGTGTTCGGTATCGGCATTCCTTCTCTGGCCGTCTCTGATCGGGCCGTCAGATTCGGCTTCCTGCGCAGATGACAAACTTCAAAATCTTCAAGGTCTCACTGCGGGTATCGTCCCAACCACCTCTTTTGAGAACACTGGAATGGTCATACTGTGATACAGACCATATCTAGTGCACACAAGCGGATGGATGTAGCGCTCTCGATTTCTCTCGCCGCTCGAAGTGCATACTTCCTGCAGAAAGTGTACTCAGTAGTGAAAGCTCTGCTTACGACATACCATGACGGACTTCTTTGACCACTTGGATTACCAAACGCGCAATCACTCACCGCTCACGACACGCTCAAGGTTCTTAGGTACTGGTATCTATCTTCTCCACACAAGCTACCCGCTTCTCCGCCTCAACAATATTTACGCCCAATCCGTGGATCGACATGCTGATTGGTCCGTTCAAAGATGTAGCAAACACAGCGCTGTGAGGCGACATGAGGTGAGACGGAAAGGATGAGGGGTTCATGCAGGATCATGTTTCGTAGCACACATACGGTAAATTGGTGTGAGGATGTTATCTCACTGGCTCTGTGCACTTAATCAACGTCTCATTCGATTTGGAAGGCCGTCCGATAAAGGCGGGGAACATGCTCGAGACTCAGATATGGGGAATGCATGCGGTATGCATGCCCGATGCACCCCATATCTTCTCAAAGGCGTCTCCAGCGGTCTCGCTACACATCTCTGGTGATGCGCAGCCTGGACAGCTCACACGGCGCTATTCTGCATCTCGCCTTATCAGATGAGTTTGACTGAAACATGTGATGGAATATTTCTGTACAACCACTGCATCCTCCGCCTAATCTCCGAACATGCAGCGTAACCGCCCACGTACCTACTTCGATACGTATCAACTGTGCGTGTCGTCGATTCGGGATACCACAGTGTCCTACCGACAAGGCCCCTGGCAATCCTCAACCACTGAATCCCAACAACAGCGATAAAGATATGGAATCGGACTATTGCACAGCATTTTGCATGCCGTCTATAGGCGCCTGGTCGTATAGTGTTCAGCCTCATTGCCCCATCAGCGCGTCCTTGTGGCTGCTTGTGGCTTTTGATGACATGCCAAAGTTGCGACGCAAATCAGACCCTTGTCCGGCATGGCGGTGCTAGACCGTATGAACGGGTGGGACTTGCGCTTGCAGCCTAGCGCTATCGGTTGTACGCACGCGCTTGCTTTTCTTAGCACGACCACAGTTGCCCCACTGCAGGCGACTACAGCTCTATCTTACCTGAACACTGCATTTCGTCTTCGCGGGTGCTTGAAGACTACAGTAAGCCAAGATGTCACTATCGCCTCCTGCTAATGTACAATAACCCCGAGGAAGGGACGCCAATTCGGATGCTCGGTACTTTCAGATGCCGTGGCTGGTGCGCACACAAAGCGAAGTGGCAATGTCCCAACAAGCAAATAATACCAAGTCGACCACACCACTCAGGATGATGATCTGTGTTGCGCATAACAAGCGCGCCGCGACCATCAGGGTCCAGTACGCGCTCGTTAGCCACACCCTGCTTTGGGATGTGTTGGGACTTTGAGTCTTAGGAGAGGTGGGGCAGTGATGCGGGCCGTTAGATGATGCGGGCTGGACGTGGACGTGGTTGGCTATACGATGCCGCGAAAATGGGATGATGTGACGGATGGATGAGTGTGGAGGCCAGGGAGCGATGTGATGGCGCTGTGCATATGGCGTGCCTACAAGCAAAACAGCATGGCATGAGCTGCATGTTCGCAGTACCTTAATCCTGGGCAAGATGCGGAGGCGACTCAACCATCTGAAAACCCATGGAACCGTTCTGAGTGCACACGAGTAAGTGCTTCATCGGAAGCGCCCTGAACAGCTAACAACGAAACATGAGACCCTGGGCGGATAGGTGCATTTCAGGGTCTCACAAGACGGCACGCCACTTGTTAGGCGATACCCCCAGATTGGATTTGCTCGATACAGGTCAAGATCTCTTCGAAATAACGCGACGAGGCCAAATAACGAGCTTCTCTTGCGGCCCGATACAATCACTACGGCCCATCAATACCTGCATCAACGTCGCGAAATGCACTAGACGTCCGCCGTCAGTGGCTTGGTGGTGCTATCACACCACTCCAATTTGGACCCGATGCCGAAGCCTGTGATTCACGAAACTCAAACCATCTCGAAATCTCCACTCTTCAGACTCACCTCTTCTGTACCCCGTCTCCACCACTATGCAGACTTCCGCTGATGCCATGCCTTAGCTGCTTTGACGAGCATTGCGGTAGGTCTTTGGCCGCCACCACACTTGTTGAGAGTGGGTCATTGCGACTCGTACGCTCCGGTGTGAAGCATCCTGGCCTGCGACGCTCGAGGAGCCGCTGGCCTCGTCCTGTCCATGCAAGGCATCTTTCCCCCATGGAGATAATATGGGCCCTGCATAAGCCACATCAGATTGCCTGGACATAAAGCGAGCTCCTGCCGTAGTCTGGACGCCATCTGACGGAAGTGAGACGCTAGTTGGTAGTGACAGAAAGGCGAGGTCCGGTGTGAATGATTCGAGGAAATGACAGATTTTCTGTGATATCTTGGTACTGAGCGTTAGACACGGGAGATCTATCTACAAAAGTCCTGCGAGAAAACGAGACTTGTGGCGCGAGTAATTACATGAGACATAGAAGGTTGTAAGTCCAATACTAACAATCCTCGAAGGTCAACAGAATCAACTGTCTCTGAACCGAGGTTTGATTTGGCAAGTCTCACAGTGTAAATTGACATCACTTATGCACTGCCTTTGCGAAGCTTCGAATGAAGTCACTAAGTCGAGCACTTCAACTGACCTTTAACATGACGTCGCTGCAACGGGAACAAGTTGCGACATGCGACCTGCGTCTGCGAGCAGAAGCAGGGTCTCGTCGTGTGGAGTGGCTGGCCAACGATGCTCTTCTCTGAGGCGCTTGCCGCACTTTGGTAATTCGAACAGTTGTCTTGGCCGTTGAATTTTCGGCAGGATTCGATTTGTCACCCCCCTGATATCGAATATTAATCCTCACACTACGCCTGCACCGAAAGCAACATAAATTCACTGCGACGGAGATAGGAGCTCTACCAAGTCCCACAGGAGCAAGGCTGCAACCATGGTCTCTGCAAAGTTTGTAAAGCTCTTAGCCCGGCCGCCACCGCGCCCTTGATAGACAAGAGTCCACTGGTGGTGAGCCAGTATCACGAATGATCGCCTTGTTGAGAATTAGCCAGTCGTATTATCATACGTCACTTCCTGCATTATTACGACGAGCCTCGAGATTCGTGTGTCTGCTTGCATGCCATGTCAACCGATAAGACGTACGTTCAATCTCCTCGCATATCGAACCTCTTTTACTCGTCGTTCAGGGCAGATCTTTGCGGCTCTCCCAAATCTACATGCACACCAGGGTCTCCGGCGCTTTAGCGCTATACCCTGTCTGAGATCCTGGGTGAATCCTGGGGTCTCCATGCTGTGGTTACATGTGAAAGCGGGCCCTGGCCACAATGCTGATCACGGTCTCGGCTTGCCGCCTTTTGAAAAAGAGGGGTCCATCCTTTGCATTGGGCCACGTCGATCAAGGGAAACGTGATGTGTGGTGAGATTGCCTAGCACGGGTCGAGCTGGTTCGTGGGACAAGGACGCCGTCTGCACCCCGCCATCAATGTCAGGTGGCGAAGCTGAATCGCCCAGGCTCGTCTTGCACTGCAAACGTGATGGCTAGGGGGTTTGCATTGATCGGTGGTGTGAACGGTGTCTCCTCACCTTGGTGAAATGATTGGAAATCCTTATCACGGCCCATTCGGGCGAGTCCGACAGCGGAGGGGTCAGGAAGAGCACATCCAAACGCATGGGGAAACGTTGCACAGATCCGGCAGCGAGTGATGCACTTAGTCCTCAATTCGTACACTCTCTGCGTCTGGAACATGCAATGATCAGGACTAATGATGAATTTTGTTTGTTGAGTGTTGCATTTGGTGGTACATCCCAAAGGTCGTACTTTCTGTCAAGATCTTGCGGCCATTTCATGATGGTCAAAGCAACCAAGATACATCATGTCCAACGTCGGTGATGGCTTGAAGATGACTCGGAGATAGTTCTCTGGAAGCCAGATGCTGATTGCAAAAACTCAGCACGTGATTGGGCGCTAATCTCCAGGGTTCGTTGTGAAGCTATGACGAAGTTTCGCGCGTGCGCTGCACGTCGAACCAGAAACCCCACGTAAACAGTCGTGCACACTATTGTAAGCTTATACGAGCATCATTCGCAGCTCCCACCAGGCCATACCTTTTCTGATCCGCATGTCTAGCACACAATGGCGCCTTCTAGAGCACTCCTCATTCAGCGCATGGCGTCTGCATGCACTCGACCCCAGATTCCAATGCGCGCTGGTGCGCGCCTGTTCTCCTCTCCAGCAGCGGCAGCAGTAGTCAGACCCCATTGCATGCGCGCAGCCGTCACCCCACGATTCCAGAACACACCTGCCACAACGCGGGCATACAGTGCGCCGGCAGACGGTGCCCCCGAGCCACCCGACTTCCTCAACGAGGCCGAGCTACACATCTTCAACAAGATCAGAGGGGAACTAGAGCCTACCAAACTCGAGGTGCGTGTGCGAAAATTGCTTTGGCGGCGGTTAAAGGCGGGCTGCGCAACGAGCGTGCCGAACGGTGTACACGGAATTCTGTTGAGCTGCACGTCATCTATCACACAGGGTGTGACGACTCGCCGATGGATCAGCCGTCAGCTCTGCGCGCAGAACGACTCGAGAGACGGTGGTGTAGCAGACCGATGAGAGCGTCACAAGCCCCGCGACAGTAGCATCGGAGCCTTCGCACGAAGCATGTTGTGTGAATGGCACGCTGACCTTGCCCCGACAGGTTCAAGACATTAGCGGCGGCTGCGGCTCCATGTATGCCATCGAGATCGAGTCGCCCAGGTTCAAAGGCTTGACTGTCATCAAGCAACATAAACTGGTCAACCAGGTGCTCAAGGAGGAGATTGCACAGTGGCACGGTGTCCAGCTTCGGACAAGAGCCGCGTGAGGATTCTTGGATTGATGATGTATGTGTTGTAATATCACTGTAGAAGACCATGTACACGATAGGGACAGGAGCAGTACTGCTAAGAGGTTTATAGTACAGTAGCCCGAAATTCGGGGATGTATATCAGCATAGATGCTTTACGATTTTTTCGCACGACACTTTGTCCAGACCTTGAGCTACCTGCAAACTCGCCTTGCTTCTATCTGCAAAGTCGTCTTGCCTTATTCGAAAGGATCATCTCTCAAGTGCCAGTGTATAAATGCTGTGAAAAGCATGCTAAGAGTATCGAGATCAATTCACAGTGCGAAGGCGGTCAGTCACCAGAATGAAGGACTGAGGTCGACTGACTGATGCCATGCCAGCAATTGGCTGCAATTGTCAATGCATATGACCGCAGACACTCGGTGACGAGTTTTTATTTCTTCCGAAATAATCAAGCACTGTTTACTGACATCATCATACCCAGAGAGCACTCCTATGCCCATGTAATGAGAATGACCCAATAGGCCAACGTCGAATCAGTCACAACGCTCGAAATACATCCTTCCGGGCTAAGGGTTATACTGTGCTTCGGTTAAGCTGATAGACATCGCTTTTGGACCCTGCAAAGTTCCTGCTGCAACCTGAGTAGTTATCATGGAAGACATTTCCCGAGCGCTGAAGAAATTATGAACAAAATACTGTCTCGAAGCATGGTTCAGGTTAGCGACGTTTAGCCCTGTTTGCCAGATTCAGGTGTCAGAATAAATGCATAGGCTACTCTACAGGCCTACAACAGAATGCAACGCTAGTAATACAGATGAATAACAAAATGAGTCCAGTGTTGAAGGGAATTATTACCCTAGAACCTCCCCAAGAACGGAAATCGAATAGCATAATCGTCAATGTCCGTGTTCGAACTTATATTGGTTCAACACTGGAACAGACGCAACAGATCACCCCTCCGATATCTCTTGCATTCTCAGTCCCCAATCTCCCTTTGCAATGGCGGCGCTGGCCCAGGGGAATAAATCACTGATGACCCAGCACCTGCTCCGTCGACACACCCACACGGCCACACTTCCCTCGCCCTTCTCTCTCCACAATTTCAACTCTTTACCCCCCCCCCCCCCCCTAAATATCACCAAGACCCAGTCCAACTCGCCCCAGCCGCTACAAACAACATCACAATCCCAGCAACCACCACAAATGAAATCAGATAATCCGTTGGTCTTGGCCCCGCCCCGCGCCTGGGCCTGGAAGAGCGGCTGTATCTGAGCACAGTCTCGGGCGATCTCTCTCTCGTCATCGTCGCCATTGTAGGAGGAGGAGGAGAACGAGGAGAACGAGGAGGTGGAGGCGGTGAAGGTGTAAGAGGAGGCAGAGGCGGTGAAGGTGCAAGAGGAGGCAGAGACCCACGATACCCCGTCCCGGCAACGACCCCCGGCGAGAATGTTGGAGGAGGGGGAACAGGCGACCTGGAAGTCAGAGGACGCGGAACCGAGTAATCAGGAGTGCCCGATCTGCTCGAAGCGCTCGACGAACCAGACATCTCTGATTCGCTCCACGCATTCTCCAACTCACGCGGTGTCTCCGTGTACGGTGGAGGAGGGCCCCGGTCGTCGACGTAGGCGGGTGGAGGGTGTTGGGGCATCATCGTGTGACGGTGACGGGTGGATATGGTGTTAGAGGAAGAGGAAGAGGAAGTGGTGGTTCGGATCTTGGGAGACTTCGAACGAGGTCCTCCGATTCTGATTTTGAGTCTGAAGATGGTCTGGCTCATATTTCCTGGGTGTGCTATGTGATGTGCGATTTTCCCCAAGATATATAAGCGGGGATACGTGGCTGGTGATGGCTGTTCTGGCTGAATCTGTTCGTAGCCATGGGTCTTGGGCTTACCCTGAGATTATGAACCAATACCTCGCTGTATGGGTTTGTGGTTCAAGTTGCGCAACCAGAGGAATACTGAGCGAAGTTCAAGGGTCTTCAGATCCAGCGGGAATCGTCGCTGGCCGAAATGAGGGATATCGTACAATGCGTGATCCAAGAAGACCCTACGCACGTACAAAGCTAAAGAAGTAAAGTGACCAATTGTAACATCGAACATGATTTTTGAACTTGGCTATATACGTACCCCTGATCGAACGTAATCATTCCATGTTAAGCCTTATGCACCTCGCTAGTGCGCCTGTCGAATGTGGAAGCAAAGTAATGAACTCGCATTTACAACAATGAAGACGCTGGATTCCACCCTTGTACATATAAACCCTGGGCCCGAAAGATGAGGCTCGTCGCTCTACTTCGCGCTATCGTGAGCCGCCGATAACGCTCAGATTATGCACACTCAACTCCTAGTCCTTGCGCTCCGCCTGGTACTTGTGCCATTGGCAGAAGCATTATCAGTCTTTGCCTCTGCCGCTCCATTGACCTTTGCCTTGCTCTTCGCGACGGGTTTGGCTGCCTTCGCAGATCTTGCTGGCGTGGGGGCTTTTACAGGCGTTTTCTTTGGTGTAGCTGCCTTTGCTGGCGTAGCGGTCTTACGTTTCTGTGCAGCTGGTGAAGACTTCGCTGGGGTCGCGACCTTGGCTGCTCGCCCTCGTGCTCCTCTCTTCGGAAGCTCAGGCTCGGGGGTGGCTGTGGCCTCAGAGACATTATCTTCTTCTCCAGCTTCCACGTCGTCGTCCACAGCCTCTTCCGCTTCCTCCATCTCGACATCCTCCTCGCCCGCAGAAGCTCGGTCTTCCTCCTCGTCTTCCTGGTCCTCTCCATCTTCTTCTCCCGCTTCTTCTTCGACTTGTTTGGCCGAAACCCTGTAAGCATTGCCGTCCTCATCATCACTGCTAACTTCGACGTAGCTCTTGCTGACGTTGCTCTTGCGTCCGCTCTTCCGTTTCGGTTCAGTTTCGGGGGCAAGCTGGCCTTCGTCACTTTCCTCGTCATCGTCGTCGCCACTTGTAGTCCGCTTCTTCCTTGGCGTCTTGATAGGCCTGTCTTTCTTCTCCTTCCTTGGCTTGTCGCTTCGGACCTTCTTCTTTCGAGCGCTCTCAACACCGTCGTTGGCCTTTCGTTTCTTGTTACGAATTGCTCTGCGCACCAACGGGTCGAGCTCTTCAATGAGATCGTCATCAATCCAGATCTTCTTTGCAATCTCTTGTGCACGCTCATGCGACTCAAGAGCGCGAAAGATACCTGAAGGTAATCGCATCTTACCAGGCCATGACTGCATTGTCCAATTGTTTTGCTCCTCCCAAGATCGGATGAGTGCTTGGGAAAGATCGGACAGAATATAAAGGTTCTCGTCCGACTGCTTTGACGGATTGATATTGTCAGCAACGCCCTTCACGCGTTGTGCAACATGGAAAATAAGAGAAAGATTCTCTTCAGTTGCAACGCACTTGAGATAGTACAGTATGAATTCAGACATCTGCTTAAGAGTTTCCGGCTCTGTTTCAAAGTCAGGATGGTGAGCGAGGAGGCTGAGGAGGCGAGAGAAGACAGTCTCGAGAATCGTCTCTTTACGAGATGCAAAGGCTGCGCGGCGAGAGCGAATCCATGTAAGCGTGCTCTCCTTCAGGCTTCGATCAGGCTCGTGAGCGAAGCAGAAGAGGATTGTATAAAAGCGAGGCGGTAGGCGATTTTGGCCAAGGTACTTCATCAGCTTTTGAGCGAAAAGGCGACGCACTTGAAGGCAAGGATCGTGAGCAACCAGCGCCAGCTGGATAAAGTTTGCGGGCGTCAACAGCGCGTCTAGACGCTTGATGGTTGACAACTTCAGAAGCGCGTTGGCTGCCGACAGTCTTTGACGTGATTTATGTCCTGAAGGAGTCTTGTCCGACTCATTCTGACTATCGGTCTCCACGAGTCGATTGAGGAGCGCGTATGTGCTAGTCGCAGCCTCGTCGAGATCGCTTTCGGATGATAGAGAGCGTAGTCGATTGACGAGGATCTTCAATGCCCAAGTTCTGGCCAAGATGTCATCGTCAGGGACCTCCATCCACTCGACGTTCGCTTCATCGGTAGCCACATGAGGCTCTTGTAGGACCTTCTCGATGGCAATCTCAATAATAGAGTCCATGTTGTCTTCGCATTCGTTCTGCGCAAAAAGCACTAGCTGACTGAGCGCAGCGAGCTTTGTCAACCAGTGGTCACCGTTGTACTTGAATCCCTTGATGCTCTTGTCGAGGATCTCCTTGGCATGTAGCTCCTTTTTGTTATCGCTGTGCATAATGATGGTGACAGCATGCTTTGCTGCTTCCGCAGGTGTGCCAAACTGCGCGAAGTTGATCAAGCTTTGCACCAGCTTTCGCCCCTCCTTTGTGTTCATTGGAATATCACTAGGGAACTTCTTTGAGAATGCCGCGCATGCCTTCAAATCTTCGACTGCGCCCGGGGGATTGGCTGTCTTCGCTGTAGGAGCCTCACTCTCGAGAGTCTTGCATAGATCCTTGACGTGCGTTGAGAAGACCTTCGGATGCTTAATAGAGATCTCTTTGAGCAGTTCGTGCGCTGTAGCACCTAAGCCTTTGTCATCTGTCCGTGTATACTCAATAATGGCCGAAACATGACTCTTGTTGTAGGCGAGAAGTGCGGCACGGTACAGCAAAGGATTGAGGACCTCCAGCAAAGTGGGACCTGGTCCATCTTCGACGCGTTTACGTAGCTCTTTCTGCAATTGATCAGCGCTAAACATTAGGGTGGGGAGGATGAACATACGATGGAGCGGAACACTCGGCGATAGTCACTCGCAGGGTCCATACAGAAGCGTATCAAAGCGTATGCGCGGCGGTCATGTGCTTTCGCAAACTTCCACAGCTCTTCTGTAGCCTTTGTGGGCTCAGGAAACGGGGCAGAAAACCAGGCAATAGCCTTGCTTAAGTGTTCCTTGACCTCTTTGTTGTCCTTGCTCAAAACTCCGCCATTGTACTTCTCAAGGAGCTGCAGGAAACTTTCCATAGACATAGCATTTCGAACCTGGTTGCCTTGTTTTGCGAAGTAGACCTTCTTGGCTTTGTCAGTGAGCCCGTTAACAAGAACCAGTTGACGCTCTGTTCGGATCTTGTCCAATTCAGCTTCCGTGTAAGTTTGCTCGCCATTGGCCTGGCTGTCCTTCACTACTTGTGAAGCGCCATTCGAAGCTCGCGGTTTCATCGGCGGATATCCGAGTGGAAGGAGCGACTCAAAGAGAGCAATGTCCATCTGAACGTTGATCTCAGGATCGTTAACGTAGAAGGCTTCCAGTATCCTCGAGGGAATCGAGCCGAGTAAGTTGTTGACTGTGTCGTCACCTTCTGCAATCGCGCCGGAGGCAACGCCCCATATACGTCCCATCATCCGTATCGACTCTGAGCGGAGACCTCGCTTCGTATCTTTGACTCGATCTGCCAGATTGTGAAATATCGAGCCCTCCTCTGCCATGCTACCACTGCTGCCAAGTTTGCGGACAATGTCGTTGAATGTGAACAACTCAATCGCTTTTACTGCTGCAAGACGAACTCTCTCATCACCATCAATCAAGCATTCTGCGAAGGATTTGAGCAAACTTTGCTCCTCTTCAGGCTCAAGTCCGAGGCCACCAGCTGATGTTGTTAAAATACGGCCGATTGCTGTTGTCCACGACGCTCGAATAATAGCGGACTTATCATTTCTGCGCTGCAGGAAGGCGTGGTAGGCAACAGGGTGTTGCGTCGGAAAAGAATTTGTTGAGGTGGGCGTAGTGAGGAAGTCAAACGGTCGTTCTGCCTCTGATCGCGAAAGGCTTTGCGATGGGTATGCGACGGGATCCAAGACTGGTGGCGGTGGAGGTCCTGCTGCACCAATACCAGAGATCATATCGCCCAACGTCTCAGTCGCCAGTTGGCGAAGTTGCACGTTTTCTGTGCCTAGCTCATCTACAAGGTGCGGAACAATGTCCTGCAGAACTCCTGGCGCACATTTCCAAAGTTCTCGAAGCAGCCTGTGGGCCTTCTTTGCTTCGTTTATATCCTCGTCAGAGGGGCCTCTGGTACCATCATCATCGACATCTTCGCTCCCTGCTCGAACCCGCTTGAAACTTGGGCCTGAATTAGTAAAATCGACAATGACGGAGCTGAAGTAATTGCCCACAAGACGGGCCATCTTGTCCTGGTTGTTGTTGCACACGCTCTTGGCCATATTGTACGCCGGTGGCGCTTCCTTTGGCCGCAACGTGGTCTGTTTCGCATCAACCGGGGCGTTCTTCTTGCCCTTGGAGCTGCCAAGAGTAATGGGGTCTGCCCAGAGGAATTGAGCGACGATGATGTCCACTACATCGTGTGGAACAACGCCCGCCTCATCTATGACTGTTGACAAGACTTCGGTCATGTTATGCTCGACGTTCTTGCTCAGTTCTTCAGCGCCGTCGCTTTTGGAGGGGCCGGCAAGGACGTCGAAACATGTGGTGAAGAGGTTTGTGGTGAGGGCTTCAGCGCCGGGGAGCTCGTTGATGAGGAGTATACTCTTCCACTCGGCGAGCGAGCGGAGCACATACATATGCTGGCTGTTGTAGGGATGCGAGGGGTCGGCGAGGAGGGGCAGCAGCTTCGTGATAATTACGGAGAAGATTTCCTGGCACAATACATCAGTATTGTCGCGTGAAATAGCACCGTGTCGCGCTTACCTTAAGGTTCTTCGCTGGGTACGGTGCGTCTGGGGCAAACAGCTTGAGCATGTCGACCAGACAGCAGCACGTCCACGCGCGCACGCCCACATCTTTATGTTGCAGCAAGCTTGTTGTCACGAGCTCGTTGGCGACCGGTCGCAGCGACTCGTGGTGGGCCTCCTCCTGGTCAATGGTGCGCAGCTCGTTCAGCAGTGTCTCGAGACGCGCCAGCAGGTCGCCAACGCTGATGGGCTTGCCTGGCCGCCCGACCAGCGGCTGCTTGAATTTCAGCGGCCGCAAGCCATCCTGTACTTCCTCGGCCTCGTCTTCAGCTTCCTCCTCTTGCACGACTTCGCGCTCCTCCTCGACGACAGCTTCAGCGGCCGCTGCAGCGCTGCGCCGGCTGCGTGGGGCCATGTCGCGTAATTGCGCGTTCGAATGGGTGTATGATTATGCCAGGGCTGTGGTTTGAGGGGCGAACGGCTGCATGCGCAGAGAAACGGCTGGGTTGCGCGCGCCGAGGGCAGAGCTAGTTGAGGCGCGTCGCGGTTGATGATGTCTTTACTCGGTGAGAGCGCCTTGAGGAGAGCTGTTTCCGCCCAAGCGTGACGCGCTAGATCGCGCCTGCTTGCAGCAGCTCCGCCAGCTTCAAACAGCCGACTAGCGTGGTCCAGCTTTGGGCTTGGGCCTCCACCCTCATCACCTTTACCGCACGACGCCAAGTCTATCTTGTATAGCAATAGTGAACGATTGGCGTGTCGATTCTGCAGCGACATGTGGTTCCAGTGATCAATGATCAAGACTACATCAACATACGCTGCACTTAAACCCAGCTTTTGGGCACGCTCGCCTCGCTTTTGTATGCGGTCAGGAGCCAGGCCCAGCAAAAGGTGAAGATCAGCAAAATGGAAAGGCAACGAGCTTTTCAACAAGTAAATCGGACCCGAGGCAGGTTCTCCCTGAATCTCTGCTTACATTGGCGTGCAGTTGAAACAGCCTTGCATCCAGGTCCTACAGGCCACAGCAACTTTGGCTCAAGATCCAGGCCAGCGACGACGCTTGATTGAGGCTCTGACAAACCTGTTGAATACTCTCGTTTCTGTCGTCTCACGCCCTGGTGCACTCGACTCCAAATTGGCCGAGTATGCTTTTGTGCCAGTCTCGCAGGTGCTCCGCCTTTCACGACAGGTCCCAGTACGTGCTCTCGAGCTCTGTTTAGAATGCGTATCAGCACTCCTCCGTTCGGGCTGGGGAGGCGGTCTCGAGCCTGCTTTATCTGGGCAATTGCTGATCCTGTTCACCTTCTTAGCCAAACCTTCATCAGCCGAGAATGGCATCACTGCAACTTCTGAAGAGCTGCAAGCATTGTCGTTCAAATGCATCAAGGACTTGCTGAACGAAACTTCACGCTCGCAGGCAGCCAGAGAAGCACTCACCGCAACCAACAATATCCCAGCGTTGGGTGAAGCTGTGCTTGTCACTTTGGACAGTCTTGCCGAAAGCCAATGGAACAGCATCAAGCTCGCAGCGGCCGACGTTGTAAAGCAACTGAGCACAGCGATTGTTGAGGATGATGCTCTCGCCAGCTTCTTCCCTAAGATTGTATCGTCACTCACCCGCATTTTGACCCCTGGAAGCACTAATAAGGCCGGATACCGTGTAATTGAGCAAGGCCTCGAAGTCTTGACATTGCTCTTCACACGCCTACTGAGCGACAGGAATACAAGACACCTTCCAGATCTGACCTCCACAGACGATAGCGAAAACCCTAATCAAGTGTTGCGCTCAACATCATGGTTGAAGGCTACAGCTGCTCAGATCAAGATTGCTTTAGCAAACATCTACAAGATGCGCAATCACGACAAATCCGAAGTCCGAAGAGCGCTTTTGAGGCTGTGCTTGTGCATCATGCGAGACTGCCGCAAGTCGCTTGCAGACTGCACCAGTATGAGTATTGAGACAGTCATTGGGCTGATCGGCCGTGATGGTGCGAATGATGCTGTCGAAAATGAGCTGAGGGCGACATTACTCGCAGACCCAAAGCTTGCCGACCTACTACGTGAAAGTCTGCACAATTGGGTCGTCTCTTTCCCCCGCATCATGCAGTCAATGGATGACAACAAGCGCTACCTCATCATCCACCAAATATCAGTTACACTTCGAGTACTCGGATCAGATCAAGCAGTAATCGAAGATCAACTAGCTGACGCGCTACGGGATGGTCTATCAGCAGTTCTTGCAGATTCTAAGGGCCTGGAAGAGCTTGATGCTGGGTCAACAATGTTGACTTTGGAGACAGGCTTGGTGCTAGGGCCGAACCGGCCATCGGAGTTCCAAGCCATTCAGCTACGACTCAAAGGTCAACAAAAGCTCATGTCAGAGTTCAGGCTATTGCTGTCGCAGCTCGCCAGATCAGAATGTGCACTGAGTGTAGCGCAAGGCCTTATCCACACCATCGGCCATGGATCGCAGGAGTCACAGCTGGCTACTTACTGGATCTTGGTCAATCTGATCAGAGACGTTGCTGTCGCAGCTCCGTCTCTGAATGACTTCATCGATACAGGGTCATCTGACCTTCGAGAGGAGCTTCTAGAGGATCTGTATTCTCACTCCATCACAATTCTGACCAACCAGGATCCACATATGGCATTGCCTTGGCAGTTCTCCGCGTTGGCGGTGGAGACCGTAGCATTGCAAGCACAACGTTATCAAGTGGAGTTCCGTGCCGAGCTAGGTGAGGTTCTGTATCCAATCCTACATCAGCTCGGCAGCCCAAATCCTGCTCTACGAGAACACGCAGTCACATGTTTGGACATCGTATCAGGTGCCTCTGGTTACACCAGTGCCCGTGACCTTGTAGTTGATAACGTTGACTACGTTGTCAATGCTGTGGGCCTGAAGCTTGCTGTTGGAGACGTCTCGCCTCAAGCACCTCAAGTATTGCTCATGATGATGCGGCTGTGCGGCCCGGCACTGCTACCGTACCTGGACGACTTGGTGGGGAGCATATTCGAGGCATTGGAACGATACCACGGTTACCCTAAGCTCGTGGAATTGTTGTTCTCTGTCTTGAAAGGCATGACCGAGGAGGGAGTCAAAGCACCGCAGCTTGCCATCGAAGCGCCCCCGTCTTCGCATCAAACTCCAGTGGGACACAAAGACACTTCGATGTCGGATGTTATTACTACACTGAAAAGCATCAAGCAGGACAAGCTCAAACGTGCTCAAGAGGCTGCACAGGAAGTGCCCACACCGTTTCCACAAACACCATGGAAAGAGGAGACAGCCAAGGATCCAGATGCTGCTGATGAGCAACCACCTCCAGAGAAGCCAGAACCGCCTCCGCCCGCGCCGCGAACCTACCAGATCCTCTTTAACGTTTCCGAACTTACGCAGCACTATCTGACATCAGCATCCCCATCCCTTCGTACATCTCTTCTGGCACTCTTAAAAACTACAGTCCCTGCGCTGGCCAAGCACGAAAACACATTCCTTCCACTGATCAACACACTTTGGCCAGTGTTACTTCCCAGGCTGCAGGACCCAGAGGCGTACATAGTCTCAAACACGCTCGAGGTCATCAGCATTATCTGCGAACATGCGGGCTCCTTCATGCGGTCACGAATCGAAGGCGCATTCGACATGCTCAAGACAGTTCATCGCCTCACCCGCGACCGCACCTCGACTGTCCGGAGCGCACCCAAAGCGGGAACTAAATCCATCCAAGACACCATCAAACTGAACAACATCTCCACAAACTTCTCGTCACTCAGCATCTCCCCCGCCGCAACCACCTCAGGCCATCTCGATCGCCCAGAGCTCTACACAAGCGCACCCTCACGCATGATGTGGGAGGCCCTGGTAGGCTGTCTCTGCGCCATCGCATCCCACGTGGTGCTGCGGGACGAGCAGTTCGAAGAGGTCCTCGATATGCTCGACCCGGTTTTGAGTCGCCCTGACGTGAAAGCTGCGCTGGACAAGGCGAACGCGGATTCTGTGTGGTTGAGGCTGTATAAGAAACGGAGACAGCAGGGAAGCGGGGTGAAGTGGAGAATGCCAGAAGGAAGGAGGGAGTGGAGTTTCATTGCCGTGTAGTAATAACGTTTGAGCCATGAAGGCATTGGTTTGATATTAGACTTCAGTTTGTCCATCACAAAGCAGTGCGAAGAAAAGAGCCCGGGACACGAATACTGAAGAATGTATTAGAAGCCACAACCTAGATATAAGAGACCTTGACGCCCATGCCCACAGTCCTCCTGATCTTATCCACAGCCTGCCGTATCAGCCTCATAACCCTCTCTCTCAGATCCCGCTTCCCAAACGCTAGACCAAAAGCTATAAGGAACAACAGCGTCCTGAGGAATGCCAGCGGATTACTCGTCATCTGTTTGGCCGAGTCGGCAATGGCCTTTTGTATTGCAGCAAACAGGCCACCGACACGCTGATACAGGCCCGGGGGCGGCGGGGTGGGCTTCTTTGCTGGAGTCCGCCTTGTGCCGCTGGACTGGCTGCCAGGGGACGATGGCTTGGGCTGTCGCAGTCTGTCGTCTGGTCTTGAGCGGTCGGTGTCGGTACCTCTGGGCTGCTTTTTGGCGTCGGCATCGCGCTGCTTCCGCCGCTCGTCCTCCTGGCGCGCCTGCTCCAGCCGCTTTGCCTCGGCCTCCCTGCGACGCTCCTCGAGCTGCTCCTTCTGCTGCTGCCGCAGCTTCTCCTCGCGCTTCTCAGCGTCCTCCTTCTCCTCCTTGAGGCTGTGCAGGGCCAGCAGGAAGGCCTCCTTGCGCTCGTCGTCGAGGACCTCGCTCATGCTGATGAACTCGCGGGCATAGTCCCACTCGTCGTTGCGTGGTAGGACGTGCAGGGTGTAGAGCTCAAGCAGCTTGATGCGCGTGTTCAGGTCGCGGGGAGTGTCGGTGCCTGTGTGCGACTTGCGGCGCTGCATGTACGTGGGCGAGGAGAGGTGCGAGGCAATGTCGAAGGTCGGGTGGGCTGTAGCGGAGAGGTAGGTCTCGAGCTTGGACTGGTTGAGGCGCTGCGAGGGCGAGTGCGTGAGCAGGAGGGTGGACCTGAGAGATATTAGCAGCTGGACAGTCATTTCATAAAGCTACTCGGCATGGCAGCAACAGCCACACATATCGCAGAGCTACCTCGAAGGGCGACTCACAAGTTTACTACAACGTCGGCGTCGACATCGCCCTCCACGCCGGCATAGCCGTCGCGCACCACGTCGTCCCACACGCTGCCGTCGCGGCAGCGCGAGACCAATTGCTTCCAGCGGGCGCTGCCAAAGGCGTGCTTGCCCTCCTCGGCGCCCAGCTCGACCACGCTGTTGAGGAAGGTCAGGTAGAAGCTCCACACCTTGACCCGCGTGCCCCGCGAGGCCGTTGCGACGGGCGCATAGGTTGCTTGCAGGTTTCCCTCTCCGTCTCTGTCGCCGTCGCTGTCTCCATGGGCGGCGGTTGGTGGGGCGGTGATGATGGGTTCAATTGTCGACAGGGCCTCGGGCAGGCGTCGCGTGAGGAACAGCTGGGCGGCCTGGCGGTATGCTTTGGCAATCTGCGACGATTGCTGCCGGGACGCCGACAGCGAGCTGATGGAGCTGCTCAGGTACCGTGACCCGCTGATATCTTCGTAAAGCGCCGCCATCGCAATTGCGTCCGCGACCTCGTCCAAATCCTCGTCGTCAGGCTCGCTGCTCTGCGGGCGTGGGAGTTTCTTTAGTATGACAGCGACAGAGAATGTCGTGTCACTCGGCCATGGCTGGGAGTGCTGCCGCGTCCGGGGCCGTTGGCCATTCCTGCCTCCGCGTCACAACATCCGAGCGTACTTGCAGCAACCTCGGCAGCGCCAACGCCATTGCCAGTCACCGCCTAGCGCCGTCGGCCGCCCCAGCTTGCACCTGCCCCTGCTCCAAACAAACACATGCCTGCACGTGAACGTGGCCTGGCATCCACGTCGTGTGCACTGCAGCAAACAGCTCAGCTCGCCAGACAGCACAAAGCAACAGAATGTTCTCTCTCATGTCTGGTCGCGGTGGAGAGCAACCTGTCTCGCTTGACCATGAGCTAACAATCAATTACTCACTCATCCAGCCTCGCCGTTGCCTCTCGCCTCTCGCCTCTTGTGTGCCTTCTACCTCCTCACTTTCACCCATTTCACCTTTGCCTGTGATTACCCGCTCCGAACACTGATCTCAGGACCGTGCCACCCATTATATGCAGGCAAGATACTGGCTGAACATACGATCCTAAACACGACATTGCACATTCCACCTGCCGGTCAAGCGCGCCACTATGGAGGTCGATGGCCACTCTTTCGCAGACCATGTAGTCCGCCTGCTCGTCGATATTTCCAAGGCCGACTTTGTCTCGTTTGACCTGGAGCTGTCCGGCATTCCCAGTCGACTGCCAGACAAGAAGCCTCGTAGCGCCGGGCCGCTGACCATGGAAGACCGCTACGCCGAGACAAGAGAAGGAGCCAACCGCTACCAAATCCTGCAGATCGGCCTGACATGCGGAAAGTTCGATTACATCCAGAACAAGTATGTGCTGCAGCCGTACAATATCACTCTCAGCCCGCTATTGGCAGAGCGACTCGACATTGAGCGCGAGATTTCTTTCCAGAGTGGTGCATGCCAGTTCCTGCTGGGCTGCAACTTCGACCTCGGTGCCCCCTTTTCAAGAGGTGTGCAGTATCTGTCTCGCGAGGAGGCAGTTAGGGCAAAAAGACTGGCGGATGTCCGTCTCGACAAGAAGAATATCATCGAGGACTTGCACTTGAAAGACACCGACACCGACTCCCTCGACTTTGTTCGTCGGGCCCGAGAAGCCCTCACTGCTTGGCAAAAGTCCACAGCTACCAGTCTAGAAATTACGTCTTGCACAGGGTTATCCAAGAAGCCTGTGGCCAACACAATCTCCAGATTTGAAAAGCGTCTGGTTCACCAGCTTGTGCGCGCTGAGTTCCCAGATGCAGTAGCGATAGGACGGCAAGACTGCATTCGCATCATACCTTTTGATCCTGTCCGCGAGGCCGACAATACACAGCGTCTCAAGAACCGGGTAAGAGAGCAGATTGCACGACAAACGGGCTTTCGGTGGATATTTGAGGCACTTGTTGGTGGCGAAATAAATCCAGATCTGCTGTACATCATGGGCTTGTATGACCGTGACGACCAGAGACCTCGTTTTGACCGCGCACTTGAGAGCTTGACAAGGAAGCGTCCGGTTCTTGTGGGCCACAACATGTTCACAGACATAGTGTATCTGTATCGCACTTTTGTCGGCCCCCTGCCTGACACACTGGCTGAGTTCAACGCATCACTGCACGAACTCTTCCCGAAGATCATAGACACCAAATACCTCGCGACCCACGACGAGGGCGATTTGAATGCAAACCCGGATTTGGAGACCATTGCCCGAGGCCTGCAGAAGCAGCCGCTGCCAGACATCTCGACGCATGAGCATCACGACAAGTACAACGATTTGGAAGCTTTTCACGAGGCGGGGTACGACAGTCTCCTCACAGCGACCATCATGCTGAGGCTGGCAGCAAAATTGGGCCACGAGCATAGCGGAGTCGCGCAGATAGAATCGAAACCGGAGAATGAAGCGATACTGCAGAGACCATTGCTCGGACGAGAAGCGTCAGATGCAATCTCCGAGCCCACATCAGAAGGCGGTATCCAGCTTCCGAAAGATGTGTTGGAGGACTTCGTCACAGACGGAAGGGAGAAGGTGCAGCATCCCGTTGCTGTTCCTGGCACCACAGGGAGCAGCTTGAGCGGAAGGAAAAACCGCAAAGCCAAGCGCAAGGCTCAGAAAGATAAGAGAGAAGACACGGCGACTCACCGTTTTGCTACAAAGACGATTTTCGAGCAACTCCGCGACCTGAGCGTTCAAGACGCTGGAGACTCGTCCGCAACTTCAGACGAGGAGGCAGGCATCGACCACGAGAATCTTCCAGCGTCAAATTATCCCAATAACGAAAATCAAGCGCCAAACGGAAGCTGGGCAGATGAGCGATACGTGCAGGATGAGAGCGGATGGGTACCCATCAAAACACTCGTGAGGAAGGAAATGGAGATGATACCCGCGTTCGATGACAGGTTTTGGCATAGGTTTGGCAATAAGCTCCGTGTGTATGGGACGGAGGAGAAGGAGATGAGGATTGCTGCTTGGCCTCTGTAGAAGTGGGTGGAAAAGGGCATGGGTGGGTATATCAACTATATATAGCAGCGTAGCGCAACAACTACGTATCGCAGAGTAGTATTCTGCCTACCTTTCTCTGCTCCAGCTCCTTTCAAAACATAAAAGCCCAAACCCTAGCATACAGTTCGGCCTTCAACTGGCGTACCGTCCCATCCTGAGCTTCTTTCGCTCGCACGGGACCTCGCGCGCTCATCTTTCGGTACCTGCAACTTCGTATCGTCCTCCACACCCAACGACCCACATGCGCTCATGGTCATTTCTCTTGCCACATTACCATCGTAGCTCCCCCCTGTCGCATCACTCATAGTACTGAACGATATATGAAATGGGTCAGGTGGCATCGCTGCTCTCCCTGACTGCACAGCATCTGCTCTTCCTGACTGCACAGCATCGGATCTACCCGATATGGACAATCGTCTAGCTGAGATCGGATCCCTGCTGCTTAGATTATTCCTCTGTCTCGAGCTGATCTCGGTTGATTGAAGCACAACCACAGCCCATTTCTTGCACTGAGCGTACACCATGGGCGCGTTGCTGATTACTACGGCAATGAAGGATACGCGGATCGACCACTGCCCAGATTTCGAGGAATCGGTGGGACTTGCCTAGTTGCTCAATATCATGTTAGCAAACCAGACCTCTGGTTAACAGGGGAGGGAGGGTCACGCACCTTGAGAAGTAAGATGCAGCGCAAAAGAATGAAGACAATGACGACTCCGCCGCTGCTGAAGAGAAGACAGAGCCATATCCTTCTCTTAAGTGACCAATTCGCTCTGAAGACGACCTAACACATTTACGTACGTTAGTTTCAGCAATCGTATTGAAGGTGATGGAGTATGGGCATGTACCGGAAGCGGTATAGCCATGAGGTATATGTCCGTGATTGCGTTCAAAGCCGAAACGAATGCTACATTCATCTTCGACGCACCGGGATAGCAATTATCTGTAGCATGTAGATTAATGCTTTGCCCCTACCCAGTGCATAGATGCTGAGACTCTTACTCCCGGGGTCAGGGTAGATTTGCCACTGCCTATGGAGTGGCCAGCATTTGAAAAGTATCATAGCCACAACGGCGATATATGTGGTTCCGATCAGAATCCACGCAAATTTAATGCGAACGTTCATCGGGTCGAAGCAATATCTGGAGACGTTGGTCATACTGTGCATACAAGGCATGGAGCATTGAGATACACATACATCGTGCGCGAATAGCTCACTGTCCAACAAGCCTTTAACACCCACATGAGTCCAGTGTACGTCATCCAGCCCAAGATATACGCCTTAGATGCATGTGTAGCATCTCTCCACGTCTGGGAATCCGGGCTGAGGCTGGCGCGCTGGTCCGGAGTGAAGCTGTTGTTGCTGATGTCATGCCATATCATAACGGTGCAGTATCTGATGGCTGTTTGCAATGCGTATAGCACCTGCATCAGTGAGTGAGTACAGTGCAGATATCAGTGTATGGAGAACTCACACCGGCGAATACAATGAGCAGGTCGTCTAAAGCCATCCCACGTAAGCCGACTTGTGTGTATCGGAAATAGAGTCGAAGTAAGATGACCAAGGAAGCGATGGACAATTCGACCCATGCTTCGATCATAAAGCCTTCTGCAAATCGAGCAGACATTTTCAGTTGTTGGCAAAAGTAATCCGACATGCGAGATCGTCGGTGTCTTAGAACTGGTCCGGGAAAGCACCGTCACTCATCCGCGGAAAGCACTCATATATCTACACCTCAACCACTAGCGCCCCAATTCACTGAGATGGAGATCATGATGCAACTTCTGAAACAAACGTGAACACACGCGTGAATCGGCGACTTGGAGCAGCTCCGTTCATGAGCGTTGCGTGCGGACATGGTTTCGGCGGTCACTACTCCGGATTCAGCGAGGACAGGACGTGCGCGCAAGTTGTCTCTCCAAAGCCACAACACACAGCCCCAGGCATGGTACTGGCTTTTGGTTAGGATTGTTTAATATGCATGACATGCCCGTTGGAGGTTGCCTTTTGAGGTGGTCATGTTCGTATGCGCGAGTCTCTCATTATGTAAAGCCAAGATTGCAAAGATGAACTGTGACAATCTTCTCAATGTGCTGCGTACTGTTTATCAGATTCCTGCTCATGATGGCTTGTAGATACTATTTCATCTCCGCATGCGTTTGCATATCGTCCACTCACTATGACTCTCGATACCTGATTCTTCTGCTTTGTGTCTTCTTTTCCATAAGCCCAGAAAGTTGACATTCTACCAGGTTTTCCACACTGAGACTTTTCGCAATTATCGCCTCACTATATCTAACGATAGAACACCCTTGCAGTCTCCACGTCCTTCGTTCTGAATAAAATTTCGAGTTTGCACAACATCATAGAAGCGTTTATAAGCCTAAGCTTGCTGGTGATACTTTTGACAGTGCATGCGCAGTACTGCACCTTGCCAGCTCCGATGAGACGCCTGACACTCTTGAAGGATTCAATGATAGAAGTGCAAATACTCAACAGACCCCATCAGCAGCGTAGCTATTATAGAGAGCCTTACATTTATTTGAAGTGCGCCAATTAGGTCTGAAGACCTCCAGTCAAAATGCATTTTTTTGCAGTTTGCTAAGTGTCTCATCGGAGCTGGCAAGGTGCAGTACATTCGTGCTGACTGTGACAAAGCCGCATCTTTTCCGCCGCAAGCTTTCTAATTGCGGCCCTCATTCCAGATTGATTGTAAGGACTTCTCGGCCAACTCAATTTTATCGAGTGTAACCACGTGCAACCCCCGACAATGCACTTCAATCCGTCTTCGAGCTGCAGTGGGTACGTTGTGATGCTGCGAGATATGCTTGTCGAGATTAACGACTGCGAATTTACCCTGCTTGTATTGGAAACGACTGAGCACGGTCAAAGTGTATGCATGTTGGAAGCCTGGAACCACTTACTCGCTGCTGCGCCGGACATCCGTGCTTTGATCGTTAATGGAGACCGCAAACTATTTGGTGGAATGAGAAGGACGGCCATGCTGATTCTGAGATCGCAGTCTCTTAAGGACATGGAATATCAACGACTTATTGATGTTACTTCCCATTACAGTAAGAGCAGTCGGGCGGCGAAGGTAGCTGGCGAGCTAGTCATCAACTTCATGCCAAAGGTCAATGCGTCACGGGTTGAATAGAAACTGTGAGTGACGGTTGCTGTTGTAGCATGGGTGCACATTGCTCAAACGGATTGCATTGACTAATAAGTTAATCGTGACCAGGACTCAGTCAACGCGAACAGGAATTGAAGTGCAATCAGGTGAGAAGACACCGGCAAGGACAAACGATATTATGCTTGTTGGCCAGTCTGAACTCTGCATCAGAACTGCACACATCGAAACAGACACCAACAGTGTGATACTAGTTATGCCTACCAAGATAAAACCTGATCCTGGCTTGAGTATCTAAGGGCACACCAAGCACACTACGAATGATGCCAATAAGATCGATAAGAAGTCTAACTTGTTCCTCTTACAGACAAATCATGCCATCTTGACGCAACAGTATCTGGAGATATAGTGTGTGCCATGTCTGGCGCTTTCTACAAGGGAGGACGTGAATGGTGGTGGAAACTTTAGTCCACTTCCTCATGTTGCTACATTAGTCCGTGCATTGGATGAAGAAAGCAACCTTGCGCGTTGACTGCTTGACATTACATATGGATCTCTTGCTCAAACCTTGATACCGACTTCGAATGGCAAAGATATATTCCAAAATATTTGGAACAAATGTCACATACGACCATAGGACGTTGAAAACAAGGCTTCCCGTTCGCTCAGCCCTATTTAAGCAACGTACCGGCGGATTAGTAGTTAGGTGGGTGACCACTAGCGAATACCCGCTGTTGTATGTTTTTTTCTCTTTGTGGGCTGAGAAATTCTCGTTAGGTAGCTTTGTTATTTTTGCTGGGGTTTGGGTTTCGGACGACGAGATGTATATTGGGTGTTGAGCTGACAGGTGCGCTAGAGGTGAAAAGAGTACGCTGAGAGGATCGTCTGAGCTTTTGACAGCGCGGTGAGACGATGCTGAATACGCCTCAGTATCGAATTATGTACGCAGCAAGTGAATGCCCTTCAATAATTACATACACTTAGCAGGCAACACTTGGCCACGCACAAGTATCCCCCCCCCCCCCCCCCCCCTCCTTAAGAGCCAGTTTGTGCACTATCATCTCCCATAGCTCCGCACATGACTGTTTCCTCCGCAAGGTTCTGTCCTACCTCTTCCGGGAGTACATGACATGCAGCGGCGATGACCACGCTACAGCTTGATACCAGGGGTAGATGTGGAGGTAGTTTCTGAAACCCGACTATCAGAATCCAGATCGCGAGGAGACTAAGAACAATGAGTGTTGCGAGTATACCAGCTGGCGAGAACGCGCCCATCACAAAGGCCTGTGCCTGGTCCACAGATCCTCATACAGGCCCAGCACAGTCATCATACCACGGCCGACATAGACACACGGACCTTAAGCTTACGATGGCAAAGCTTTGAGAGATAAGCCAGTGCAAGACCCCTGTCGCTGCCAGAATAGGGATACCGTATACCGATTTGGCAGTTGTAAGCGGTGTTCACTTCTCTATGCGCGCTTCGGGTTTGTTGAAACTCGCAGACCTTTCCTATGATATCCATAAGAAGCCCATTCTCGAGCATGGGACATTGTGGACATAAGCGCATTGTAGTTGAGGTAAAACCGCGATAGACCGAGGTGTGGAAGATTGACGAGCACAACAGTGCCAATCAACCGCGATGCCCCTTCAGCTTTTGGCAATGGCATGTTGTAAGTAAGCTAAGTGACAACTCCCGATCTCGGTGCGTATTCCCCGGAAAGGCCGGAACGATTCTCAGTGTCTACCGCGTACCAGTGGATAGCGGAAGTGACTGAAGCAATCATGCCGCCAACACCCACAAGTGCGGTGATACCGACAATGACTCGGCTAACTCTGCTTACAGCATTAAAGCTACGGCAGCGGTGAAGATTACATGGCCTTGCAAAGCCGACTTCATCACCTTCAATGTACTGACCTGAGTCGATACCCGACCGCACAGACGAATCGCCCTGTCAGGTCTTTTTCGAGTAAGCACATGCCTTTGATCTTGACTTCTGGATCGTTCAAGAAGGATGAAATAGTATATCCAATCGTTAGGAGGGGCGTTCTGTCGATATAAGAGGCCATGTACATCATTAAAGCCACTTTGAGAAGCCCAATGACCAAGACTTGGATGACCAGATGTGCACTGTACTCTAGACGACAACGCTCATTGAGCTTTTCCGCCATGCAATATAAGATAGGCTTTCCAAATAGTTTCCAGTTATCGATTTTGGGCGCTCTTTATGAGCACAAAAGGTACACCGTGCGCCAACGTCGGCTGCTGTGAGACAGAGCTAGCTACACATGTTATTTGTGTCTATGGAAAGGTGTCGAGCAAAAACAGGTAAAGCAACTAGATCCCCGTCGCCGGGTCTTTGCCCTGACTAGCACCATGCTTTGCCAAAGATTAGTCGTTGTCATGAGAGTCTATAGCTGGGCAAGATAACCATAGTGAGTATAAGATACTCGAATACACTCTATGGTGAGATCTATCTTTCTGGAGTTCGCCATAAGCCGAAGAGTAGTACTGATCGGCGTGGTACATACTGGATAACGATACACTGGTATAATCTGAGTAATATCTGGTTCGAGATGATAAGATGCACAAGTCCCTTCCCGATGATTGGCGATTTCAACAGTCGCAGGTGGGACTGTCACAACCTGTGCTTTGCTACTGCGCCTTGCCATCTCGGAGGCTATTCGACAATTTTAAATTCAAAAATCGAAAGAGTGCAAAAGAATCAGAGAATCATTCATTCACGTAGTCACCTTAAGAGCTATAATCTCTCGCTCAGATTGTAAAACATTTTGTTCTTAATCGAAAATTCGACTTTGCGTAGTTACTCTGCAACTAACCTGCAAGCCCCTTCCTGAATGATTGAGAGCTGATACTTGTCATCTCACACAACATAGGCGTTTGACTTGACCTCTAGTGATCTGAACGAATTGTCTGGTCTTGGTCCACCTCGCAGCTTCTCTCCTTCCAATCAAGCATCCTATAGATGGTCTTCTCAGGTTCCGGATCTTCCGGAAGTTCGATTGTACTGCCTGGATGGACAAGATCCGGGATCTTGAGCACGTACATGCGCGTCTTCGGTATGTTCGGAATGTTCCACTCCAGCGCTGTCTTCTCAGTCCACAGAGGAACCTTCGAGCCCTTTGAGCTGTAGATCAAAGCTAGACAAGGGATGTATTCGGTCCTCTCGTCAGAATTCTGTGGTGTCATACGTCCCGACGCAACTTGAACCAGCTTGAGCGCGTGCCAGTTGCACTGATGCACCTTTAGCGAGTGTAAATCCGGTACAGTGCCGCACTGAAAGTGCTGAAAGTGCTGAAAATGGAACTTAAGATTGAGACGGATCGTATGGATCTGGGGCATTAGGTCAAAGACTCTGTCCACAGTCCATCCAAGGCTATCAAGTTCCCCTGTGTCAAAACAGAACGGCGAATACAAGCAGTACAAGTCGATAGCCTTGACGTGGGTAAGAGCTTGCGTATCGCGCTTCGTGACTTCAGATCCCGACCAAACTGGGCATAGAAACATGAATTCCTCCCACCAGGTATTCAAGCTTGCCGAGAGATTTGTAAAGCAAGCGGACTCTTTGTACTCATCGCGTAGTCGTGAGTGGACCAATAGAACGTTCAGGTGAGGCGCGTTGTCGAGTAATATTGTTACATGTCGGGTGCGGATTTTCCTGATACCGCAAAGGTAGACAGATTTGGTCAGATAGCTATAGATGATGTTGCGAATCTCGCGTGGCAGACTAAGGAGATGGAGGCGCGGATAGGGATCTGACATTGCGTGTTGTCAAAGAGTAAGAATATTGAGCTGATAATGGCGACAGATTAAGCTCTTCTTTTGATGGACAGTTGTGGTTGTTAAGCGAGGCAACGTGATGGGTGTTGGAATTTATACTAAAGCAATACAGCAGTGAAGGGTCCACAACCAAAGTATGCAGACACACCAGAGTCAATTTGCTACCTGAGTACCTCGAAAACCAATCATCTTCCCAGATCTCTGTGAAAGCCATAAAGTAACCTGTGTTTCCGTTGTTGCGTCCCAGATTCGACGCCATGTAGTCATTTCATGGTACGGCCCAAGACGGACCAATGCTGTCCTGGCCTTCAATATTGTGATGCAAATGATTGTCGTTGCACCGATAACTCTCCCTCAGTCACTGCAACTCTCATTAATCCATCTGTCAATCCGAATCTTGTACCCATGCATGCTCTCTGCCTGTCCGAGAACGCTCAGCGGCAGGGACAATCTGCGAGCGCACTTTTCCTCCTCTAGAGACCAGTATGACATGACACTCTCTGGAGTCCAAAGCTCACTTGATCGCTGCCTTGAGCTATACACACAGGCTCGGAACTCCGCCATATGAGCATCTGACCAGACCTTTTGGCCAAAAACATTCTGTTTGCGGGTCATGAGAGGAAATGAGTCGGACAGGTGTGGGAGCAGGTTGCTGAGGGACATATCATCCGGCGATGGATCTTCGTCCTCGCCATCGTTGAAGATGATCAGTCGCAGCGTTTGAAGAGACGGCAATTTTCCAGCGAGCGCATCAAGGAAGGGGGTTGTGTTGTTTCTCCGCAGATACTCATGCATATCTCCACGAAGCCAAAGGGTTATGTTCTTGACGAGCGCCAATGCAGCAGAAGTATTCGCATTTGGGGAAAGGGAATTGTTTGTAGTCCCGCTCTCGATTATGTCCGTCTTACAATCACAGCGAATGCTTGCTGAAAGCTTTGGGATGCAGAATCCGCGGTACTCTCGATGAATTTGGGAATTTGCAAGCATTACGTCCATGTAAGGCGCATTATCAACTGTAATTGTGGTGTGAACACGGGCCGTAAGTACTATATGCATGTGACTGTTGTTTGGCCCGTGATAATATCTCACGAAGACTTCCCCGGAAGTTCTCCCGAAGTACTCCTCAGCGTCCTTCAGGACAAGATCGTGAGTGAGGAATCCGTAAATGCGATCTCGAAGCTCGCGTGGCAAAGCCAAGAGATGCAGACGCGGATTCGGAGTGGCCATATTGTGAAGAGCCGTTGGTGCCGCGCGATGAGAGTTTGTGGTCGCGAATGCAGGATGATCAGCTCGAGAGGTGGAGAATAGGAAACAAAGTGTCGCGCTTTATATGTACGCCTAAGTCTTGGCGAAGGATCAGCTAGACGAATAAAGTGAGTGAAAGCAAGTAAGGTGAGAGGGAAAGTGAAATGATTAGAACCTAGCACAGCGGAGCGTACCCGACAAACAAACATGACAACAGCAAGTGAAATAGAGCTACTTAGGCAAAGGCAAACATAGTAAGTGGAGGAAGGCAAGGCGAGAGAGAGGGCGTTTAACGTAAATAAAGGGTAAGCCAGATGAGCAAAGGTAGAAATCTTTGCTGAGAACAGGAACAAGCACCTGGGCATAATTGCTTTTTGTTACGAGGGAGGCTTGCTTCTTGCCGAAATGAGCATACCCAATAGCATTTGGTCACTGCATAGTTCTAGATTGACCGAATTCCAATCTAGGATTCTCTTGTAAGCCGCGATTACAAGTAGCGCCTTGCTAACCCTAAAAATGATTAAACTCTTTAGGAGAATCCATCAGCTGCAGAATGAATTATGGATGGCATCGATCAACTCTGTATTTATCATTCTAGAGATTTGATCTTACCAAGACTGTGGCAAACAGACATGAAGTTATCCAACCAAAACACCTTCCCTGACAACAGATTCAGCAAGTCGACTCACGCCTCGAGGCTGTTCTCTGACCAGTAACGCATTTCTGTCTGTGTCCAATCCAATTCGGAGCTGGCCTCTTCTGCATCCCACATATCAGCTTCAGAAGCACGCGCCGAGTAGACACGAGCCTGAATCTCGAATGTTAGGTGCCACCCACCATCCCCCAGTACTAGCTTCATACCTGTAGCATGTTGACGCAGCGTTAGGTGATTGACTTCATTCGAGATCGCCGGGATGAAGCGCAGCGCTTGTTGAGCTCTGAAGGCTGACTCCTCGAGAATGGGGTCTGCAGGTGGGTCAAGGATCGACCTCTGCTGATGTATTCGCACAGTATGGGGAGCCAAACCCCTCGCAAGCAGACCATGGATTATATTCAATGGACTCTCGATGTTCTCGGGCTCAGCAGCGTATGTGCAAATGAGATCAACGCGCTTGGCGTGAGCTAAGGCTGTATCATCTCTGCTCTTGAGTCGAGGGTTGGGCAACCGATCTCCAGGTGCTTCAGGGCTGTCGTAGTTATTGTATTTGTAAATGACGATTGTGAGATCCTTGAAATATGTTGACTGAAGGTACTCCTCGCGAAGTCGGCTGTGGGTCAACAATACATCCACATATGGCGCATTTTTGATTATCACTCGTGTTCGGAAGCCACCAACTTGACGAATGGACTTGAGAGGAAGCCGGCAATCTTGGATCAGGTACCCATATATCATGTCGCGGATTTCGCGGGGTAAAGTCAAAAGATGGGGCTGACTGGTTGCAACAGGTTGTAGTGAGTGTATTCCTGGAAGTTGTGACTGGTCTGTTACGGAAGTTATTGAACCTCTTGCAGACAAAGATTGCATGCCGGAACCAACTTCAGAGCCAGGGACGGAGTCGTCAGATGCGTAAAGTTCCTTGCTGTCGTAATTAAGCCCAAATCTGCCCTTCTCAGGTGCTTGACGAGGAACGTATTCAATGACGACGTCAGATTCGGAATCGGACTCATCAGAAGGATAAAGATCCGTGCTATTGTAGTCCAGACCAAAACTACCCTTGTCAGGCGCATGGCGAAGACTGTGTCTGAGGGTGATATCGGGCCTGAGTAAAGGTGTGGTGGGACGGCGAAGTGGAGGGCGCGGATTCTGAGGTGGAGGCGGATGTTGGGGGACGAGCCGAGCCAGGGAGCGGAGCATGTTCACAAGGTACTGGGCGATGCAACAGTACTTGTTTGGCTTCAGTTGAGTTGCGTGCTTGTTGGTACAGAAGCACTACAAGAGCAAGTTGGGCTGGAGCGGTTGTGTTTGCGAGAGCAAGCGTGGTGGGATGTCAGGACTATACACTTCCACGAAGCTTGATAATGCTTAGTATCTGAGTGAAATGAGTATTATTTATTGTTGAAAACAGTTCAGTCTCGTCCTGGGCCTCTGCTTTCACTCCTTGTGCGACTTCTGTCATGCCCACGATCGCTCATCTCGCCAGGACTCCTGCTTCGTCGTCGGTCACTGCCGCCATAACTCCTGCTCCTGCTTCGACTCCGACTCCGACTCCGACTCCTATCTCGGCTATCGTAGCTCCTACTGCGACTCCTGCTGTAGTAGCTGCGACTCCTGTAGCTTCTCGCGCTCCTGTCGCTTCCTACACTGCCGGCCCTCTCTCTGATCCTCTCATCTTCCTCATCCAGCATTTCTACTTCGCCGTCCAGTGGGCTCTCCCGGGGCTCCAGTTTGTCTTCCTCCTCCAAAAAGGCTCTGCTTGGCAGCTTCCACAGACTCGTTGCGCAGATGCGGTCTTTGGTGAGCAAGTCGTCGATGAATTGATCAATGTAGGTCAAGCTGAAATTCTCCTTCAGCCTCCTTTTGATCTTGCGGTAATCTGTTAACAGAGGCTCCAACGTAGTGTAGATCTCCACCGGGTCCCATGCTAGTCGGATGTAGAACGCTGCCAGACAACGCAGGTACTTGAAAGTCCCAAGCTTGCCTTCAGCATTGAGGTCGCGCTTGTTCTCTTCCCTATTCTCTCCATTCTCTTCCTGCTTCACTTCTTCTGCCTTCACGCCATCCTCGTCGTCCTCCTCATCGTCGTCATGGAAGTTAAGCATTTCCAGCACAATCTCTTTCTCCGGCACCAGCTGCAACATTTTGAAGGCTAGACATAGGAATGGCGTCGGCCGCCCTGTGATGCCTGATGTGCCGCCAATGAACTTCAGCTCGACAGCGCGGTCGCACAGCGTGGCTGCATTCAGTCCAAAGCATTGCTCCTTCCAATAGTATGACTCCGTTATGCGCTCGCGCACACCTTTCTCGAAGAGAAGCGCTGGGTTCTGCCCTCGAATGAGCTGGCCCGAATAGCCGCGCTCGTCGAGCATCGCAGAAGCGTCTGCGCGGTCGTAGGTGGTTTTCGACATCGTGGTTTACGCAAGATTGGTAGGTGATTATCGCATGCTATGTTGTTGGCGGAAAAAGTAGGAACCCGGCTTCTGCGGCTATGGGCGGCTGTTCGAATTGCGCGTGTTGAGGTTTGTGAAAAGCACTGCGGCACGAAGCTCGTCGCATTGCGTCGCGAACAATTTCGAGCTAAGAAGCACCCCTGCTCGCTCCCTTGTCGATTGTTGCCCCTCACAACCACTGCCATCAGCCCTACGCGCGCCTGGCCCAGATCAACGTCACACGCGCCTGCTCAGACGTTTGCTTGCACGAGCTGGCTGCATTTGAACGCTTTTGCTATCTTTGGATATCTGAACGCCTATCTGCGATTGCTTTCGTAGTAAGCTGACCGCTCGCTGTTCCTGAGTTGCATGCTGCAAGCATGGGCAGGCTGCTCCTCACGAGTGGGCAGGTGTCGGTCATTCTGTCCATGATCATCGGTACATTCCACCAAGACTGCCTGCAGATCGTGCATTAAATCCGTCTAGTCTTCGCATTCACATCTGCCCTCTTCCTCTCTGGCTATGTCCTTCAACAACAATATGTCCGCAACCTACAGGCCGCCATAAAGCCCCGTATACCGAAACCACTGCCTCTTCCAAAACCAGTCGAGCCGCCGACACTCGATGCAAAATGGGCTATACCTGCCGGGGAGTTGCCGCAGGCAGACGATCCGATGGCACAGTATATGAGTGGTCAGGATCTGGACTGGAGCAGGCTGGGCTACGTGCAGGTTGTGAGGGAACACGTTCAGCTGTGCAGCGCTGTGATGTTACTCTCGGATCTGCATAGAATGAAGAGCCCAGCGCGGAGACTGCTTCTGTTCCCTAAGCTATGGCTGCAGGAGGCGGACGGGGAGGGATATAGCGCAGAAATGACCACTACAAGGCGGCTGCTGGGCACTGCAGCGCGACGTTATGGAGTCACTTTGATCCCCATGGAGCCCATTATCGACGGCGCAGACACCACGCTACCATCTTCATACTCGCTCGCTAGCTTGTACTCTCTGGTCGACTACGAACGCCTAATCTACCTACAAGGACCTGGAGTACTGCTCGATGCATCGGCGTTGGACTCGTTGCTGGCCTTCTCGAAGTCTGAGCCCATGGCAGCATACCCAGCATCACCAGAAAGGAAGGAAATGTCCACATCACTCTTGATGATCCATCCCACCCAGGCCAGCTTCCAGCAGCTGAAGGCACTGCGCTCAACGACCCCAGCTTCAGACCTCGATCTCTTCCGGAAGACATTTAGTGTCCCAGCATCGTTGATCTCAGAGTGGTCACTGTCCATGGGCAACGTCGTCTATGAGTCGCAGCAATTGCGTGCAGTGAGCGACACATTCAACGCAACTGCTTTCGAACAGTCAACTACGTTCGTGCGGCTGTCTGACCCGGAGATACCTGGGCCAGAATACGATGTCCCATACTCGACGCGTGTGAAGATGCGGCCAGAGAACGAGCAGGCGCAGGAGGCGTGGAGCAAGCTGTACGAGCGATTCCGCCAGCAGCGCATGGAAGTGTGCGGCCTGGACCTCGAGTACTACTCGCCGCTTGTGCTGACAGGACTAGCAGCAGGAGGCGCCAGTGACGAGCTGTGAAGTGAGCCAGTGTTGAGTTTACAGAGTCAGGCAGTGCTGAGCGCTGAGCTGCTTTAGTATAGAGCTGTGAGGTGGGCCAGTATTGAGCTGCGAGGCGTGCTCGTGATGCTGAGCCATACATGGATGGGCTATGCTCATGATGAGCTATGAGCTATGCGTATATACCCCCGAGTGATAACAGAATGACTGCACATATATCGCTGTATATTAATGGCGTTCTCCCCAGGTTGATGTCCTGCAGGGGTCTCGGCCGCTTGATCGGCGGATGTGCTCGCGGGTAATCGTGCTGGGAGTACCTAGGCGCCCCAGACGACTGGTCTGAAGATGACGCAATGCTGCCAGCCAATTGCCGGGCCCTCTGCACAGCTTTGGAGAGCTCTGGAGAGCTGCGCAGAGCTGTGCAGAGCTGTCCCAACTCCTAGAGCGCTCATTAAATGCACTGCAGTGCCCGTAACAGAGGGCGCAGCGGTGGGCGAGCAATTGATGACGTGCACTGACGCTGCTGCAAACGCTCATGCAGCTGCGTGAAACAACCTTGGTCGATCAGGCCCTGTGCGTGTGCTGGCCTGCTGGCTGCTGCTGCCCTCACCTGCACGAACCCCTCACGCCTCGCGCGCTCTCAGTCCCACCCAGACTCCAGACGCCAGCTTCTCTCCTCCGTGCCCCTCGCCGCCGCTCGCCCATGTCGCAGTAGCCCTTGTGTGCGCCAATTGCCTCCCCAAGCTCTGCCTCAGGCCGCCAGCCCGCGCATTCCACCCGCGCCCGCGCCCGCTGAAGACGCCCGCGCTCGCGCTCCGCCAGCAGCAGCAGCAGCTCCAACGCCGCCTCCCGCGCCCGCCAAAGCCCACACTCCCTCTCCCTCTCCTCAGGGCACTGCTTGCAGGGCAGGGCTCGCATTCCGCGTCGTCGCGCCGCACGTAGCATGCCTACCCTCGGATTCCTCAAGAAGAAGCGCACGAAGGACTCGGGCGGCTCCAAGGACCTCGATTCGCCGACGTCGCCCATCAAAGAAACGTCGTCGGGCTCGCCCATCACCCCAACCACCTCCAAGAACCGCACCTCGGGCTCCTTCCACCTGACCAAGACGCGCACCAACGACAGCACCGCCGGCCACGCCGTTAGTCAGCAGCAGTCGAACCCGCAATCGCAGCCGCCGCAGCAACAGCAGCAGCAGCAGCAGGCCCCGTCGGCCGCGCCGCACAAGCCGACCGACTCGATGAACCCCGCCTACAGCCCGCACCCCATTGCGAGCCCGCTCTCCAACCCGCAGCAGCAGCCGCCCGCCCACAACGTCGCCAGCATACAGAACCTAATACACCCAACCAATGCCCCGCAGCAGCCGGGGCAGCAGCCACCACAGCAGCCTCTGGGCGGTGCACCCAATGCGACCAAGAATGGCGGCGTGCAGTTCCAGTCGCAGCCGCTGAACCAGACGCGTGTCACCAAGGGCAAGTACTCGCTGACCGACTTCACCATCCAGCGCACGCTGGGCACGGGCAGCTTCGGGCGCGTGCACCTCGTGCAGAGCAAGCACAACCAGCGCTTCTACGCCGTCAAGGTGCTGAAGAAGGCGCAGGTCGTCAAGATGAAGCAGGTCGAGCACACCAACGACGAGCGCCGCATGCTGCAGCAGGTCAAGCACCCGTTCCTCATCACCCTATGGGGCACCTTCCAGGACAGCAAGAACCTGTACATGGTCATGGACTTTGTGGAAGGCGGCGAGCTGTTTAGTCTGCTGCGCAAGTCCCAGCGCTTCCCCAACCCCGTCGCCAAGTTCTACGCCGCCGAGGTCACCTTGGCCCTCGACTACCTGCACTCGCACAACATCATCTACCGCGACCTGAAGCCCGAGAACTTGCTGCTCGACCGCCACGGCCACCTCAAGATCACCGACTTCGGTTTTGCCAAGGAGGTCCCAGACATCACATGGACCCTGTGCGGAACCCCCGACTACCTGGCGCCCGAGGTCGTCGCCTCCAAGGGCTACAACAAGTCGGTCGATTGGTGCGTGCCCCCACCTTGCATTGCTGAAGTGTGCTAACTCGCCCAGGTGGTCGCTTGGCATCCTCATCTTTGAGATGTTGTGCGGCTTTACGCCTTTCTGGGACGGCGGGTCGCCCATGAAAATCTACGAAAACATCCTCAAGTCGCGCGTCAAATACCCTCCGTACATTCACCCCGATGCGCACGACCTGCTGCAGAAGCTCATCACGCCTGATCTGACCAAGCGACTTGGCAACCTGCACGGCGGCAGCAAGGACGTCATGAACCATCCCTGGTTCGCAGAGGTAACGTGGGACAGACTGCAGAAGAAGGACATTGACGCACCCTATGTGCCACCAGTCCGCGCTGGAGTCGGCGACGCCAGCCAATTCGACAAGTACCCTGAAGAGACGGAGGCGTATGGCCAGGCTGGCGACGACCCGTGCGTGGCGAAACCTCCTTATGACATAGAACATGTGCTAAAATGTCCCAATAGGCATGGACACCTGTTCCCAGACTTCTAGACATACTTCCCGCCTCCAGCGCCGTACGAAGGTCGTAGTCGATGTCATCTCCTGCCTTGTCATCTCTCTGTCTGTTCGCCATGCAAGCGACGGTTTGCTTGTTCAACTATACTGTCGACTCTCTCTAATCTCGATATAACGAGATCCTATACTACAATTATCATCCTGTAGTGCGGCATTGTGCTCCGCCAATGTACTTCTCTCCTTATCTTTGTCCTCTCCTTCTTCCGAGTCTTTCCCCCCGCGCGCGGCTTGGATAGCTGGCCATTGTCGACGGTGATCCGATGGCCTGAAACTTATTACTTGTTATTGTTATGGAGGGCCCGCATTGTGGCGGCGCCTCGTCCAGGTCTTGTGGAGGGGTGCAGTGCATTGGCATGACAGTGTCTTGATGCACAGGTGCCGTGCGCAGAGGTAGTGTAGTTGCCAGTAAAACGGACAAAAAATCGGACACTGTTGTTGATGTGGTGCTCCCCCAAGTTCGTTTCATAATTATGACGCCGAGATCTGCGGCTCACACTAATATGCAGCGAGATTGTGCGGCGGTCCTCTTTGCCGGAGTACTGTGCCGTAGCAATATCGCTGAGTCTCGTCATGAGCGCGCAATTACTACACGGCGGCGCTGTGAACAGCCGACATCATCATTAACAGCATGTCTAAGAGTAGGCACAGGCGCACTTTATTAACATAGAGGATGACCAATACAGTGTATCATCTAATCGAAAGAGAAGCCAACAAGCAATATTATCTTCACAATACGTTGGCACGATACACGGTAGTCAACAGACCATATGACATCATCCGTGCTCGCGTACTCGGAGCAGGAACAGGGGCCTGTGGCGGAGAAGGCGGAGGGGCTTGGCGAGGTGGAAAGCCGGGGTACGGAGACGGAGACAGAAACAACCACTGCGGGACCAGTCAAAAGCGTTCTCGACATCGCTTCTGGAGACGGAGAGGTGGAGGCAGAATTGTTGGGCTGGGACGATCTTGGTGAGGCGTGTTTATTTCTTTGGGCGCTGTATTGGGATGCTGTTGCAAGGAATTGAGGTAATGATTCTACTTCTGAACCAAGTCCAGCGACCGTAACATCAAGATTACGGTACAATTGGGTGTGGACATTTGGTAACAGGGTATTCATGGGCTGGGCTGACGATAAACGTATAGCGCTCTGGCAGCAGCACAACCACTTCATACTCACCGGGCATCGGCGTGCGCGGGCGTCGCATGCGGCTTCGCTGCGCTCGGTGTTCCAGTGGCATAATGAGACAGTGAATATTTGGGCGCATGTACTTGGTACTGTGATTTTTGCCGGGATCGGGGTGGGGTTTTGGTGGCGGCATGGTGGTGGGCGTTCTGGGGACCGAGATCAGGGCGACGTGCAAGCTGTGTTGGTGTACTTTGCGGGTTGCGTGGTGTGCTTTGCTGTGAGCAGCGTGTACGTACCCACCAATCTCCCATCGGATCTGACTTCAGAAACTTAGTCACTTCCCACTGACTGAACAAACCAAGAGCTGATACTGCATCTCAGGTACCACACCTCCCTCGATCACAGTCCCCCGGTCCGCGCCCTAACCTGCCGCCTCGACTTCCTCTCCATCCTGCTTCCCCTCCTTGGCACCACGCTCTCTGCCACGCACTTCGGACTCTCACCCACTGCACCCCATCTTGCTCTTGTCTACTCCCGCCTCGCCACCGCCCTCACCTTGCTCTGCGCCATCGCAACCCTGCATCCGCGCTTTTCCTCCCCGGCCGGTCACTTCGTGCGCACCACTATGTACTGCGCTCTCGGCGCGGCGAGTTTCGCGCCAATTGTGCACGGAGTGGTGAGGTATGGGTGGGTGTATGGGTCGAGGATGGGGTTGAGGTGGTATTTGGGGTTGGCGTGTTGTCACGCGCTGGGTGCCGCGGTGTATGTGGCGAAATGGCCTGAGAGGTGGTGGCCGAGGAGGTTTGATCTAATGGGAAGTAGTCATCAGATCATGCATGTGACAGTGGTCATGGGGGCGGCGTGCTACGGAGTTGGTGTGCTGAGGGATTTTGAGAAGATGGTGGAGAGCGTTGTGTGAGTATGAGTGTGCTTGTATGAGCGATTCCGATATAGCGGTGTTTGTATTCGGGAGGCGTGAGGTGTGTTTAGATGGTTTTGAGAGTGTTCGAATATTCTTGAGATGGCACTGGATGAGTCTAGATGCTGCATAAGTGCTCCTGAGGTGATACTGACTGTACTGAGACTGAGAGCCCATCCTTGCGTGGATGGTTCGGCAAGCGCCAGTGTACTTCTGTAGTATGAATGTGTGGAAGAGCTTGTGCTCCGTGTTTACTGGAAGTTAGACAAATTATGGAAAATTCCGCCAGAACACCTTTAATGATCGAAGACTGACACTGTACAGAGTATAGGTATCTGCACTGTTCACCATCGATACCTGCGCCATTACCACAACCAACCTCTTTGCCTTGAGGCAAACCGAGACCAAGAACTCAAGGAACAGAGACCGACCATCAGGATGTCGAATCTGACATCCCTGTGCAATAACAACTCAGCGGCAACGATTCGAGCAGCAGTGTTGATGCAACTCTAATTGTTCAACGCGATATCTCCTCGGACGATACAGCACTGTCTTGATTGCTTGGAGTGATCATCCACCAAGCGTAGCTCTAGGGCCCGCCACCTTACGCCATGCATCTCAAAACTCAAATTCAGCTGCTTCTGATTGATACTCGATACTCTGTGGTGTAGGCTCTCACGCTTCTCCGGTATTGACAGTCCGATGTCGCGACCTGCCCACGCCTGGTGTCTGGACCGTCAGAGGCCCAATACTGACCGTAAATACTGGCAGCCACAAAAGAACATCGCCGCGGAGTAATCTCAGTGTCATCAGTTAATCATGGAGCTTCTCCACATGGCAGACGTGGAGTGTCCGTTGTTGAGATGGCTAAGACGCTGAGAGCACAGTGTCTTGGGCAAGCACAATGACAACTGCCCAGAAATATGCCTACATATGTATTCTTCCCCACGGCTTAGAGAGGATTACCAGTATCTCAGAGATCATCGACAAAAGGCGGTTCCTATCAAGGGCACTGTGAGATAAGGCACTGTTGGATCATCTGATTGGCTGGAAACCGACTCGAGAGAGCCACAACAACCAATTGCACGAATAGATCAAGCAGCGCAATCATCTTGGGACAAATTCTGGAGACCCCAGAGAGCACTGATCCCTGTACGACTCTCGCGGTCATTGTCAGCGTTGTGCTACCCAACGTCAGTCCTTATCGGTTGGTGATTCAGCCCACTGGAGGAACTCTTCTTGCATCACGATCAGCTTGCACTACCGGTAGTCCAAGATGAACCCTTTCAAGCCAGAGCATCTGTCGATCTCGGCTTATCTCTTGACTCTCAACTACGTGCTGACATGAGCGTGCAACTCGGTGCTACTCGAAACCTTCAGCAGTTTGTACCATAAGACCAGCTATTATTTGTATCAGTATTCAGACAAACCCGAACTGTCATCACTACCGCGGAAAAGCTGTTTCCTTTAAATTCGCTGCGGCTCTGATAAGGCTGACTGAAAGCGGTAATGGCAGCAGCCAAAAAAAAGTGCCAAGAGATAGCGAGAGATAAGAAAACGCCTGCTCCGCCGCCAGAGGACTTCCCGGTCCCCACCATCCCACGTAATCAGACTTTCGACGAATTGCAGTGATTTGATTCAAAGTTACGACGCCATCTTTAACAGTTCGGCCTTTTGTCCACGCTTAACAAGGATACAACAGAACAGATCCCGGAGCCAGACAGCGCCACAGCGCTGATCGGAGACGCACCGAAGTTGCGGTTGACATTTGCAGGTTCCCGTACTGCTGGTCCTAGGCCTTGGTGAACGCCAATGTAGATAACGAAAACGCCAAAGCCTCCAGCTCAAGGCCCAAGACCTCAATTAACATACTTGGCACCGCGGAAAATGTGCATCTCAGTCTTGGATTTGGAAAGGCCTGCGTCACCGCGGAAGTAGTGATTTCGATCTCTTTGATGCTCGATATATAACTTCTCGTGTCGTATCTTCACGGCTTATCTGTAGGCATCCACCAGCTCTTCCGACCAGCAGGGCCCCGCATACACCCCAGTCCCCCAGACAACTTCTCCAGATAGCTTCCCCAGACTTCTGCAAGTCAGCCTCCACAATGGGTTTTGAACTGAAGCAGCTCTGGTCCGCACCAGAGATCAATCCTTACAACAAGAAGGCGAAATCGATCCCCGTCTTCAACCCTGTCAACAAATACGGACGGGTATTTTTCTTCAGTTACCTTGGTTTCTTTATCGCATTTTGGTCCTGGTAGGTCCTCTTCACAATGCAATTTCATCCCACAGCACGCTAACTGAGCCAGGTACGCGTTTCCGCCTCTGGTATGCTGACCCACTATTTCCATCTACCTATGTGCTTACTAACAATGGTATAGCTGAGTGTCAGTATCAAGAAGGACATGCATCTCTCCACAAATGAAGTCGCAAATTCCAACATCATCGCGTTGACAGCGACCCTGCTCGTGCGAGCGATCGCAGGCCCCATGTGCGACACCATTGGTCCCCGTAAGACATTTGCTGCTCTGCTGTTCATGGGTGCCCTCCCAACTGCACTTGCAGGTACTGCGAAGAATGCCATGGGCCTGTACTTCATTCGCTTCTTCGTCGGTATTCTCGGCGGAACATTTGTTCCTTGCCAGGTGTGGACCACTGGGTTTTTTGATAGGAACATCGTCGGCACTGCCAACGCCCTCGTTGGTGGCTGGGGTAACTCTGGCGGTGGTATTACCTAGTGAGTAATCCTTGTCGAAGCTTGCATCGATTTGGCTAACCACTCGCAGCTTTGTCATGCCCGCCATCTACGATTCTCTGCGCAAAGAACGAGGCTTGACCTCGCACGTCGCCTGGCGTGTGTCCTTCATCGTTCCTTTCATCCTCATCACCCTTACTGCTACTGGCCTCCTCCTTCTTACTGACGACACACCAACCGGCTCTTGGGCTGACCGTGGTGCTGTTGTGGTTCGTAGTGGCGAGCAGGCTAACGTCGTTGCCACCACTGGAGGTATCATGGACAAGCCCGATGCGACGAACGGCTCTATCAGCTCATCTGACGAGAAGAAGAGAGGTGCCGAGCGTGACGTAGAGTCCGCCTCCACTTCTGACAACGTCCAGATTCTTGACGAGGTCCAGCACGAGGTCATTGTCAAGCCAACTTTCAAGGAGGCCATGAAGATCGTTACCTCTCCTCAAACCATCATGCTGTGCGCTGGTTACTTCTGCTCATTCGGTGGTGAGCTGGCCATTAACTCTGTTCTGGGCTCCTACTACCTCAAAAACTTTCCCTACCTTGGCCAAACCCAATCCGGTCGGTGGGCAGCCATGTTTGGTCTTCTCAATGTTGTCACCCGTCCCTTGGGTGGCTTCATTGGCGATCTGATCTACAAATATTCTCATGGCAACCTATGGGCGAAGAAGTGCTGGATTCACTTCGTCGGTGTCATGAGCGGTATCTTCCTCATCGTTATCGGCAAGCTGAACCCCCACGACCTTGACACTATGATCGGGCTTGTTGCTCTGATGGCTATCTTCATGGAAGCTGGTAACGGTGCCAACTTCGCGCTTGTGCCTCACATTCACCCCCACGCTAACGGCATTCTCTCTGGTATTGTTGGTGCTACGGGTAATTTTGGTGGCATCATCTTTGCAATCATCTTCCGTTACCACCCTGGCCAGTATGCGCGCGTCTTTTGGATCATGGGCTGCATGATCATTGGACTCAACCTTTGCTTAGCTTGGGTCAGACCCATTCCTAAGGGTCAGATCGGTGGTCGCTAGATGACGAGTATGGATTATGCAGTCTTTCCTGTTTTTGAGCGTTGATTTAGAGATACCTTACACTTGGCCTTACAAGAATGAAGCTGTTACACCGCTATGATGTTCGATCCCTTTCGTCTCGTTGTTGCTTCTACAGTGTCACACAACCCCACTTTGTCATTCGGCAACATTCGTGATCAAGCTGTACTGAATTCAACCAGATCAATGCAGCCGTAAAAACGAGTTCAGAAATTCTTTCGAATTCTTGTCTACACCCCTACCATTCTCAATCATGATGACCGTTAAAATACCACACTTTTTGACGCTTCCACGCGAGATACGCAATGATATCCATAGCTATCTTCATAAAGCTTCGCTGAACACCATTTGCCACTGGATCGACAATAAATAGGCAAGATGCATTGCTCATTGAAGTATCCCTATCACCCTCAAATTTATCAAGAGTGACAACATACCGATTGCTACAATGATCTGAAGCGCATAGTCACGTTTTGCCCTTCTATGCAATCGATCCTTTCGAAATACTGAGCCCAGCAGACTCTGTTGCACTGCGGTGCGTCCGCCACATCTTCACGCATCTAGTATGTCATTGGACTGAGCCCTGGAAGCACCAGAGAGTATTTACTTGGCTCTAGAAAAGATCTCTGTCTAGCCAAAGCTTCCTCCCCTTGAGGCCCTGCGCCTTGATCTGCTCATAACGTCTGATCTTATAGCTACTGAGGACCTTAACTTGGACGAAGCTGAGTATGAGTCCACATGGATAACAATGCCACCCAAGGAGCTCAAACTCCTTACCAGCCTCGACCTTTTATAAGCTGCGACGGGTTGCAAGTTCACACATAATCCAAACAACATCCACCACAAGCTGCAGAAGATTGGACCTTACTTGTGTGCAAACGAGCCCAGAGAGGAGGAGTACTAGACTCCTGCACAGCTGAGCAACTGCGTCATTAGAAGCAGTTACTCAAAAGTGTCTTAGAGTTTTGTGAAGAGAAACAAAAGGGGGTGTCCATTGTTCTTTCTGCAAGGCTGCCAGGTTAGATGGACCAGCGCTTTGACGATAAGGGAGAGATAAACCCACACGTTGAGTTGATTGATGCGATATTTATAGAGGTCGATGAGTATTGAGGTGAGATCAGGTGGGTGTTTACTAAACAATACTGACAGCAGGAACGAGGAATGGTTTTCGAGGTTGATTGGTGACACGGAATAGCAAATATTACGATGTTGGCATGCTCTACAACATGTGGCCGCGACATCAAATCATGTCCATTTCGTAGGACTACTAGCCCTATATCAGTGTTCCAGTTTATGCTACTCCCTGTTACGCGTCTGGTTTGGTTTGCCCCTTGGCACCCATTTCCCCTCACCGTGCTTTTAGTGCCCCCAGCACTGTTGGTTACTCAATCCACATACCTTTAACTCCTCTGACTTGCCAATATTTTATTAATCGCTCTATGCTCCTACTTCAAACACGGCTCGCATCCTGCACTCACAACCTAACCTAGCAACATGGAGTTTGTCAAGGCCTTAGGCCATCCTCGCCTTCTCACACTTCCACTATTGATTCGAGGCCAGGACAGGTCATAGTTCTCACATGACATGCAAGACTATCTACCAGATGCCAAATTCCAAACACTCGATCCACTCATGTCGAGAATATATGGATGGGAACACTTACTCGCCAACTAGTAAGCTTATCCTCGCATGTCAAACGCGGTGCGTACAGCTAACAGTTTCTGCGAAGGACACGTGAGATACCTTGTGGACACTGCTACTGCGGCTGAATACGTACGAAAAATCAACTAGTAGGCTGGAAGGATGCAGTCTAGCACACCCACGGCGAATATTAGTGTCTCTCAATGAGCACTGTTAGCACATTCAAAACATGTTCCAATTGCATTGCTTTAGCCTTCTAAAGTGGGACAGATACTGACCTTGCGCTAGTGAGGTGTATCTCGAATGGAAGGGTAGTTCAGTGGAAGAACGTACTGGGTTCGTTTCAACGCTTGGGGACTGCGGGCGGAAATCCGGGTAAGCATGCGACCGATGGAGCAAAGCCCTGCTGTGTTGGAGATCGTGTCAAAGATTCGCCAATGGAATGTTGGAGACATGACACGTGCAGAGCTAAGCAGCCACCTTCTAAACACAGCCTCGTCTTATTGTAGACACAGCCTTCTTTCTATGCGGTACAGATCGACCACGAAATTCAGATAAAGCGACCAAGATCTGACAAGCATTTCCACTGATATAAGCTTCCTTGGTAGCTACTTCCTTGTGATTCGCAAATTCTTTCCACGCGCAACTATGTACAAGACAGAAGACGGCAAAAAGAAGTTCAGCTTCACAAGGTTCATGTCGAATACTGTGCCAAACATTGCTGGCGCACCTCAAGATACTGATTTATCGACTCGAGAAGAGGACCTCGCCTTTCTACATCAATTAAGCGAGCCTGAGCCTCTCGTTCTGTCTGCAGATGTGTTTGCACATGCTGGCATCACCTCCGAAACCAGGATATCGGCATCCATCCACAAAGCGCTCATCAAGAATGGTGTCCTAGAGCAAGGATCGCCTGCAGTACACACAGACAAGATCACAAAGCACTTCGCAAATCAGGTGCCTGAGATTACAAGTCATGCTCAGAAGAAACTGATCAATTTTCTGTTCTTCTGGGAGGAAGAAGGGCAGCGATGGAAAAAGCTGCAGGGAGAGCAAGAAGAATTGAAAGTTGTGGTCGCTGAAGAGAAAGGGAGTGGAGGAAATGTAGGGACGTATGAAAAGCGCCTTGCAGAGGTGGAGGGGGAGATGCAGCTGCGACCGAGCATGAGATCAAAACAGGCGCAAGAGAATACGCAATTACCTGGGTATGGCCAACGATGACTGGGGTAGCTGGAGACTGGTATAATCAATCGATCATAATATTCAGCTTGAGTCCACTTTCAATTACTGGCCTGTGCCTGCTTGGAAGTCAGCAATGCTGCGGGGCTTGGTGTTGCACAAAGAAAGCGGGTGATGTCATCAGCTAACCGCTCTAGACTAGCGTCAATAGAGTGCAATTCGTGTCCGTAATCTTGCACTCGCTTGTGCAATTCTCGGCCCAATGACCTGCGTGTGCACCTCCAATATCCACCACTGGCGTAGACACTTCTTGCCGATATATCAGCTGGCATCGATCTTATGTAGGCTCGGTGCATTGGTCTGGAGCTTTACAAAGCGTGAAACATCACAGGACCACCCTTCATTGCAACTATGACAAAGGATTGGGACTCTGTTCAGGATGAGATCAAAGAGCTCTCCTTTAATCAAAAAAAGTCTCTGGAGGAGGTGAAAGAGTTGATGGAGCGAAAGCACAAGTTCAGGGCTTCGTGAGCAGTTGTTCCGTTGTGGCTCTTATATCTCCTCACATACGACAGGACTCGGGCGTACCGTATGAAACTCAAAGAATGGGGGCTCATGCGCCACAAGGGTCGAAAAGCACGACCTCAGACAGATCGAACTAATAGTATCGAACGAGAGATTAGTAACGATCAATCAGAGATCTCGCCAGGGTCAGCTGAACCTATGTCTGTTGATCCCGAATCTTTGGAGCACCGCACCAGAACTGGTGGATGGCAAGTGGTAAGTAATCGAGAGCTTCAAACTGCTCAACCAACTTTCATGGGAATGCTCAATCAGACGCCAAAGTAGGTCTAAAGGCAGCCACTGTCCATGCCAGGCTAACTTGAGATAGCTTACAGCCATCTGTCGAGGTTCCGTTATGGATGAAAGAGATTCCAGTAGTTTCAGACTCCGTTCAAGACATGCTTCAATGCATTTTAGATAGAGACTCTGAAAAGCTGGAGGTACTCCTCATGGAGCATGTTGATGACATCAACCAACCTGTTGGCCTACCCTTCGAGCCATCTAACGGTCGCTTCGCGAAACACCAAGCCTTAGACCAGATGGTACTTATGCAGCACCCCCACCAGACTCTTTTAGATATCGCCAGTGGCATGCCCAATGGACCCTCCGTATGGGTGCTTCTAACGTATGGCGCTCAAGGCTCGACGCACCCTCTAGGATTTGACCTAGCGTTGCATAACGCCATCCGGAACGGACGACAGTACAACGTCCAGGCATTATGCATCTCCGATCGATCGGATGTCAATGGCCTAGATGATGGTTCTTCGAACCCGTTGCTCCAAGCTGTATCGTGGACTGGACCTGAGGTTGTTGGCATACTGCTCAAGCGTGGTGCTAGAGTCGATGACTTTGGTCCATCACCGTTTGGTTCAGGAACATACACGGCTCTACAGTTGTGCTTGAAACTCAGAGCAAATGAGTATCATAACGAGTCCGTTCGGTCAAGATGTAACGAAAATTCGAAGTTGCTGCTTAAAGCTGGCGCTGGTATTCGTGTTCTATCACCCAGGGGTATCACAGCTTCGCTTTTCGAGATGTTCATTGAGCCTTGGCGCGGTTGCGAACATTGGAGCATGAAGTTAAGCTTGACAGATATGGACTGTCTCAATCTGTTCGTTGAGATGGGTGCCGATCTGTCAGCAAAGTTCTCTGGATGTCCTTGTGCAGCCGACTCGAGCGACACATTCGCCCACCAAGCTCTCTGGCACTCGCCTCCATGCTTGTCTCGACGAGTTTTAAGCAGCTACTCTCATGAGAACCCAACTAGTGGCGCGCTACTACTTCACGGGGTACTCGACAAGTGTGCGGCAGCGAACAGGCATTGTGCAGAAGCACTTGAAGATATTGAAACACTTCTAGCTCGCGGCGTGAACCCCAACACGCTCGATAACAGGGGTATGACGCCCCTCAGAAGGTGCATTGAGCATTCTCCGGCTGTAGATGTGCTTGCCATGACGCAGAAGTTGCTTGATGGTGGTGCGGATCCGGAATTCGAAGACGTCGAAGGAATGCAGCCATATGCTGTTGCGGCACAGGAACTGCCAGATCCTGTGCGCCACGAGGTCCTCCAGGCTATGCTCGCAAAGATGCAGGGTCAAGGTGCCTGTACGAGAGATGACAGAACCTACAGATGGGAAGCTGGCTTGTTTCCAATCCCCGAGAGCCCATCCTATCAGCAAGTATTATCTTGCACACAACCTGACGGTGACTTCCGGCTATCCATGCAAGAAATGCTCCACATCAATGTGCAGAAAAGTTTTCGGCGTGCATATTTCGCCGTTATCAGCGGTAGATTGATCGAAAACATTGTAAAAGCAGCTGCAAGCCGCAAAGTGACTGAGAAAGACAGATGGAACATCATGCTAACGCTGTCCTTACGGAAAGGGGCTAAGTTGCCGAATTATCAGTTCGATCAAGGGCTTGTCATCGCTCTGCTTGGCTTCCCAAAAATCGACATTAGCAAGCTCGATACCGTCCAAGAGGTCTTCCCCTCAAACGAAGAAGGCAATATTGGAGGTGACCATGGTCAGCCGGATCCACCAAATCACGGCGCTGTACCAGGCTTTCAACCCTTTCAACTAAATACAGACAATCGAACATCGTCAGGCATAACTCCGACAGCACTGAATCAGACACAAGATCCGAGCATCGCCAATGATGACTTCATCGGCGATACCACGCAGATACGTTGGCGTAATCCCGAGCATTCGAAAGCGCCAACGTCCACTGCAGCCTTTGTACTACAGCATAAGTGCTCGATATGCGCCGACGGTCGACTTCTGACCAGGTCAGAGCTACAGAAGCACGATGTTGAGCATGCACATACTGCTGAATGTGACGGCGAGGGGTGCACCCGACGCTTTTGTAACGAAAGAAGGAAGAGGGAAAAGAACCAAACCAGGTGTCAAGATCATCTATTCTCCAATAGCGTGAAATAAAGTAAACAAAGGGAGCCCTTTCGTCTTTGAGCAATCGTAGGGTGCACCTACAAACCCTTGTTCGCGATTATTTTAAAGCGCAGCGATTGTTCGGCTCAACCTCCAAACCTGCTTCCAGATAGCTACCAAAGTTTCACATCAAACTCTAGACACTGGCTCTGTTCATGTAAGTGGTTCTTGCCAAGCAAATACTATGAAGAAAGACAATGTAGTGAAGTTGACCAGACAAACGAATCTCGTGTAAAAATATGCACAAACAAGATGCCAAACAAAGCGCATTCAAGAACGACACAGGAACAAAGGCGCATATATTTCGCCACATATATTGCAGTAGCTTCAATACTCGAAGATTTACGGGTGATTTCCAAGATATGACAAATCGTCAAGAACTCCGATTCCAGACACAAACGCAAAATAACATATTCACGATGGAAAGAGGCCACATATATCAGGGTCAAAGAAAACGCCGTCCTACGGTCCGTGATATTGAACACATCACGGCTGAAATGGACGACACAACGCCACCAGGATCGCGCTGGTTACATGAGAAAACTTTGTACAATGGGAGACACCTTCCATTGAGCCAAGGCGGGTCCTGTGAGCGCGTCGTCCATTTGATGACTCGCGTGGACGAGAACTACAACGTGCAAGAGGTGTGTAACTCTCGGCTGCGTGATAGACATTGAACATATCAATAACGTCGGAGCAGCGAATGGTCGTCAAGGTCCTGGCTGGCGGTGATTTGGAGAACCTCCGATATCATGTAGAAAATGAAGTCGGGCCACACAGGAGATTGGCAGCACTAGGGAGCAATTATATCATTGGATATATCGCTGATTCAGAGCGGGAGCGGGAATCCTTGCCACATCTAGCATATATTTACACCGAACACGCACCTTACGGAGATCTCTATCAATTATGGGAGAAGGTCCACAGCGATCCAGATTCGTAAGCTACGCATCTTCAATCATCGAACTTGACCTACTAATCTTGTGCTAGAAAACAATTGCCCGAGCCCTACGTTTGGCATATTTTCCGTGCCCTTGTTGAGGGTTTACATGCAATGCACTACGGAGTCGTTCCTGGACCAGGTGTATCGTCGAAAGACCTTGGCATGATCAAAAGGCCTTGGAGGCCAATTATTGATCCAGATATCAAGCTAGAGAACTTCGTTGTGTGTGAACCACAAGCAAACTTCTATCCCGCATATAAGACCGTCAAGAAGATCGATTTTGGATGTGTCATCCCCGAATGGTTGATGAATGATGAAGAAGTCGATCTTGAAGAATTGAACGAGCACCACGGCGGACGAGTAGGCACAGCACAATTTTGGCCACCGGTAAGCGCTCGTACCAAATCTATACAATGCAGAATTTACTAAAGCGACGAAGGAACAGCATAGACCAGCCCTCAAAGAATATGAGAATGTGACGATCGGCGTCTGGTCTGAGATCTACAACATCGGCCTCATTATCTACAGTCTAATGGAAGGCAAATTGGCACAACGAATAAAAGAATACCCGTTGGAATGGAGTTCGTACGGCAAGTGCTACAGCCGTCAGCTCTCGAAGCTAGTAGAAGATTGCCTATCTAGTGAGCACAAGCAGCGGCCGTCGCTGAAAGCACTCATCAATGCGATTGACATGGGTCTAGAAGACTGGGAAGAGACATACGGAAGTGCGAATGTTGCTGACCCACCAGAGTACATGAGGTATGACCGCTTCGAGGAGCAACGATTTCCCATCGGGAGCAAAGTGCCTTTAAAGCAAGTTGGACCGAGAAAAAGTAAGTCCGAGGAAGTGGTGGTGGGAGCTGGATCTGCTGCTAACATTGAGGATCCACTTTCGCCACCTGCAAAGAGAGCAAAGAGCAGCTCCATGGTGTCTTCACATGAAACGCCGGCTGAGCCGCAATCTATAGGGGAACAGGTACAAAGGGAAGAGGAGCAAAAGGCCAAGACAGCTGTTGACGCAAGCGCAAAGATATTCAGAAACGTCAGTGAGAGTTCTAGTTTACAGATTGAAGAGTCAGACCCAGAAGAATCAGACCAAGAGGTATCAGATCTAGAGGTATCAGTCTCAGAGATATCAGGCCCAGAAGAATCAGGCCCATTAGAATCAGACCTAGAGACCTTAGACCCAGATTCCGAGTGGGTTCCAGTATCGGAGTATGAGCCAGAACCAGAGTGGGCAGATGCAGAATACGAAACTTTAGGGATCTTCGATTCAGGTTCTGAAGCGTCAGATCGACCGTGATCAGAGCTTTCATGGACTGCATGCAATGTTACTTATAGATGTTGTAAGATAGACAATAGTAAAGATCAGCTCACAGGCAAAATACTGACCATCTTTACATGAGGAGAGTCTGGGACACTATCATACCTTCTCCAACCAATCAAGAATATCCGGAGTCGGCACTTCGCAATCAGCCCTTCCATTCGAAGTCTCCTTCTCTATCTCATTCTTCCTGTACCCCTCCTTCATTTCTGCCTCTTTTTCCACAATCTCCACAATCGCAAAATAGGCCTCCGCCGCATCCCGAAACCTCGTCCCATCAACCAATATTCTATATCCAACATTGTGTCTACTATACGCCTTACACTTGTTGTTATCTCTTACTGCCCGCACCGCCTTGCGGTGCCGCTGCATCCACGTCTTCAATGCACAGTACCCAATCACACCGTGCTGCTCCAGTGTCATGATCATGGTCCACAGGGCAGCGGTGGCAGGTTGGTCGGGGTTGAGAGCGTGCGCGAGGACTTCAAGTTTGGAGAAGAGGGCCACAGGAGGAAAGGGAAGAGCGCCTAGAGGCAGATAGGAGGTGGCATAAAAGGTGGCGTAGTGTGAATGTTGAGAGGAGTGTATGATGGCCATATTTACGTCGTAATCAGTGGTCTGGTGTTGATTGCTATGTCTTTATAATTACACTTCAAGAGGGAGATTGTTGTATATCTGAATTTCATGCGTGGGCATTGTGAGGATATTTGAGAAGTGAGACGACAATGCCCTGAGTCCAGACAGTGTTGTGCGGATTCTCAGTCAAGTTGAGACACAAAGTTTGCAGCATAGTGCCCATCTCGAACAGAGCCTGCACAAACAACATGCCCAAGACCCTTATGAGACATCCATCCTCTTTCCCCTCCGCACTCTCCAGACCATATGCCTTCCCAACTCCACACCATGCCTTCGACACAAGACAACAACTCCCTCGACATGATCGCTTTCCTCCGCATCGATAGCAACCTAACCTTCTCCATGCACCACTTTGTCTATACCATTGCCGCCCTCACATCCCTGACACACCTCCCTCCACACCCCAAGAACCGTACTTTCCTTGAGCTCACCAACATGGTCTCAGAGCTCCAAGATAAGCACGGAATCAAGGGTTACGAGCGGACTCGGTCTTGGATGGAGTATCACATCGAGACTGCACAGAGCGTGTATGAAACATTTCCCGATGTGGATATGGAAGATGTGGCGCGTGGGTGGCGGTGGATCTTGCAGGATGAGAAGTTTAAGGATGTGGCGCGTGCGATGATGACCTTGTTGGAGGTGGAGGTTGGGTTTCTCAAAGGCCAGGATGTTGGGATCTTTTGGCACGATATAGAAGTGTAGAAGGGAAGGTATACGAGTGCGCACAAGCAGGCAGGCTCCTGCGGTGTGCATATATGTATCTTCAATTATAGAATTTCTCCAAAATGACGATTTCCCTGACTGTGCAACGTGACGAATGTGACGATACTCATACAACCTTCTCCGTCAAATCGAACATAACGGGCCTCGTCTCCTTGAACTCTTCCCTCCCATCCACCGTATCAAAGTACTGCGCCAACTTTGGATACTGCTCTCTCCAACCCGGTCTCACATCCCCAAAGTCAATGAATCCCACCGTACACACCACCGCAATATCCGCAACACTCAACTCCTTGCCAACCAGGTAATCTCTCCCCTCCTTTCCTGCCGCCTCCACATAGTCATTGAACGCACGCAACGCACCATCGATCTTACGACTCTGCCGGTCCATCCACTTCTGGCTCTGCTGCTCCTTCTCACGTCGCGCTTCCCACCGGTTCAGTACCATGGCATCCATACAGCCCACGCCGAGAACCACGATTTGTTTGGCTAGGAGATCGCTGTCCAGATCCCCAGGAAGTAGTTTCGGACCCCTATCAGCGTACTTCTCTACGATGTAAGTTTGAATATGTGCGCTTTCGTAGACAGGTGGACGGGGGTCATTGGCTGGGAAGACGAGGATGGGGAGTTTTTCCAGAGGGTTGTATTTTGGGGTTTGGGTTTGGGATTCCCATGGGATCTCGTTTTGAAGTTCGAACGGGATATCTTTCAATTTCAGGGCGATGCGGTTCATGCGCGCAAAGGGGGAGGGCGTGGCCGAGATCAGGGTCAGGGGTTCTGGGGCCATGGTGGAACGATGTTGGGGCTTCGAGGGTGTTGATGTTTAGTTGTTGATGAATAATTTATGTATGGACCCAAGAACCTGGTGTTGGAGATTATGACTTGCATGCAGGAAATGTAGACTCGGTCTCCTATTTATTGTATTCTTGCCAAGTGTCTAAGAAGTAACGATATGCGGGGTCAACTACTTAGTTCCAGACCTATTCCTAGCGAGACGTCATCTCAAAGACGGAGTTGTGTGGTGTTGTTTTAAGGTGTGCGGAGATGGTTCCGCAGCAGTGAGCGTATCAGCTTCAATGTGACAATCTGGGAGGTATGAGCGCGCGTAAGGATGCTCGGCAAACGATACACGCTGGTAGTACAAAATTTGGGAAGAGCGTTTGTCTCAGTGATTTTCTATGTGTAGCGTTTTGATGTCAAAGAATAAAGGTCGTTCTAGTGTTTGGAATGGTTCCGCGGAGATCAAACTTACTCAAATACCATAGCGAGTCCAGCAATTAACCCCGCACTAAAACATCGTCTTCATAGTGCTGTACGAATCGAGCCATGAAGGCTACGAAAAGCACAAGAATGCATTGTTATTCAAAGAAAACGCAATATGGAATATATCAAACGGATGGTGCACGTCTCCATTTCACCTGACTTCTGGCAGATCATGCTTGGCTTGAGACTTTCCGAAATTACCCGTCAAAGAGGTAGCTGTCTTGTTAGTCTTCAGAAAAGACAGACTACCCACACGTTCTTTGCAGTGTTACTTCAGCTGTGTATATTCTCTTGCACACGACTACGCACGTGCTCGACGCAAAGTCAAGCAAGTAATTGGGTTCACGACGAACGACAGCTCCGAGCTGGCAATGAGAGAAATTTGTGGAGAATTATTTGATACTAACAGAACAGCTACTGTTAACGCCTTGCGCTCAGACAACCGTCACCGCACAAACTCCAGAACACCATCGCAGGCCTATCAAGAAACAAAACACCTCACCACAGCCACTTCCATCTAGTGACCACCAGTGGTGGGCAGGCCCAGCGCCACCTTGAACGAGTCGTAGATCAACCACTGGAACGCTGTAAGGGTACCGATCATGAAGATCCTCGTAGGCAGACCATTCCACAGCCCGCGGAACCCGATGTTGCCGTAGATTCTGCTGATAGCCTGGCCTGCGCCCTCGCCAGCCTTGCGGTCGCTGTTGAGTTTAGACACCATGACATCTAATCACCATTAGCATCGTATCCTTGGAAAGAGAGGATGCGTAAACATACCGGCCGGATGAGACACCACCGCACAACCCACACCAGCGATATAGCCACCCAAGAACGAAACACCAGTCTGCTGCAGCCCGCTGTAGCTATCTTTAGGCTTACCCAGGAAGCTATAGATCTGCGACACGGTGGCCTCGAACGTCGCAAACTTCACCATGGTATACGGAATCTGGCGCGCCCACAGGGGGTACAATCCCTTATACAACCCACCAATTCCCTCCTGGCTCACCACCTTGCTCCACCCCTCCCTCAAACTGCTCGCGAAGGGGGGATTTGTAGTCTGCATGCGGACCTTGAGTGCCTCGAGGGGACACAGCGCGATATCAGCCAAGAACTCTGCACTAGCAGATGCCGCCAAGAAGACAACGGTCTTCGGTGCGCCCGGTGCGAGCTTCTCGCCATACAGGTACTTGAAGACTTCGTAAAAGCCGTACTTGCCCGCGCCTTGCAGACTGTAGCCGACGAAGGTGGGGGACCAGCCGGTGAAGACACCGCGCAGGCCTTCTTTGGAGTAGATCAGCTTCCAGGCTTGTGTGTTGGATTTGTAAAGCTTAGAGTCAACTTGGCGCCGGCATTTGACCTGGGGAAGGGTGTTAGCGATGGACTGCACGATGCAGCAGAGCTGTCTACGTACCAGGTCAAGAGGTGTGACCATGGTGTGTGTCGGCCCGCAGGCGATGATGCCGCCCAGGGTGCATGCTGCGAAGTAGTTGCCTGAGTACAGCTCAATCTTCTTCTGGGGCTTGAGGGCGCCTAGTTTGTCTGCCATTGTGTCGTGTGCGCGGGTTCAATTGCGAATGTTTGTGTGGTTGGGGCTGCTTTGGGTATGACGTCGCGTGCTGACAGCGCGTTGCAGGTCGCAGGAACGGACGAAGGCAATGAAATGGGTATCACAGGTAGTAGAATGTCAGGAACAGCAGCTCGAAGAGCTGACTTGATTATATCGCGCTCACCCGCAATGACGGTGCTGTTGCAGGTCCTGACTGCTGGAGCTCCCGTTGCAGCAGTGACGTAGCTCAGGGTACTTCGGCTGGTCGCTGATTGGCTCGATAGCGCGTATCCGGCGGGGCGCGACCGGAACCCCGTGGAAGTGACGCTGTTGAGCCTCTTACGAAGCTTTTTAGGCGTTTATGAAGCTCTGGAATGCTGTAGCTTCGGCCGAGCATTGAAGCAAACTCATAGATGTAACGTTATGAAGGCCGAACAAGCCGTGGAAACAGATGTTGGAAGCATCCAGGTACTACAGCACTTTGCCAGTTCTAAGCATCCCCTCGACAATTTTGAAGGATTCAACTAGAGGGGAGCGAAAGATTATGAGGACCAGTAAATCGCGAAGTCATCTCAGGAATCATAAGTTTTCGAAGTCTGTGCCGATCAGCCTTGAAGACCTCCAAATAAAACATTGCCTTTGGGATATCTTGCATCACGCCAAGCAGCTGCTCGGAGCTGCACATACATCTTTGATCTGTAGGGTTATACAGTCAAGTTGTCACCACATAAATGGATGTCGTGAGTGGACTGACTGAATGGGGCAATCTCTAAGGTGGAATGGTAGGTTGAGAAGGGTAAGAATTGTAGAAGAAATGATACAACAGCGCGACTAATCGAACTGAGTCCTATCTATGCTGATCATCCTATCCCACCAAATCTTCCTCCAAAACCAGCGTAGAAAAAACACCAAGCTCCCAGATTTCCCAATCCCAAATCGTGAACTACTTTTGCGCCCCCTTGGGTCATCAAATGAGTCAAGTGCTGGCGCACCCCACTTCAAAGTGACGGCCACCCACATGTATCGTTTCCACCATCCATAACAATACATAGATTCGTCCATGTGCCTTAAAGTGAAAGCAGCATGTAGAGATGCAACAAGCGAGATCGTCTGCACTGAGACAAGCGAGCTCAGAAGTAAGGTACAAGAAGATTGGCGGTAAAAAAAAAACAACGCCTACTAAACCCCAAGACCATGCGCATGCAAGATGTAGCGAGCGAGCGATCGAATAACGAACGTACTTCTTCGGAAACGCCAGTCTTCGAGCGCCCGCCCCAATGTCGTTCGGAGAAGCCAGAGAGCATGCACGGTTCGTGATGTGATGATGAGCACGAGGCAGGCCAGCTCCCTCTCTCCAACACGTAGAAGTCGTATACAAAGGAGATGAGATGATCAAGTTATGACGCTTTATCCGCTCGCTCGAGAAGACATGACGAAACAATAGACAAGAAGGAAGCGATGCTTGTCAAGCAACGCTACAAGGCTGCGAGCAGCCGAGGCGAGACGATACTATCTCTGGGAGACGTTAGCGTCGGGCACCAGGTGCAGGGGACGCATTTCTGCTTACCCGACCCCGGCGCTGACCACCTCCGGCAGCCTGTTGCTGCTGCTGCTGCTGAGGCATGTACATGCCGTAGGGGTACATCTGCGCACCCATGCCGGGTGGCATGCCCTGGCCAGCGAGATTGACAGGCTGCATCATTGGGGAACCGGTAAAGCCGGGAGCAGCAACAGGAGAAGCATTGCGGTAGGCGTCCATTCCGGGCTGGAAGCCGTTGTTCATCTGCGGGTAAAATTGGCCCTGACGAGCGAGCAGCTGCTGGTACTGCATTTGCTGCTGACCGTTCATGGCTTGCATGTTGGGCATGTACATCGGTGCGCCAGGTCCCATGCCGTACTGATCGAACCCATTCGAGTCCATGCTAGAGGTGCGCTGAAGGCCGACTGGGTCAAAGCCAGGGGCGGGTGCTCCATAGAATCCTCTGGGCTCAACCTGCGAGCTGTCCCTCGATGCCGATCTGGTTGTGGATGAATCACGGTTGCCAGGACCGCCACGAGTAGAAAGACCTACTTCGTCCATAAGACGCTTGTAGCCCTGCTGTGGCTGAGCCTTGATGCGGACAAGGACATTGCGGACATTCTGCACAACCTCTGCGCGGATCTTCTCGTCGAAGAAGGGGGTGGTGAGCACCTTGAAAATCAAGGTGGCGCCACAGTTCTGGTCAGACAGAATCTCTTCCAAAACCTGATCATTGGGCGAGAAGAACAATGCCTGAAGGATGATGTCACGTGCCTCAGGCTCGTTGCGCTGGTTGATGATCTTCAACACTGTGAGGTAAGCGACCTTGTGGGTGCACAGGTGGACAAGGTGCGGGACAAGACGGGGAGCCAAGACTGTGCGCCTCCTGGGGAAAGTGCATGTGTCAAGGAACCAGGTCAAAAGCAATGCACCGTTGGCGTTTGTAGCAAGCTGAACGCTGTGGAGAGCGATGGCGGCGGCAACCGTGCGCTGCTGGTCCTTGCTCGCGAAGTGGCTCTCAAGACAGGCGCGCATAGCACGAGCTCCAAAGCGGCCCTGAGCAAGGTCCCAGAGACGGCCAAGCATCACCTCGAAGATGAAGTTGTTGAGGTGCTGGTATTTGAGGCAGCCCTGCATGACGTAGTTACCGAATTGATCAAGGAACAAGGCCATTGCGTATGGTCGAAGGGCGTCAACAACCATTTTCTGCATGGGGAGTGACTTGGAGACGTCGATGATCTTCTGCGCAGCCCATGTTCCGTTCTTGTGTATACCGATCTTGGCAAGGTGAGGAGCAATCTCGCGAAGCATGGCCTCCTTAGTCGGCTCAGAGCAGTGCTCGAACAATTTCTGGACAACAGTGTTTCCAAGATAGTCAGAAGAGAGTTCAGCAATCTCAGGAAGCATGTTCATGGCGATGGACTCAATCTCCTCGGCGGAGCAGGAGCCGTTGTCAATCCTCTTGCGGATCTCACGCAGCCTAGGAGCATCGTGAACGCGGGTGTGGCTTGGCTCCTCAACAGCAGGGATCTCGTCGACGTAGCTGTTGTACTGGATGGCGGCCTCGACTTGTGCGCTGATCCTACCCTGGTCATCGTCCGATGCACCCAGATCTTTCACTATCTGGACAATATCACCGCGGATGTCAGTCAATTCAGGAGTCACAAGAGGAGCGTTGGCGGTGGCCAAGTTGGCAGTGCTGGCCTTCGCAGTAGCGTGGGCGGCCGCGCCTTCTGCCTGAGCTTTGGCGTGTGGGTCAGGACTAGGGGAGGGAAAGACACCGTTGTGGCCAGGTGTAGCAGCAGCACTAGGAATCTTAGCGTAGCCGATGCGTACTGGGCCAGCTCCAGGGAAAATCTCTTTGCCGTTCAGCTGGGACTTGGCCTGCACAGCGCTCTCGAGGCTCTCAAAGTTGACGAAACCGCAGTTCTTGTGGGTCAGGACACGGGTTGACTCGATGGACCCGAATGCACTGAAAATAACATTGAGGGACGAGACAGTGGTGGAAGAGGGAATGTTGCCCAACCACAGGGACCTAGTCGGGCCTTCGAGGGTACCGTCATCACCTAGGTTTGCGCTCGAATCGTGTGCGTTGCGTAGATGAAGGCTCTTGACAGCCTCGGTAAGATTGTACTCGGCATCTTCGGTCAACTCCGAAGCACCCAGACGAGTGGGCATGTAGCTGCGCATCAGTCGCTGCTGTGGGGCATCCAGAACACCAGCGGTCCTCGCACGAGGGCGGGCACTTGAAGCGTAGTTGGCGAAAGCCTGGACCTCCAAGTTGTGTTGACGGACAGCCTCGTGAATCAACAAAGCATTGGCCTCCGCAGGGGTCATAGCACCACTGTAACCGCCGTACTGGTCAAGCTCATCCTCATCCTCGGCATACTTCTCCTTAGCGTTGACCGAATACGAACGGAAACGGTTGGCACTGTTCATGTTCTGGCCGTTGGCGTTCCTCTGGCTCTCAAGAAGAAGCTCGATATCGGAGGGTGCCAATTGAGCACGCTGAGGCTGCGGAGTATCTACCAGACCGAGGTAGTCGAGCGTCTTGACGTCAGTATCAGCGAGCGACTCGCGAGAGAAGTGTGATTGTGGTGAGCCGGGCCCATTGGATGGCTGAGAGGCAATGCTGTGGAGAGTGCTGCTACGCTCACGGTTACTTGTCCAACCAGTTGAGAACAGGGAGTTGCCGAAGGGCGAGACCGAGGGCGGCAGGTAGCCAGGGCGTTGAGGCATTGAGCCAGCACGAAGGCGAGAGAGCAAGACCGACTTGGCGGCGGCGTTGGTAGAGCCCGGTGCAGCGAAGCCTCCGCTGGACTCGGTAGGTGTGCCGGGGGCGGGCTTGAAAGGGCTTGTGGAGGGTGTAGGGCGGGATGTCTTGGGCAGGAGGGAGGATGAGGACATAGACATTAAGCCACCAGGTGCTGCGGAGGGGGAGAAGCGTGAGGGCAGAGTGCCGGCGCGGGCACGACGGGTAGATGTCTGGGAGGCTGACGTGGTCTCGGGCATGGCTTGGTTGAAGTCAGGGAAGCTGTCACCACTGGGAGACTCCGGGATAGTCTCACGCAATGGCGTCGAGTTGCCGCTGGTAGGGGGCCCCCACATTTGTGGAGTCAGGCCTTCCTGTGCTTGAATCTCGCGTGCACTGGCGTTCCACGTTAGCCAGGATGACATGTTGTTTCAGTGGTGCGACAAACCGTTTGGAAAATAGGCGGCCGCTGTATTCATGCGACGGGGATCCTGAGCCAAGACGGGCGCTCGCTGCGGCAGCTCCTAGCGGGTTAGAGGTGCTGGAGGGGAAGCGGCCACCGCCAGACGCAGACGGAGGCTCGACGGGCGATGCAGCGCCGCTGGACGAGGCCGAGTGCGGGGCATTGGAGCTCAGCTGGGGCAGGTAGGCCAGGTTGATGTGGTGCTCGGGGCGGGAGGTCGGAGCCATTATGGATTACAGAGCTGTCTCTCGACGGTGCGGGAGCTATGGAATGCTCAGCGAGGGGTGCAGGCTGGTGGGTGGTGCCGGCCAATTCAAGCAGGGCGTAGTCGCTCAGCGCAGGCCTGTGCAAGGGGCTTTCAAGCAGATTCGCCCTTGGGACCCAGTCCTGCAGGCGTCGTGCGTGGGCAGATGCAGCGGTGCTGTTCTGGGACGGTAGCAAGCACGCCTCTCGAGAGAGTGTCCGGCAGGCTCAGCGGTGCGGCGCTCGGGGGCGGCGGGGTCTGAGGGTCTCGCGGTCGAGGAGCCTCGTAGTAGCTTCTTCAAGGAGCGACTTTTGGGATCTATCGGGGGAGACGGAAGCCGAAAGGAGTGTCTTGCAGGCCGCCGGTCGCAGTGAAGCGCGTCGGTGCGTTGTCGAGGCGGACGCTGGTGCAATAAACAGCCACTTGGGTGCTGGAGAAGAACGAAGGAAAGATGTAATGGGATTAAGCAGGGACGATCTGATTAGACACAAGCGCTCATCAGGATGGCGGTCCAGCAGCAGCAGAGCAGCGATGGGGAAGAGGCGCAGGCTCAGGCTTGGGTGCGTGAGGTGATGAAAGTCAGTCTCGCTAACGAAGAGGGCCGTCTCCAGTTCCAGTTGAGCTTGACTGCAGGTGCGCTAGCACCGGGGCACGTTCACCACCACGTAACAAGCTGAGGCCAATTCGCCGGCACAGCACGATTTGCGGGTACTGCCAGTGCGAGGCCGCGGTGATCGCGCGCCCGGGCGGGTTGCACACACCGAATGCCTCTGCAGCAGCTGCAGCAACTGCACGCGGGCGGTGTTGCGCCGTCCGCCATCTTGAATAGGGGGTTCACGGTGTCCTCTGTAGCTGCATCCTCCTGCTCCTGCGAGCCTCTCCCTGGTTGGCCCGCGGGGATGGTTAGTAGGCCGAACTGAAACGTTCAGAGGCGCGTCGCACCTCCAATCTGTCGTGGGGACAGCCTGCCCAGCGATGCCATGTGTCCTCATTGGCCTGCTGCCGCCAAAATGCGCGCAGAAATGCATCGGCGTCGTGCATCAAGGGCACCAGCAGCAGTGAGGTGGCTTGTCTTCCACTCTCATTTGCGTGCAAGAGTCTACGCAGTACAGAACGCATCACGGCGGCCACAGCCAATGCCAATGGCGATGGCTTGTCTGCAGCTCTGCGTTGCACACATATTGGGGTCCAGGGCTCGCACATGAACGACCAGGGCATGCATAGGGACAACCAGGGCAGACTTAGGGACGACATGTCGACCGGGATGCCGATTGAAACGCGGCCTTCGAGAAGCTGGTGCGGCTTCATGTCTGCGAGCGTGTTTGCTAGCTCGACGGGCAGACTAAAGGAGACTAGGCGGCCCTGACCGTTGTCAATCCCAGACTGGCGCCATGTTTCAAGTGTCTGAGGCCTTTTCTACACTAGAATAGGCACGTGTACCAAGGAGGGTGTAGTAGCGATCTCCGGGACTTGGCGCGGGCCTCTGCTGGCCGGCCGGCGCGTCATCCAGCATTGCGGAATATAGTGTATCTGCGTACCTAGTGTCTATCGATTTGGAGGGTGTGTGCACCACCTTCACCCTCTCCACACTTGTGGATGCACGTGAAACACGCGGCATAACCAGCGCCAGCGCCGAGCCAGACACATCCCCGTGTAGATTGGCGCGCATTCATGGAAGCCTGCCAGAGGCGTCGCGCATTCGTGGAAGCCTGCCAGAAGAGTCGCGCATTTATCGAAACCTGTCAGAAGGCGTCGCGCGATCCCTGACCGCAGTCCAGCACTCGATCTGCCGCCCGCCGTGTCGCAATCTGAAAAATGTCCGCCGAGCCTGAGCCTGCGACTATGGACGTCGACGATGCGCCCACTGCCGTGGACAATGCGGTGGACGATGCCACCCCATCATTCGACGATGTACCTCCCGAAAGCCGCCACGGCGACTCTGGCGCATCCGACAAAGACACAGAGGCATCTTCTAGCGATGCAGAGGCGAGTGAGGATGAGACACCCGTGGACCTCATGGTTACGTCGCGCACGCGACGTTCGAATGCCGGCAACCGCATGTCCACGCTGCTCGCCAAGCAGGCCGAGGGCGAGGAGTGGGGAGAAGAGTGGGAGGAGGTGGCCAACGAAGAGGAGTTTCAGGGCGGCGACGTGAACGAGGCTGAGGATTACAACATGGACTCATCGTCGTCAGAAGAGGACAATGACGCCGCCGACGACGATGATGCCGGCGAGAAGGAGCTGCGCAAAGCAGAGCGGCGCGAGCGGGTCAAGAAGCGCAAGACAGCCACCAACCCCTTCGCCGCACGGCTTGCTGCTGCTGCGCGCAAGAGGGTGAAGATTGACCCTGCCGCGACCACGACCGGGTCGACGTCCACGCCGTCTGCGCCCGCGCGGCCCAAGAAGAAGTCGGAGCGAGCGTCCTGGATCCCCACAGAGGAGGACGGCCCCATCCGCACATCGTCGCGGCGACAGACGGTTGCCAACAAGGAGAGCACATTAGCGAAACTGCAGGAGAAGGACCGGCGGCGGGATGACACTCTGGCCATGATGAAGGCCGCTGAGGCCCGCAAGAAGAAAGATGAGCCAAAGCCGCTGACCCAGGCGGAGCGCCTGACAGAAGCCGCGAAGCAGGAGAAGATCAATAAGAAAACACTGCACAGGTGGGAGGAGGCTGAGGAGATACGCGCCGCAAAACGACAGGCCAAGATCGACGCTCTCAAGAACCGCCAGATGGATGGGCCCTTCATTCGGTACTATAGCGGGCCGGCCATCTTTATCGACGACAAGCTCAGATACACCGGCAAGGACGCTCCCAGTCTCGAACAGCTTGAAGAGAAGTTCAACAAGGAGCCAGTCGCCGAACCCCCTCCAGAACCAACCCAAGCAGCCTCAACCGACGCTCCAGTGACAGCCCTTGCCGAACCACAGACACCACATGGGGAACCACAAACCCAACAACCGCCGCCGATTAGTTCGCCAGAAATGTTCTCCATCCCCACATCGCAATCACTGCAGCAAGACACTCAGATGCCATGGGCACCGGGGTCGCAGGCCGCGAATGGCGATGTCTTCATGGGCGGCGACGTCTTCATGGGATCCTACAACAGCAACAACAACATCATGTTTGCGCCGCCCCAGTCCCAAGACTCTTTCCTTTTCGGCATCGACCAGTACGCCTCGACGCCTCATCAACAACCTCAGGACCCCTCAACCTCCGACCTCCCCCCAAACCCTTTCTCAAACGCACCGCCCTCCTTCCCACCATACAACCTCGCCGACATCCACGGCAATCCACCCTTCCCCCCGCACCCCGACGCTACCGCTCCCGCCCCTCCCGTCTTTCGCCGCAAAGTCATCCGCCGCGCAATGCGCAATCTGCTCATTCTATCCTCATTCCCCTCGCTCGACAGCGCCGCCGCATCCTCCAGCACAAAAAGGTCTACCGCCTCTCTGCACAAAGAAAAAGACCGGGCTGCGCTCATCGCGCTCTGCAAAGCCCTCTTTGGCTGGTCCTCCGCCGACGCATCCCTCTTCGTGTCAAACATGCTGGCCGCGGCTGCACTAAAGACTCAGAAGGCGCGCGAAGCTCACGAGCTAAGTACAAGGCCGGTCAAGCCACTGTGCGCAGTCACGAATGCTGTCGCGCGGTACCGGGATCCGGAGACAGGGATTGCGTATAGGGATGCGAGGGCCTTTGGAGTGTTGAGAGGTGTGGTGGGAGGTGGGTTTGTGTGGAGTGGTGAATTGGGTTGTTATGTGGGCGGACGAGCCAAGCCGTTGGAGAGTATGGGTGGGAAGGGGTTTTTGGGCATGCCACCAGCGGCGGGCGTGCCGAGGCGGTTCTTGGAGATGAGTAGAGCAGCGCCGGTGAAGGCAGCTGCGGCTCCTGCCGGTGCAGTTGCTCCTGCTTCTGCAGCGCCAAAGGATGCGGTCGCTCCTGCATCAGCGACACCGGCTACGTCCACAACGGCAGCGACTCCCGCTGTCAAACCAGAACCTCTGGCTTCAGCTCCAACAGCAGCGAAATGAATTGAAAGAGAGGAAAGGGACATTGTATCACCATTGTATAGACTCTAAACCAGATACGAGACCAAGACCATCCATAATCTAATATGAACACTTGGAAAAGCAACCTGTCTATCCAGGCTCAGATCCATCCAGGCGGCGGTCGATGGATCCATCGCTCGTGAGGTTTGTGGGGCTTGGTGTAGTTCATGACACCGCCAACGCGCGGTTTCAACGTCAAGTCATGCTGTGGAGCTCCTGACCTTGGAACTTCTGACCACGTTCGTGACCATTGTGCCCAATCTGCCACGGCGATGTTCGAAGCTGCAAGCGCTGCCTAAAATAAAGTGAGGATAGATCGAACATTTCGCAGCTCCTGGACTTACCTTGACGTTGGTGTACATGGTGTTCAAAGCGACCAGGGTAGCTGCCAGTGCATTACTACGCTCAAGCAATGAATCTTTCTGCTTCTGAGATGTGGCTACTTTCAGAGCCTCAATTGTCTCCCGTAGCTCCTGGTGTCGACGTTCAGATTCAGTTGCATAATGCGATAACTGTTGCTGAAGTTTCGCGATATCTGCTTGTGTCTGTTGGTGTTGATCGCCGCTGGCTTGCGCATTGTCCTTGATCAGGTCTTGCAGGTTTGCGTCTACGCTCTGTAGAGACGTCGCGTTCGCCTGTATAACACGGTCCGCTTCGTCTTGGGTTATGGCCCTTGTCTTGTTGCTCTCGTCTTTGACCACACTTTTGGTGAGGATGAAGACGTTGCGTATGTCTTGCTGAAGAGCTTCCTGGTTTTTTTCGTATGGCATCTTTCACCTCACTTTCCAGCCCCTGTAGGAGAAATTTGTGATCGCTGGTAGATTGGAACACGTCCCGGTGGGTCAATAAGGCGTCGATTACTTCTTTCAGTCGAGCGTCGCAGTTGTCAAAGCGCGCATCAACTTGCGTCTTCGCCTGCTGAATCATTTCCCTATCGGATGGTCAGCCTACGCTCGCTCTAAGATGGATACGCACATACCTGCTGGAAATGGTGATGTGCAAATTGAGCTCTTCACGGTATCTGACGAGCTTGGTCTCAGTTGCCGAGACCTTCTCTATGCCCCAGACACTCTTGATCGCCTTGCGCATACACTTCCATTTGGTCTGTGATCCTTGTACCTGCAGCTGCCGAAGCACCTCCAGTAACTCCTGCGCTGTGACCGTGACGCGTCCGCACAAATCTTTGAGGCCTTGGTCTGTGGCCAAGAAAATCGCTTTGTCCACGGAGTCCGTGAGAGCTATCAAGTGAGTCGTGGAGATCTCGATTGCCAAGTTCTCGTCCTGCGCCCCACTGCTCGAACGGTACAGCTGTAAGCCTTTGGTTAGACATTTGCTACCAAAGTCGACGAGTTGAACGATACTCGAAATGGTTTGTACAGCGGCCAGTGCCTCCATAATTCTGTGTACATAAGAGTTATGGTTTTTGCTCGCGAAGAAGTCAGGTCATGTCAGGTGCAGATTGAGGCGCAGCCATCTGGACGTCAGCCTCACTGGTTACAAATTGAGCAGCCTGCATCCCGACAGAAACACGACATATCAGAGCCTCACCCATCAGAGCACTGCGTAGAACCCCAATGTTTCAGCATTGTTGTGTATCAACTTGGAATTACAAAGCCACCCACAGCAACCTCCGGTCAATAAAAGCTGCAAAATCTGTATGTGACTTGAAATAAAATTATTGTTAATATAGCCGTTTCAAAGATAACGGAATGTCGAGCTGGAGAGAGGACTTGCAGATCATGGCGAAAATCCTGCAGGCGCGATTTGGCACATCAGAGGAACCTCCATTGGGACTTGTCGAGAACTTGTGGCACTTCGGGACATGGGATTCTCATGACGACCCAAGGGAGGTTTGAGTCCTTCGAGTGGGTCGAATGGTTGAGGTGGGTAGGCTATCAAGGTTTCGAGCGAGACAGCGAGTAGTCGACGGCCATTTGGACGGCGGCCAGTGCTTTGAGAAGCTTGTGCGAGCTGCCCACTCTTTGGCGTGGTTTGGTATCTGGGTCATTCGACATGCTTAGTGACTTGTAATCTGGTTTGCAAATGAAATGGAGGGCGAAATGGCGCTGAATGGCACTTTGACGTGCATGGCTGTCACCGGCAAATGCTCAAGCGGGGAGAGTCACTGGTAAATCACTGGAAGTCACAGACATGCGGATGATTAAGCCTTGCGACCTTTTTTATCCGCTCATAGTGCACTCTTGTATCTTAATCGATGCTTGTTATTCTCGCAGTTGATATTGTACTACTAAATGTGACTGGAGTCACAGACTCGACCAGGACAGTTCGCGTGTTCCAAACATGCGGGTTCGGATCGAGTAAAGGCAGGATTCGAAGGTAATGGATCTCCAGCAGAGCAACAATAGCAATGTCCCAAAAAGCTTTCAAGTCCAGGTCTTAATTTGCAGAAGCTTCAAATGATGACGGTCATGAGGTTCGAATTTCCCTCAAAGACAACGCACAAATCCGATACCACATACCCGTCCTTCGTCCAACACCCCCTCGGTCCGTCTAGACAATGCTCACAGATTGCAAATCCATACAACATGATTCTCAGTACCATCTCCATGATGACTGACATAGGATCGAAGCTTTAGATAGAGCGGCGGGTGTTTGCGACTTTCTCCATGATCGGTCAAACAGTCAAATCAAAGCACTATGGATCAATGCGAGCTCTCGAACGTCAAGTTCACATGCATCGGTACAATTTTCATGGCTTAATCTATTGTAGTTGTGCGGACAAGAAGGGTTGTGTTCTCTCAGACTTTGACTGCTGAGTGAAGAAGCAAACTTGGATTGAATTCATGCAATTTTAATTGTTCGACTACGAAGGCCGTCTTCGTCATAAGGCTTATAGTAGTGCTATACAGCACCAAAAAATCATATGTTCCCCGAGAAGTCTCAACCGTACGCCAATACTGCCCATTTCCAAGCAATGATCCAATTGAAGATACTCGCTGTCCTCCCTTCAAATCCAGAGGCAAAATGCCTTCACCGTCCAAGCCTTATCAAGTCGTGAGTCCAAACCGCTCCCGTGAGTTTTTTGGGACGGAGCCATTATTTGATAAACCTCCAGTGGGCCTTTCCTCAATGATCCCGCTATGGGAAAGTGCCCTATGATGCAAGCCGGCATCTTTTGCATTCGCCCATCATAGAACCGAAAGCTGGGCTGTCCAGTCTGCCATAATACCGGTTCCTGAACTCGGGTCAACCATTTGAACGTCTCACTCCGAGAACGACAGCTTACGCTAATAGAATTATGCTCGCTAGGTCTCCTCTTGGGCAATCGCCTGGTGACGATTTTTAGTCAACCACTCAACCCACTCGAAGAACTCGAACACTTTCTTAGGGTCGTCTTTGGCATGCACTTCTCCGAAGGACCTCATGTTCATGATGAGTCCCAATGAGGGGTCGTTCAAGGTGCTGAAGTTCTCACTGAAAGCCCGTTGCACGCCTGCAAGGTTCCGTTCTTCGCACGGACTTTTGAAGTTAATCCATTCCCTCTCCTCGGCGAGCCAGGGGTCAAACGAAGGTGAGTCATCGTCATCACACATATAATCATCCATCGTTAAAGGATAGGGTTCCGAAGGCTCATCCTCAAACCCGGAGTAATGGAATGGCAGAGCATTTGCTGGCATGCCTTTTGCCTGTCCGTTCACTTCATCGTCGGTTTGTCTGGGCCCGTTTTTCTCCTCTTTCTTGATCTTGCTGTGCCTTCAGAATTGTGCCGGCGTTAGGGGAAGCAAAACAACTGCCAACGCCCGTCTGTGGACCGAAATGCTCTACGGCTAGGCGCTTAGCGTTTTCTTTAAGGCCCAATACTCCTTGCAGACATTGTGGGACGGTGTCTTCAATGATTCGCTCTTGCCAGTTCCTGTCGTTGTTGTCGGACCGAACACCACCACTTGACTGATGGTAGAATGCTCCGTCTCCAAGTGGAAATGCAACCCAGCATTCTCGGACACCGTCTACTTTGTTTTCCCCAGTACTACTGTCGTTTGCCTCGCGGTCATCTGCCTCGTGGTTATTTGTCTCGTCGGTATCTCGAATTTGGCCTACATAGATGCGATACCAAGGACCCGGCGAAATGATGTTGCTGTGAGGTTCTGGGAGTTGCGAATGGTTATCCTAAAGGGGTGGTCAACATTAACACTGAGACACTGTAGATGTAGACCTATAGGGCAGACGTACGTCATCCCCCTTCGAAGCAACCGAGCTCTTGCTCGTCATTCTCACGTCGCTCAGCTTGACGTTTCTCATGTTGACTTTGTTGATGTTGAATTTGCCCATGTTGACGTTCTTCATGTTGACATTTCGCAAATGCAAGCCGGCATTCTTCATGCTTTTGACATCCATATCGACGTTATTCATTTCCACTCCCTCCATCCTTATCACGTCCAAGCTCGGAACTGATGTTCGAGGAGGCATTTGCGCGGTAGCCGGGGAGGATTACTATCGCCTGGAGAACTTCCGACGAGAAGCTGATATAGCTGTAAATCTAGACTTGGAAGGTGTAGGAGTAGGAGTAAGGATGCTTAGTTGAGTACGACCGACTTATGTACAAGGTCTACACAGGAGCTATCGCGCTAGCGCCGCGCTTATACTAATACAGAGGGTACAGCGTGAAGGTTCGCCTGGAGCATTTGTGAGGTAGGAGCCATGCGAGATGGTACTATTCTGTTGATTTCTTGGCTGGTATCCCGTCTCTCATGTTGTATGAGGCATAATCTATCGACCCACCAGCAGCGCGGATGCAATGCCATGAGAAAATCCATTGCATCAGGTCTGCTTCTCCACGAATAGGAAGCTCGATATTGTCTTTCGGGGTTGAAGCATTGGTAGGAGGGGCCACATATTTGGTGCTTCATGTAGAACGCTCAGTGTTTTCATTCTCGATACGATAAGGCGGAAGTACCTGTCGTCTGCGGGTCATCCTGCACCCTGTCATCCTTTGTAATGTTTGATTGCATCCAGTACATGATGTACGCTTTTTATTCCAAGTTTTGAGCCAGGCTTCATCGCAACGAAGTGGCCCTGCTCTGTTGGAGGCACGGACGCTGCTGGCTCCACTGCCGATAAATGCAATGCGAGCTCTCATAGGGGTGGGTAATGACACCTCTCCTGGCAGTGTTCAGACATCGAAAGGTTGTTTGTGGTCAACCCCACTGCCTTCAATCTGGTTGAAGCTCTTATTGATCGCAGCTACAACAAGCTTGCGAGATACGCATCTGTTAGCTGAGACTTTTCGCTACACGAGCTGGGAGACCACTGACGTACGCTCTCAGTTGCTCGGAAGATGCTTAATCGATATTTCTGATTCAGCGTTGAGGTCAACGAGCAGAGGAAGACTGTTTATGGCCATACAAAAAGTGCTGCAAGACGACATCGTGGGAAGTAGGCCAAGATGATGAACAAAAGTTGAGCCGGAAGTCGCGATACTCATTTGACGCATGATGATTACGGTATGTGAATATCCAGCAAGGAAGGCCTTGACATCTAGATGTAGTCACTAGCGATGCGATTTTCTGATGCTCGGATTCTGGTCTTGGACAGTTCGCTATTCAAGAAGTAGGTAAGCATGGAAGCTTTGGCCGGATCTATTCGTCTGCAGTGCGATTGTTGTGACATGTGCAAGCGCCGTAATTGTGCTTCGACTCTACAGCGGCCGTTTGGAATAAAAGCTCAGCTGGAAGAAAAGAGGACGGACCAGTAGCAGCCTTCGTATCGCCTGAACAAACATTTACAGATGGAGTGATGCTTTAGGGTGGCGCACGCGTCAAAGCTCCAGCTGCTGCTACAACCTAGAACGGGGCCGACTGCGGAGGGAGCACGCAATTTTGGCGCGACGTCATTGGCCGCAGCGCACTTCACTTCGCGAACGGTTGTTGACGGGAGTCGAGAACCATTATTAATCCCAAGTAGCGTCATGACGGTATTGTTGTTCCCAGTCCCTCTCCACCCTGTTGCTTGACGACAATTGCGTGGTGAGCGCTGCCATCCACTGCACTGAGCCATGAGCTTCCCTCGCCGGCTATTTGCTGTTGCGCGGCGACAGACGCCAGTCCTACAGAGCTCCAGGACAGCTCCGCGGCAAGCCATCCTCCGAGGAATACACCAGCAAGCGCCTTACAAAGCCCAGCACAATGCTGCAGCTCGAGCTGAAGAAGACACTGTACAAAGCGAATCGCTGAACCCCGCCTTATCTTTCCCCTGCCTCGACGCCCTCGAATCGAAGTCCGCGAAGCTCTCGAAGCGCTCGACCGAGGGACCTGAACCCTCGTACACATCCGGTCACACTGAGATTTTCCACTCAGAGCAGCCTATACTCCTGGATTGGGGCGGTATACTGCCACAGTTCGATATCGCGTACGAGACTTGGGGCAAGCTGAACCAGGACAAGAGTAATGCTATCCTGCTTCATACTGGTCTATCTGCCTCTAGTCACGCACACAGCACTGAGACGAATCCCAAGCCAGGGTGGTGGGAGAGATTTATTGGCCCTGACAAGCCTGTCGACACGAACAAATACTTCGTCATCTGCACCAATGTCCTCGGAGGCTGTTACGGCTCCACAGGGCCGTCTTCGGTCGACCCTGCGAGCGGCGAGCGTTTCGCGACAAGATTTCCCATCCTGACAATGGAAGACATGGTACGGGCGCAATTCAGGCTGCTTGATGACCTGGGCATACAAAAGCTATACGCAAGCGTTGGTTCTAGTATGGGTGGCATGCAGAGTCTTGCAGCTGGCAACCTCTTCCCCGAGCGCGTTGGCCGCATTGTTAGCATCAGCGGTTGTGCCCGCAGTCACCCTTACAGCATCGCCATGAGGCACACACAACGTCAAGGTACGTCACATACTGTGGTATCAAACTATGTGAAATCAACTTACAACTCCTGCAGCGCTCATGATGGACCCCAATTGGGCGCGCGGCTTCTACTATGATAGCATCCCTCCCCACGGCGGCATGAAGCTGGCCCGTGAGATTGCGACTGTCACGTACCGCAGCGGGCCGGAGTGGGAGATGCGCTTTGGCCGTCGCCGCGCAGACCCTTCGCGACCGCCCGCCCTGTGCCCCGACTTCCTCGTCGAGACCTACCTGGATCACGCTGGCGAGAAATGGTGCCTCGAGTACGACCCCAACAGCCTCTTGTACGTCTCCAAGGCTATGGATATGTTCGACCTGGGCCAGGAACACCGCAATCGCGTCAATGAGCGCAGGGCAGCGAATGCAAGCAGAGTGCAGGCTTACCTGGATGGTAAAGGCATCGGCTCGTCGGCGGTCGTGGATGCATGCAGCCTGACCCTGCCTGAACAGCCCTACGAGGAGAAGGAGCAGCCAGCCGACTTTGATGAAGGCAAGGTCCCTGCAACAGACGGAAGCGAGCCGCCAGCCGATCTAGTTGCGGGCCTGAGACCGTTGGCGAACACCCCGGCGCTAGTGCTGGGTGTTGCCAGCGACATCTTGTTTCCCGCCTGGCAGCAGCGCGAAATTGCGGAGACGCTCAAGCGTACAGGAAATAAGAATGTCACGCACATCGAGCTGGGTGAGGAGAAGAGCATGTTTGGCCACGATACCTTCCTCCTCGATTTGGAAAATGTTGGCGGCGCCGTAAAGTCGTTTCTTGGCTAAGCGATAAACGGTTGGCTTGCATGCCGTTGCTCTTATTTCGTAGCTCGGCCCTTTTTGTTCACAGACCTCGGGGCTGTTCGTGCATAGATAGCATTTAAGCGTGGGCTTGCATTGCGTGGCGTTCTCGGCATGACAGAGCACCTGGCTTTGCGCATAACCAAGTTTGACTCTTTATCATCCCAAAAAGAACTTGGCCAGAACTACGCAGAAGAAATTCTGTGTCGCCCACCTGGAACAAACATTTGTCGGTGTGTTACCGAGCACGAGTGATACAGAGTCTCTTGAGTGAGGCGGCGAGGCCGGTCGCTGGTCTCGAACCATGGAACTTCAATTTGTGCACGCCTTTGGCAGCTTTCAAGTGTGGGGCGCCCACGCGCCTCAGCCGTGATGGGCCTTGTCGTTTCTGCATCCCGACCCGGAACTGTGAACACTAACGATGCCGCTTGTCGATCCACTTTTCCTATCACATCGACTACAGGGCTGCTCGCTCAATCCCATTTGCGCCCCTGATGACCCCCGCATAGGCGTTGCTTGGCCTGTCCGACTTCATATGAAGGCACCGCGGCCCACCCGGTCTTGACTCGTGCTTCGTTCTTTAGCATCTGCTCCCAGCGCGAGGTGCATTTAGCAGAGTACAGGTCAACATGGCATCTTCAGCGTCCCAGAAGTCGCGCGACAGCGAGGGCAAGGACGGCTTAGTAGGAGAACAAATAATTGAACTCAACAGCCACTCAATCAGTCAAGCCAGCAACGAAGAAGGTGACAACTCACGAACTCTATGGCAGAATGTCAAGAAGTATCGCAAAGTGACTTACGTCACGCTTGGGCTCACATCAGCCATCTTACTCTATGGCTACGACAATGTGGTTGTTGGTACAGTCTCAGCCATGCCAAACTTTCAGTAGGTTTGCATGCTGCTAAGGAACGCTCCACTGTACTGACGGTCTTCCTCAGAAAAGATTTTGGTATCTTCTTCGAAGACAAATGGATTTTACCGTCGACCTGGCTTGCGCTGTGGAACGTCGCCTCGCCCTTAGGTGCTATGGGCGGTTCTATCTTCGGTGGATGGCTGCAAGATAAGATCGGACGCCGCCTTGCACTTGCCATCTCGTCCTTCCTCTCTGCGCTTGCTGTCGCGATCATGTACATCTCATACCTACCAACCGATATCAACGGTCGACGAGTTGCCTTTCTAATCGGCAAATTTTTTCAAGGAGGCTCTATCGGCGCTGTCATGGCTGCATGTCAGACGTACATGTCTGAAATTCTTCCACCAGCACTTCGAGGATCTGGTATGGCTTTCTTTCCAGTCTTCACCCTGCTGGGCCAGCTGGCCGGTGCATTGGTCATCTTCGGCGCGCTGGGCGCGAAGGACGGCTACGCCATAGCCTTTGGATCACAGTGGCCTTTCTCCTTTGTACCCATCATTGTTGCTTACTTCATTCCCGAAAGCCCAACATGGCTTGTCAGAAAGCGAAGAATGGACAAGGCACACGCCGCACAAGCTCGACTTGATCCTCCTGGCACCGATACCAAGGTCATCATCGACAAGTTGCTTGCAGACATTGAACACGAGGAGCAGTCTGCTAAAGTCACATTTGCCGAGTGCTTCCATGAGAGGAACTTCCGTCGTACGTTCATTGTCATGTTCGCAAACTCTCTACCCGCTGTCTTTGGTCTTCCATTGCTTGCTAAGGCATCCTACTTTCTCCAACTCATCAACATGAAGCCAAGCATCTCCATTATCTTCCTCATTTTGGGTATCGTACTAGGTCTCATCTCCAACTGTGTCTCAGTCTGGATCATGGCACGTGTAGGGCGACGGCCGTTGGTGGTTGTCAGTCTTGTCGTATCTGCCGTACTCTGGCTGTCAATGGGCATTGCGAACTGCTTTGCAATCACGCCCGCAGTCACTTGGTATGTATCTCCTGGCTCAACCTCATACGCACACAACTAATACGCTGCAGGTGGACCGCCGCATCAATGATGCTAACAATCATCGTCGCCGGCGTCGGCGTCTGGCCCGCCTCTTTTGCCATCGCTGCTGAAACGTCGTCTCTTCAACTCCGCGCCCGCACTCAAGGTTTGGGCTGGTGCATCTCGGCGCTTGCCACAGCCGTCTCTGGTCTGGCGCTTCCATATGTCTTCAATCCTGACGAAGGTAATCTCAGAGGCAAAACTGGCTTTACCTACTTTGCGACGTGCTTGGCTGGTGCTGCTGTGGCGTGGTGGCTCATTCCTGAGATGAAAGGGCGAAGTGTGGCGGAGATTGATCGTATGTTCGAGCTAAGGTTGAGTGCAAGACAGTTCAAAGGGTGGAAGAGCGAAAGTACTGAGGAGCTGACTGAACGTATGTGAGGGTCCATGCGAGTAACCTGATATGGCTTAATCGTCGTAGCGTTCAAATGTATATTGCACTTGGGCTAGTTCTTGAGGTGATCATGCGATTGAATACTCACATCACCTCTTTGATCTATTTCAGTTGTATTCTTTTACCTTAATCAGTGCCTGCTTAGAGCTGACCGGGTGCTGTAGATAGGTAATCATCTTTGACACTGTCACATTTAACTAGAATGCGCCGATAAGTTCTGAGGTCCTCTCACCAGAACACATCGCTTGTGTTTTACCAAGTCCGTCGTCAGTGTTGATAAGTTGCTGGGCGAAAAGCGCGCTATTACAGACCATATTTCCTGTTCGTGAGCATCCCTGACTCGCATGAGCGCAACCTCAATACGTCATCACGCGCTGCATCACAACCACAACACCCAAAAGTTCAGCTAGACACAGTCTCACTCTGCGTTAACCAGAATACCCCCTCTCGTCGCAGGTCCTCCAAACCAAGGACTGGAGGACCTACAACCCTCCAAAAACCTCGCGCACAGAAATGACCGAGGTTGAGCGCGCCTTCGCAGTTGGCACCATGTGCGTCATAAGGGGTAGCATCACCTCCATGGACCACTAGTCAAAGTCATGGGTCGCAGCTCCTCAACTATACTGCACCTTGCCAGCTCCGATGGGACACCTGGCAAACTGCAAAAAATGCATTTTGACTGGAGAGCTTCAATCCTAATAGGCGCAATCTAAATAAATGCAAGGCTCTCTATAATGGCTACGCTGCTGATACGGTCTGTTAAGTATTTTCACTTCTATCATTGAATCCTTCAAAAGTGTCAAGCGTCTCATCGGAGCTGGCGAGATGCAGTATTCCCACTCATGAATGATACAATATAATGCACAAAAACGAAAAGTTAAACTCTGTAATTCACCACTTATGAGACTAGGTCTGGGCGCGGCAGGAAGATCTTCTTGACGCATGAGCAGAAGGACCGGATCGTTGCGGTCGTGAATTCTTCGCAAGTAAACATGGAAAAGGAGGGTCGGCGTGCTATTCAGGATGGTGGATTATAAGGACATTGTGTCGGAGATGAGTATTTCGACGTTTCCGAAGGCTATTTATCAGGCTGAGTATAGGAGAAGGAGACCAGATGGGAAGAATATTCTGTATATGGGAAGTAGGTAAGTGTTTGTGAGCCTGGGCGGATTAGTAAGGGGGACACTGGGTCCTTGGCGTCAATTGCTTAGTACTCGGAACAGCAGATGCAATCGCGATCACTTTTGGGTCTTCTGGTTAGAATTGTCGATTTAGTGGAACACCTTGACATCGTCTCTCCATAGAAATATCTAAATCAGTAGTTGGGCTATCAAGGTCTCACTCACAGCATGATCTTTGTTGAACGTGGGGTGGCGTCTCAAATGGGTTATTCCTTATGGATAAACACTGTAAAAATGGCTGCACAAATCATTAATTGTGTTGGAACTCTACTATCATTTCGTTCCTAGATCAGTTCACATCTCGATGATCTGGTTGCCTCAAGGGGGTTGAAAAGCAATTGATAACGCGATTCAGGTTTGGTTCTGCTAACAAGCTTCACTAACTAAGAGAACAGCGGAATGCACTGCAGGTCCAAAGTCATCACCGATGCAAAATCTACCCTTCTCCAAGTAGTGTGAGCCTAAGCCAGCGCTGTGGAGTCGATGTGGAGCCGTGTATTGGTGATCAGCGTCGATCACCCGTTGCTGTGGATCGGAAGTCACAGCCGTGGAACGTGCTGATCTAAGGTGTACGGCCTCGTCGATCGATGAACAGGAGTTTGGGCAAGGCCGGAGGCCTTACGTGAGAGGCTTTCGCAAGTTACATTTATGATATTGCCTGACTCGTGCGGGATGCGTTCGTGGTGCTGTGCCTCAATACTTGGTTTTCATTTCTAAGCAGCAACATATCACTGCAGTATTCATTTGAGAGACTGTAAAGATCCTATTAGACAGTGACTTTTGTAGTCTCTTGAGAAACTTTTGAAAGGTGGAGGCGCCACGAACCACAAATGAGTGGCTCCCCTCTTCTCGTTGATGGTTAGTTACATGATGATCAAGTAGTGACAAGAGACCAGCTGATATTTTATATATAGTATGGATTAATACTTAGGATAGCTCAAGTAGTATGGCTTTGGGCTGTTGTGAAGCATAGCAGGTCATTATACTCCTCAACGCCCCTCATATGGTTCGCTAACAGATCAACGTCTAAGCACGGAACTGTCTCATCGTCAGCGCCGCTCCTCTCGTCTCTGTCCTATCTTGCAGACCGACTGACCTTCAACGCTACAAAGAGATGTTGGGCAGCGTGACGTCAGGCAGCGTGATATCGGGCAGAGAAACATCAGGGCTCACATCGGGACTCACGTTGATTGTATTCCCGCTGCCCGCCTCGTTCCCGGATCCAACGGTGTTCCCGTTCCCGTTGTTATTTCCCGCGGAATTGCTTGAATTTGTAAGCAATGCAAGCAAGTGGACGAATTGAGACTTACCCCTGGCCATTGTTGTTTCCCGAACCGGCACCATTTCCTAGGAACTTATTGCCGTCCCCAGCACTTGGGTTAGTGATCGAGCCAAGAAGAGCCGTAAGACCACCGTCAGCAGCACGCTCCTTCAGACCAATCGAAGGAAACGTGACAGTGTTTCCACTGCCTGCGATGTTCCCATCGCCAGCTGAATTGTTGTTCCCGTTGTTGTTCCCTGCGGAGTTGCTTGATCTTGTAAGCCACAAAAGCAAAGAACTGGAGAGCTCATGACCCACCCCTGACCATTGTTATTCCCTGAACCCGCACCGTTTCCCAGGAAGCTATTGCCGCTCCCTGCCTTTGGGTCGGTGATGGAACCGAGGATACCCGTAAGACCACCGCTGGCAGCACGCTCCTTCAGTCCAATAGAAGGGAAGGTGACAGTGTTTCCACTGCCTGCTGTGTTTCCCACACCCGCGTTGTTGTTATTTCCGTTGTTATTGCCCGCAGAGTTTCTTGGTTTTTGTTAGCCACAAGCCAAGAAGGATAGACTCAAAACTCACCCTTGCCCATTGTTGTCCCCACTGTTTGCGCCATTGCCCTCAAAAACGTTATCGTTCCCAGCACCAGCACCGACGATTGAGCCGAGGATGCCGGTGATCTGTGGGGTAGGTGCTGCAAGGACTGTGGAAGACAGGGAAAGGAGAGAGGCGGCGACGAAAGTAGAGGTCTTCATATTGATTGAAGATTTGATGTAGGCAACAAGATCAAGGATTATAAGAGGTGATTATTGAGGTTGGCTAATGGCTGATATTGAGTGCTGAAGCGGAACTTGGACTGAACTTTTTGAACCGCCTTGCACGACCTCTATATACTAACCACCCTGTCGCGCAAAGGAAGATCGTCATCAGTCAATGCTTCCCGCTATCCTCGCTCCTCCACCTGCCGTAACATGCTTCAAGCCTCATCCGTCATGCCGGACTGTGGAGGTATGATGGGAGATACGTAGTGGAGTACCTTCGTCGAGAGCTAGCACAAACCCTGCAGTGGTGTTGTGACGATCAATTACCCAGAGCTTCCGGCTCAGGCCAACAAAAGACAACATCGCGAGCACGAATTTCCATACGTGGTATTGTCAGGCAATTACGGTTTGCCAGCCTCGGCGAGGATGTTAGTCTGAAAGCCTAAAATCATGTCGATCTTCGGCTCTAAAATCTCCGCGTAGAGGCTCTTTCGCCTTGCTGATGTCAGACCCACAGCCATGGGTTCATGTAGAGTTGGCACCATTTAGACCTCTTCTTACTTCTTTATCGTCTCTTGACTAAGCACTTCACCTTTGCTCAACGGCACAGCAACGGAGAGCTTGAGCAATTTTACCCTCCTCAAGGACCGATACGCCCTTACGGTTCTGCAGCTCCTGAAGATCGTCACCTCATGCACAATGCACGGATGGAAATTGCAACATCGATCGACTCCTCGGGTTCGGCTTCCGCAGAATTGTCCTTATTGGGTGCGTCATCGAAAGCCGATTCGCTTAGAACGGTTAGAAATGTCCATTTTAGGAAGGAATGATCGCCAGCTAGCGAGAGTTTAGCTCACGGTCGCCGCATTTCCGAGACGGCCCTTAGCTCAACATCGACATCATCGAAAGTGCATCTTACGGCTCGAGAGATTGTCAACAAAAGTCCATCAGCCGGAACGCCTGGTTTGAGTAAGGTAAGTGCGATCTGCATCGATGTAGCTTGTTCAGCTTGCGCGTCCGAGTCATGGTTCCCCAGCTACTGTCCACATACATGCTGCACGATAAGCCCGGCAGTTCAGGAACAATTCTCCTGCATATATCACCCAAAATAGTGTCTCCCGTCTCAGTAACGCGCCCTTCACCCCTGTGTATATGACCTCGACTCATGCACAACGTTGGCTGACCTGAAAAGCGTGGACCGTCTATCGGCGGCTAGATTCGAATAAAGGATATGGATCTGAGTAATATCTGTAAGTCTCGTCCCTGGCATGACAAACTTTCAAAGAATTTCACTAAAGGCCTCGGGCTCTGCAGCTTCTGCTACAATCGATTGAACATTGGTTCGATATTTCTCAATCTCACGATGATGTCCGCGAAATTTGCCAATCCAGCGTGCGATACTCAGGCATATCACCATGATGTTTCTAGACTAATACCCAGGACTGGTTTTTGGTACGTGGAGAGGGACCATGGCTCCTATTGCTGTGTTCAAGAGCGCAAAGTCGGACGCAAAATCAGCTTGATACTTCAAAACAATTCCTTGCTATGAGTCGGCTTCGCATACTTGCAGCATCGCACAGCATCGTACTGTTGGCAGTTCGCAAGAGGAAGTAGTATCGCGATGCTTGGCAGAGCGGTATGATTTGTGGGGCTGTTGCGGCAGGTGATTGCCCCACACACTGTCAGCGAGCGAATCTTGCCCCACGAACGCTCGTGCTGGCTGTCATCTTAGCCACGTTCCCAGTCATGCGTAGCAACGAACGTGAAATTCGACTCCTGAACCTTCTGCCTGGAAGGAGACATGATGTCGTCCGATGCACGACGCGGGTAGCCAGTCTGGATGAGCATCCAGAATTCGAGACTGTGTCCTACGTCTGGGGAGACCGCAGCGAGGACAAGACTATCGACGTCTCAGGCACCTCGATTGCAGTCACACAGAATCTATTTGCTGGCCTGCTGCGCCTTCGACATGAGACATCTAGTCGTGCACTTTGGATCGATCAGATCTGCATCAACCAGTGGGATCTAGAAGAGAAGGCAGCCCAGGTAGCTCTGATGAGAGATATATATCGACAATGCACACGATGTATCACATGGCTAGGCGAAATCCCCGGAGCGGTTTCAGACATATCTTGCGCTGCTGCTGAAGCCGTCTTCGAATTTCTGCAGCATTCGGCGTCCGCTAAAGAAACTCCTCTAAGCGTCTTACCAACTATCTTCCGGGACACAGAGCATGGAGTAGCTGCACGAGAGGCATTCACGAATTTCGCAATGTACGGAAACCCATGGTGGTCAAGGATCTGGACAGTACAAGAAGCCATTATCCCCTCATCAGGTTTGCTCATGTGGGGCCCATTGTGCATTTCGCGTGAAACCGTCACGGCTGCTGCACGCAATTTGCGCGACCTGGACGCTCTACCATCCCTTCCTGAGGGGTTTGTGGCTTGCCGACGCAAATACACCGAGCTGCTAAGACGCCTCCTCTACCCTATCCATGGCTTCAGACACTCCAAGACCGATAGTGCACTTGAATTACTGATGCGCTGGCGCCATAGAGAGTTTACAGATCCTCGTGATAAGGTCTATGCATTACTCGGTTTGATGTCACCGCAGGCCATACCAAGTGCTCTTTCATGCGACTATACAACTGCCGTACCAAATTTATTTGCAAAAGTCACATTGGATCTGATAAAGCATGAGCAGGGATTGCGGCCACTACTAGGTGCATGTGAGATGCCACATCTCACTCCAAACACCGCAACGTGGGCTATTGACTTGGCACGATGCAATCGTATTGGTAAACGCCAGTTGAAATGGTGGGGCCATTCACACCGGTACCGCGAATTTTCGGCAGGTGCGAACCAAAGTTTAGAGCTAGTGGAAAGCTCAGAAGATAACATCTTGGGATTGACGGGGATCAACGTCGACGAGGTCTTGTGGACTACCGAGCTTCTTCGTGTTGATGCACAGGATTCGGTCTTTTTTGATGATCTTCGCCAACCGTTATTAGATTGCACACGACTCCTAGAACAGTACAAGGCTTTGGAACATGTTTCCAGTGTCTACAAAGATGGTTTCAGCTGGGATTCGGCATTTTATAGGACTCTGGTAGGTGATCTGATCATGGACGAAACACCCCTTGGCAGGATAGCAATCCTCGGTCATTCGCAGTTGATGATTGACTATGAAGAGCTATGGGATAAGCTACAGATACCCCGAGACAGAAGAGCTGACTTCGATTTCCTTGCTTCTGCCAGTGTGCGAGGGATTGCCTTTGGTACCCCGACATCCGCCAGCTACTCACCGGAGCCACCTTCTGACGATGTGCGAGGAGATGAATGTCATTCTCCATCCTCTCAGCACTACTCGCCAACATCATCTCTAGCGTCCAACCACTCTTTTCCCAACGCTGTGCATGAAGTACCGACTCTCGTCCCTCTTTCACTGTCGCCTTCAATATCTTCGCAGTTTTTGCAGAACTCGCCAAGGCCTGAGACGGTCTTACATCCTTCAGAATTGTCCAACGATCCTTGGTGGACTAAGACAGCTGCGGATTACCCAGGAGCTTCTTCTGAGTCTTACAGGAGAGAGCATCGCTACAGTGAAGCCATGGAGATCAGACCACACTTCCTACCTAGCATGAAGAAATGGCTTGGGCAACCTGGAGGTAATGAAGTTTTTGTCTACTTGTACGAGTCTCTGATTGGAATGATGGAGAATCAGACGTTCTTCATTACCAAGTCTGGCTATGTCGGCATTGGTCCGCCACACACCAGCGCTGGGGACCAGGTTTGGGTATTCAAGGGAGGCAATGTGCCTTTCATCATGAGGAACGCCAGTGCACAAGATAAGACATGCCGACAATTCTCCTTGGTTGGTGATGCATATGTTCATGGCATCATGGATGGAGAAGCTTGGGATGGCCATCCATACGTAGAAAGTTTACATATTGTGTAGTGTGCTAAGCCGCCATAATCAAATAGGCTAGCGCGCTTTACATAACATTTCTCCCTCTTGGTCTATGTCAGTGTGAGATTTCTACGCTAGCAATGTGCAGGAGCGAATGCAGGCATTACCTTCCGAGATACTATGGCAAGGTTCACGGCGAATCACATACGTAAGTGAAGAAATTCGTTTGAAAATTTCATTATTTGACGCTAATTAAATGGCCAGGTCGGGCTTGATCATTACTCATTATCTTCTTTGAGACAGCAGCTCATCAGAATTTAGAATGCTGGTTGCTTTTGGTAGCCGGGGAACTGCTCCAACTGTGCTTCATCAATGGCCTGCAACTTGGGGCAGTTCAGAGGGCCGACGATGCTACCAATGGCGTTGGTCAGCTTAGTAAGAGCACCAAGCACGATATCAGGCTTAGCCTGAGCAGAGAGTTGGTAGACAAAGCATCCGAGGTTGTTGCCCTTGAGGAGGTCGGCAGAATTGTACAGGCCACCTGTGAGATCGGCAACATCCACACCAGCAAAGGAATTCGTCTTTCCGAGGTTACCACCGATATCCAAGAACTTGGGGTGGAGAGCTGCAGCATTGATGACATCGGCGAGGAAGTAGTCGGTGTCGTAGGGGTACTCGAGAGCACGCCTGTACCAATTCTCGGGAATCTGCTCCGTACCTTGATTGGCTTTGTATGAGCCATCCTGGCCGGTGACACCGAACCAGGACTGGATGACCTCGTGACTGAGATACCCTGCAGGATATTCGGCACTGTGGTTTGCCATAAAACGGAAGATGAAGGTGTATGCGGCGGGCTGCACGAGTACACCGGTGAAAGGTCCATTGAAGAAGTATGGGTTGTTCTGGATCTGCTGATCAAAGCGATCCGAGCGGAAAGCAGTGAGGGAGTCCATGGTGACTGAACCAGGGGAGTGGTTAATGAGGTCTTGGAATTGGGATTCGACCGTCTTGTAATTGTTTCCTGCTTCGTACAAGTCGGGCCTTGTAGGGGAAGCATCGCCTTCGTATTTGTTGTGTGACCCAATCAACCCGTTGGCTAGGATGCCCGTGGCACCCCCCTGGGCAAGGGTAGGTGTGCCGCCCATGGACCAGTTCAGGATATCACCATCAATTGCTCCACCAAATACCGACAAGAAGATAGACAGAAGAGGGCCCATACCAACGACCTTTTCAGTCGCATCAATGTATTGGGCGACGGATGCATATCCATCATGGGGGAGGAAGTCTATATTAAGTCAGTCTTGGGCTATCCACAAAATTGTAGACCGACATACTGTGGTTGGCAAAAGCGTTCAGCCCAGGGCAGGGGCCTCTAAGATCTCCAGAACCTGGAGGGACATACTCGTGCCCGCTGCCAGCGCTCACGTCGATGAACTGCGCCTTCTCATTGAATGTGTTGATGGGCTCGAAAAGAGCTGTGGCGGCGTCGGCACCAGCCTGACGAGCCTTCAGCTGCTCCTCGATCTCTGCGGCGCGAGCCAGAACAGCGGGATCATTGGCAGCAGCCTCATACATCATGCGAGGGAATGCATGAGTGAGAGGTGCCAGACCAGCGATGAGGAGTTGTGATGTCAATCTCATTGTAGAAACTTTGGATGTTCAGATGAGTGCGGTGATGACAAGGTTGAAGGAGGGTGTGAGGTCTTATATAGAGACTCGGTGATGGATTGTAACCATACTTGCTGACCTTCCGACTCGTCTATTCTCAATGGGAATCACTATTGCCGTTGATGTAGACTGTCGATCTTTTTGAAAACCATTTCTGTACATGTCCAATCATTGCACTTGGAAGAAAGCTGACCTAGGACAGTGCCATCTTGATTCCAACGTTGTGACGATCGCTCGTGGCTACAGGTGTAAGAGCCAACGTTATGGGCAGACCATCGCACCTAGATCCCCAAAGAGTAAAGACAGATGCAGCAGGACCAATAGGACGATTGCAGAAAACCGCGGCATCCTCGGTCATCCATCTTTGTAGTCTGCTCCCCCGCATACTAGATAATGCGCTATCTCCGGATTTGTCTCCGGATGGGAGCATCCGAGAGATCAGCCACTTCCATGACCTGTTTTAGATAGCCCCCGGGAATTTGTGATCAACACTGTACCTGGATACTGGGATAGTGACGATTAAGTCTGCATCCGTCTGTCCACTAACGTCATGTGACGCACAGGCCAACTGTAACAGTAGAGCTTGCTATTGATGAGTGATGCGGCAGACGACCAAAGCGAAGATGAAGAGCAGAGTAGATGTCGCTCATGGAGAGGACGAATAGAGAAATACAGCTTCTCCACGCTGCGTTATCAGGAATCCGTGTGTGTTGCGATTACTGCGTAGAGGGCGTCCAAACCACCTCTCAAAAAGGGTCTGAGATTTGTAACTACCAAACACCACTGGTAGACAGAACGGACACTAACCCCACGCTGACCATCTTTTCCCGTTGCAGATCGACAACAGTGGCCGGACAAATGACTTGACTTAGCTAGTGATTGGCTGTTTGCTTCGGATCGAGCAGTCATTACCACAAAAGGCAGCTGCGACCTAGATGGCCAACCTGTCACGCCCTGTTGACTTGCAGGTACACAGCCCTCTAGAACCCAAAGTGGAGACAGGTGCGACGTGTCGTCGCCGTATCGTCGCCGACCCATCTGACTTGTCTCATTGACTCGAGTGGTGTGAACGGCTCTTGGTGCAAAGGCTGTGACGAGAAATTGCGTGCTCTTCGTGATCACTTTCAACCCCGCAAAATGGTCTGGGCTAGCCCGCACTCGCAAGTCTCTACATGAAATAGTATAGCAGAAGCAAAATAACAGCCTTGAAGAGACTGCTAGCAGTACCGGCCTAGTGAGGCCCTGGGATCATCAGAAATGTGGGCCTGAAAGTCATCCAAGAATGTGGCGTTACGAGGTACTGGTACCGCGTCAGCGGCGCCCACGACCCCATCAAAATCCCCATGGAGATAATTGCAAGGCTTCTCAGCCACACTGTAGTCTACCACACTGCAACGTCGCAATCTCGCTTCTTGAACGCCTTCCATGAAATCTCAGGGCCTTGCGGGTGGCGCTTTCGCCTCTCGAATGCTAAGAGCATAACAGTGCTTGGTTAATGAACAATCGCCCGGATATTACAACGACATGGCAGAAGAGCGAACATCACGGGATGCTCTCATTCGCTGGAGAAGTTCTGCGCTGTAAAAGTTCCTATTGCTTCATGTCTAGTGTTACTAGTCTGATCTCTACAAGCTTCACATCTTCGATCCACTCATTCTACTAAGCGCTCCAAGTCTTCTCTCGGCTCATGGCAGTGCGCTTCAGCGTCCTGTTCTCCCCGCCATTGCTGCCAGTACTGGAGTGGCCGTTGCTTTCACCACCATAGCCTGAACCACCCATACCACTGCTCGAGGATGATGTAGAGCCGCCATTGCGGAAAGCGCTGCCGCTCGATGAGTCTTGCCCTGACGACGACTGGTTGCTACCACTGCCCGAGCTTGAAGTGCCTCCACCAAGGCCGGTCTGTCCTGACGACGACTGAATGCTGCTACCAGAGCTCGAGTTGCCGCTATTGGAGTCTCGGCCACTGCCCCCTGCTCCAGTTGTGGGACTGGTGTTGGAGTCGGATTGACCTGGAGAGCCGCCACCGCTGTTTCCACCACTGCTAGAGCCATTTCCGCTACCGCGGTGACCACTTCCGCTGCTGGAGCCTCTTCCACTGTTCTGGCCACCCATACTGCCGCTCCCGGTACCTCCCGTCATATTGGAGCCGCCGTTGCTGGCATTTCCCGGATTTATCGCTCCGTTACCACCATGGCCTTTGCTACCGGAGCCGCTGCCAGAGCCATTTCCTTTGCGGCCACCAGTGCCCTTGCCTCCACGACCACCAGATCCTTTCCCTCCGCGGCCGCCAGAACCTTTTCCTCCGTTGTTACCCCCGTGGTTGCCGCCAGGCCGGCCGCCACCCACGCCACCTCCCATTCCAGGGAAGCCACTGCCCGTGCCATTGCCACCTGCTTGTCTCTGCTGCAAACCCGCAGCAAGTGCAGCAGCAGCAACGCCAGGCACAGCAGTCAAGTCACGGAGCTTGGGTGTGCGCGTTTCGCCTCGCTGGTCCAAAGTGACAGGACCAGCTGCGGCAGTAGCCAAAAGGCCGAAAAGAACGGCAGTGGTAGCAGTCGTGAAGCGCATGATGATGATTGTGTTGTTGTCGTTGAGAATGTGTGTAAATTTAAACGAGAGGACAGGCCGGCTGTTTGATCGAAAAGGTAATCAAGGGAAGTCGCAGACCGTTGTGAGAGGGTGAGAAGAGACGATGATCGTTGTGATGATGGTGTGGAAGACGACATCGCAGGCCGTATTTCTATCCCATCCTGCTCCTGGCTGGACATCTGCTCGAGATCTGTTCAATCTATCGCCGACCTTCAAAGATACTAGATCAAAGCATTCTACAATCAAGCATTAAGTCGCGCACTGTCCGGAAGCCTGACAACCGTTGAATGTGCACCTTTAGTATCCTTTATAAGAAACGCATTGACAAAAGCGCACCGTATGCACAGCGACCGTTCGCGCGTGTAAATTGTTTCTCACGCTAGATGGATTATACGACTGTCAGTGACATGCATCTTGGGTGTTTCAGGCGTACGAACCATTAAGGTGAGGCCTAGCCACTGTGTCAAACACTGCCGTGGTTCATGCAAGCAAGATGTCACGTTTCAGCTCCACTTTCGCAGTTGTTCCAAACATAAACACGCCATGCAGTTGCAAACAACTTACCCGCAAGTATACTGCATAGTCACCCGGCGAACACAATAAACTTCTGTTCTGGAATCAGATTGATCCATTCTCAATCTGGATTTGCAAGCCTAAGGCACTATTGCATGGGCATGCATATGTCACGATATGCCGCAAACTCTTTCTCCCATTGGCGTGAGGTGAAATGTCTGTATTCATTCGCGAACTCAGCCCTAGATGCAAACCCCGATCTAGGCAGGAAGAGGCTAGCTAGTGTACTCGTAGGTCATACGAAGTAGTATGACAAATCACAAGCTTTCCAAACATACAAGAGCGAATCTGAACTACCAGCAACGTTTAATACAAGCCTAATCATTTCCGACTGATACGCTTTGTAATGTAAGCTCACTGCTTGGCCCAAATAGTTCGTTAGTTTTGGGAGTTATCGGAGGCTTAGGTACAGGTACATAGTTACGCGGCATCTACAAGTAGTTACGAACTGACACATACCTGTATAGTGCACATCGACCAGTTGGCAGCACTGTTATTGTGAGAATGTAGAGCAAACGCAGTCCAAAAGATCATCTCCAACACCACCGACCGTGCAAATCAAGGCATAGGATGCAGACAAGCGACGCAGTTCTAGCCTCGGTACTTTCGCCAAATCCGACACTTTTCCGCCGCAACACCAAATCACATGAAATGAGTGTGAGAAAAATCCATCTTGCACTCACTGCACACATACACAATTGCAAACAATAAAGCGAGAATCGCACGCAATGTCTATGCAAACAAAAGCGCAGCGTGCCGATAAGGTGCAAGAGGCGTCCTCCCTACGCACACTGTACCTCACTCTCTACAACACCATTTTTGCTGCTCTATGGCTCTGGATCGGCGGTAGCGCGCTCGCAAATGCTTCGCGCGGGCGATATGTTCTGTTTGAGGCTGTTGAGCCACGGGCAAGATGGGTGCAGACGCTCACGCTGATTGAGATCGTACATGCTGCGGTTGGTACGTTTCTCGCAACATAACCCCGGTACTATCGACACAAATACCATCTCGACGTTCATCCATTGCAAAGAAACTCCATAGAGTTTAATTCGTCATATTTATGAAACGATTCTGATTTGACACTGTAGGTCTGGTCAAATCCCCTGTCAGCACGACTGCAATCCAAGTCTGCACGCGTGTGATCCAAGTGTGGATGATCTGGTACTCTTTTCCCATCAGCACCGCGTCGTCACAAGCGTTCCCCACACTTGTACTCGCATGGGCAGTTGCAGACTCGATTCGCTACTTGTATCTTGCTTTGAACCTGCACGGAGTAGCGCCAAAGGCAATAGTATGGCTCAGGTGTGTCTAATTCATCGATTGCTGCATCCGAGTTTACTGACATGACCAGGTATACGATGTTCTATGTACTGTATCCGATTGGAATTGGCGCGGAGTGGTGGTTGATGTACAGAAGCATCGAGCCTCTGGGAAAGATTAGTCCCTTGCTTCCTCCTGTCTTCTACTTCTTGCTGGCGTTGTATGTTCCAGGTATGTTGGCCCACAGAAAATATCTAAACGAGAGATACTAATTCATTGTATCAGGCGCGTATACCATGTTCACTTACATGATCAAGCAAAGAAGGAAAACGCTTGGAAGAATTCAGAAGACCGCCTGAGCTTTGGAAGGGTGACTAGGCTTCCTTGAAGTGGAATCAAATTTTTTATGTGGCGCTTGCAAGCTCCACCGGCGGCCTGTCTGGGCCATGTAGGGCAAACAAAAGGCAGCGCAGATTCAGAGGTTCCACAGATCATTGTGATGACTACAAAATTTATCATTTCCGACCAATGTTTGCTCCAGGGAAGCCAAAGCTGTGCTGCGTACGTCGAATTCATGTTTCTACTTGTTTGAGCTGGGTCCCTCTATATCACATCAAAACAACGTCGTATTCATGACGTACCTATGTAGCTCAGCTGGGATGATAAGCTTTGTACACCTGCAAGGCCCCTTCGATGCTTTGCACCAAGCCAAAGAAGATAGTAAGAAACAGCACAAGGATTGCAACCCAAAAAGTATACCACTGAACACCATTGCGTCGATCATGCCACCACTGCGAGATTGTAGAGGGTCGAGATTGATCGAAGGCCTGCTTCAGTATAACAAGCCGGTCGTGCCAAAACCTGAACCCTTCAAACTGTCTCTCTTCGAATCTCAGGAGCTCGCAAGATGACAAAGCACTGTCGACGCCACTTGATTCTACACTTTTACGAAGCCATTTTTGCGTCCGTTTGTCATTGACTGGGAACAGCAATGACAAAGTTCTCAATGTCTCATCTACGAGTCCGTCTGGAAACACGACGCTGATTGGTTTGTCAGTCTTTGACCTCAGGCTCACCATGCCATTTGAACTTACCTGACGTGTCTTCGCAAAAATGAGACATTGCAAAATATAGCCACAGTACTGTCTCGATCTGTGAGCCTGAGATGATCTGCGAGGTTATCGGTCGGCACCACTCGTATCCCTGTGATGCATTCGAGATTGGCTGCTGTGAAGTTCTCCTCCAGTCGAAGAGTCGTGTCACTCAGAATCTGAGGTTCCCGAAAATGAGATTTTATACAATCCTCAAGAGTCCCTGATTCCCACCTCAAACGTGTCTGCTCGGAGATTATACGGGTATCGATGGCGATGTTGACCATCGAGTACAGTCGGGCTGCTAGGTCGATGGCCCCATCGATGGCTTCAGCCTCGTTTGGGCGATTCGGGGTAGACACTTCTTTTTTTAAGGCGTCTCTGATCTCATCGCGAGGACTGCTCTTGAACTGATGTATAATGCTAAGTACATCCTGGAGCGTCTTGACCATTGCAAAACGACCTCGATCGACTAAAGCATCTCGCGTTTGCCTTTCGAAGTATCTGAAGTAAGGGCTCCAGTCCAAAATATTTAGCAGATATTCTGGGAGAACTTTTGGTGGCCAATAGGTCTCCGTGATGATAGCTCGTGTTTTGTAGTCGACTGGGGATACGTTGAGTGATACATCGAGTATACTCATGATTTGCCAAGTCTAAGTCTACTTCCAACTTGAAGGAATCATGACAGTGAGGGTGCTTGAGAAGTTAGCTATGCACAAAGCCTCAGCCTGATTACTCTCCCTTATCGTCTGGATTGCAGCAATGCGATGCAGCCTGATCCGAAATACAGCCACTGGGCGTACTCAGCCCCAGCAGGGAAACCGACCACGAACCAATCAAATTGCGCAGAGATTCTCGCCCGGAGATATCGCAACTAGCAATTGGCTAACTTTGCGTCAAGATGTATTGACAGGGCGTCGCCTTTAACTTATGCGCTGGCAGCACTGCAAAATCTATGAGATTTCATTGGACCCCTTCGCAACTCGTGGCTGTGTTATGCATGTTGACAACGCCTGCACATCCAACACTGCCCTCTTGAGGATGACGGCATGAAGAACTCATCAGCTAAAGCTGCGCAACCTTTCGCCCTTTGTGGGCACGCCCTTATGTTCTCTCAATGAGTCAAAATTAACAATCACATTATCGACGATTCAACGACTTCAAGTCTTACAAAAGCGCGAAGATCATGTCCATATTATCTGCTACAAATTTCAGTGTGCCGCCTGGATTGAAGGGTGTTGGAGACTACCTTGGTCGTTTGGGTAAGTTCGGTCACCACTGTTGGGATATCAAAGGCTCTGTACGCGATTTGTATCTAGCCGAGATTCGACCTGCGATTCTGACACACCTGGACCGTCGAATTCCTAGCCAAAGCTCCATCATAATCACAGCTTATATGATTGGCAGAAGGGCAAGCAGTGCTGTCCCTACAATCCTGTTCGTCTCCGAGGATCCACGCGGTCGAAAAGAAGCACGAAAGGTCACCCAAGACTCCGGTATACTCAGCCCGTATCGGGGATGGAAAACCGCTCAAGCTTCCAAAGACCCGAGTTGGGGGGGAGAGCTGGAGCAGCTTGCATCAGGCCGTTCTGCATCGAACACCGACCGTCTCCTTCAAGATCCCGCTACTCGAGTCTTGTACGACCCTGCACATCCCATTACTCCTCAGGGCATGACGCTGTACGTTGACATGGACTCAGAAGTTCGTACTTTTACAGCCAGTCTCATACGCATCAAGGGCAGCCCGATGTTCCTTGGGCCCGCACATGCCTTTTTCACGAAATCGGCGGAGCAGGCGTCAAGTCCTGTCAACGCGGACGACGATTTCGAGATCGATAGCGACGACGATACCGATACCATTTGGGCTGAAGACGAGCTGTCTAACTTTACTGAGCTTGAATTCGAGGCCGAATCCTCATCCGATGAATCAGAGTCTTTGGCCGACTACAATGACTATGATACCTTTTCAGAGTCGAGTACCGATTCATTTGGCGACGAAATTACAGTGGAACCGATCCCGCGTGGTAATAAGCTGAACGATGCCGAGGCCAAGATTCGACATCCTCAAATTGAGATTGAAGCACCTCCGCTTGAGACTCTCGAGCCGTTCGGCGTCCTGAGACGGTGGTCCACTGACAAGGACTGGGCGCTGGTAGAGGTCCAAGGAGAAAATGACGAGCTCATTTCTAGATTCTGCGACGCAGCTTACGAGGATATCAGCACAATGAAGACCGCGAGACCTGATTTGCCAGGTGCGGCCGTCATAACGCAAACAGCTTCAGCTGGAATACTGGCCGGTACCATGTGTGCCACAATCTCCGACATGCGAGTCCCGAATGGAGAAACTTTCCAAAAAGTGTTTTCGATCAAACTTGGCGGTACTCTTGCGGATGGTGATTGCGGCTCACTGGTGGTTGATGCAATTACCGGTGAGCTGTACGGTCATGTCATAGCTGGATGTCGATCCACTGGATTTGCCTATGTGATGGCTGCATCTCATACATTGCCTGACATCTTGGGATCTTTATCAAAGCAAAAGGAGGACGATACCCCAGAACGAGCTGATTTTTTGACGTTTGGCTCAGTAGATCCGCCTTCACAACCCGTGAATGGGTATACGACACCATGGATTTTTCCAGGAAGCGTGGCAGGCTTCGACTTTGCCAACGAGGCTGTCTACTCCAATGGCACCACGGTAGCTCCTCCCACTACGCTTGCAGACCTCTATTTGATCTGTCCTCAGAGTCCTACTCTCGAGAGACATGGCTTTCTACCACCTCTCCTTCACGGAATGGACACCGTACGAGAGGTAGCGCAGTATTCCCCTCCTGTAACAGAATCGCGAGAATCCATTGGTGCCTGTCCTTATTCATGGGATCCAAACAGGCCGTCACACAGTGACACAATTGTCAGCTCCTACGACTCGCTAAGCCAGCGGTCAGGACTCGAATTCGGGGCCATGTCTCCCTTGCAGAGATTTCCTTTTCCCTACGCAACGAGGTCTTGGATGACTCCACTCGAACCGTATTATTCTCCGGTTTCGTTTTCAACTGCAGATCCGTCCGGTAGCCGTACGGTGTCTGGACGCGACCGTGCGTTCACAGAAGCCTACTCTAGAGGCAACCTGAGGCGTCGTACTCGTGGGAAATATTGTCCGGTGCATTCTTCCTGGACGTGCGCATTGAGTTCAGATGTCTCTCATGTGCGTCATATGAAGCCACATCGCCCTTATCACGATCATCATACAGATCACCCTGTGTGGTTCCGTACAGATCACGATTACTGTGACTGTGGTGCCTGCACAGATGATGATTACTGCATGGATCATGGCGGCGATGACGCGGACTGCAGGCAATGCATCCATCGCGCTGGCTATCCTGATCATGCTCATAGCATTGACCAAGACGAGTCAATACACCATGGTCATAGCTTTCATCAGGGACATCATACGGACCAAGACAATCCTCCTGAGCATGATTGTCATCGTGAAGATGATCCAATGCAACAACAGTGCGATCATAGTCACTGTCCAATCGAGCTTTCGACCTCCCCTCACGATCCTCGCATGTTAGAGCTGTGTCGCCGCCACAGCCACGTAGTCGGCGAATCGGATATACATGACGCTGAGTCTCCGCCTTCCGCAGCATGCACGGCAAAGCATCGGCACTGTAGCAGTGGTTAGATGCCAATGCAATGCAATTTTGGATGTCACGTAACAAGGTGGTCTTCAAGTTTCCTATCGCGGATATAGCGAGACTCTCCACTGCGAGTACTGTTATCGTCGACGTCTGTCGGGCGTCCAGCTCATCCGCGAGTGACAATAAACACTTTCATGGCCCGGCAGGGTATCAAACACTTTGTGGATGGTATCATATTTTTCTTTCTGCAATCTCTTTTTAGGATTTATTTTCTCGGGACGTCTCGAGCATTTCGTTTAATCATTCCTATCTGCGAACTCATGTCTTTCATAGGCGCGGCGGTATAGTGGTGTCAAGCTGTACCTTTTCAGAATTGTCACTGTGTGCAAATCTACTGTCAATACTGAGGTACAATTATGTCTTATTCAGCTTTTAGACCTCTATTACTTCGCATTATCTTACGAATCAACATCTTCCAAAGAAGCAGCACCGGCAGATTATGACTCTATGTGAGGAATCTGTCCAGAGAACGATGGCCCGAGCTTGGTTGGCCGCATGCAGCCTGATTTCAAAACGCCTCGGCATTGCGAATGTGGTGACCGAATGTGGTGACCGCCGTTGATGCAAAAACGTCCGCTTACCAATGACTGCGTAACTCCGGTGTAAGTGGGGAGGTGGGGCAGTACTGAGCTCCTCATGCTTCTAGAGCTGAGCTTGCGAAGCTTGACGTTCTTAATCAACAGCTTAGCACTACATTTTGAAGCAACTCACACATTCACACAAAATGTCAAACAAGGCTGCATACATCACCGAGGCCAAGGCCAACCCGCTGCAGGTCAGGGACGCTCCGTTCCCTGCTGCTGGCAAGGGCGAGGTTGTGGTAAAGAACTACGCCGCTGCTGTCAACCCTGTGGACTGTACGCCAAACTTCCTGCTATGCGTCAAATGACAGTCTGCTAATCTAGTACAGGGAAGATCCAGGACTACGGTATGTGTAGCACTTGATGTCACGGGCAACTCGATTGACACAGACAGGCGCTTTCCTTAAGAACTACCCCAATGTGCTGGGCACTGATGTCGCGGGCGAAGTCCACGAAGTTGGTGAGGGCGTCACACACGTCAAGAAGGGCGACCGTGTGCTTGCGTAGGTGCACCCTGCATGGATCAGGAAGCATGCTTACCTGACCGCTTTACAGCCACGCTTTCTCGCTCGTAAGCCAGAACCCCGCACAGGGCGGCTTCCAGCTCTACCCCACACTCAACGCAGCCGTCGTGTCCAAGATCCCCGACTCGCTGTCCTACACCGCTGCCGCAGTGCTGCCCCTCGCTATCTCGACCGCCGCAGCCTGTCTGTTCAAGAAGGAAGCGCTCGCGCTGCCTCTGCCCAAGACCTCTGACGCCAACCCTCCTTCATCTGGCAAGTCTGTCCTTGTCTGGGGCGGCTCGAGCAGCGTCGGCGCCACCGCCATTCAGCTCGCGGCAGGCGCAGGCCACAAGGTGGTCAGCGTTGCGTCGGCGCGCAACATCGAGAAGGTCAAGGCGCTGGGCGCCGCCGCCGTGTTCGACTACAACTCTGCTTCTGTTGTCGACGACATCGTCGCTGCGCTTGCTGATACCGAGTTCGCAGGCGTGTGCGACGCCATCGGCACTCCTGACGCGGTCAAGGCGTGGGTGCCCGTGTCCAAGAAGCTCGGCGGTCGCTACGCATCCGTCTTGCCCGGTGCGGAGGTGCCTGAGGGTATCGAGGGCACCAGCGTGTTCGCTCCCTCTGTCGTCTTCGACGACAAGTACATTGGCGATGTCATCTGGGCTGAGTGGGTGCCCGCCGCGCTGCAGAAGGGGACGCTGAAGGCGCTGCCCGAGCCAATCGTCGTCAAGGGACTTGAGAACACACAGGAGGGCTTGAACAAGCAGAAGGCGGGCGTGAGCTTCGGCAAGATCGTCGTTGAGTTGTAGGCGCAAAATCCATACCAGCGACTTGCTACAGAAAACAAAATGAATTGTTATGATGAGAATCACATGCTTGCAGAGCTGCCCCACGACGCGTCGTGTCCCGCAGGTCGGGCTAACAATTCGCCGGACCCATAATTAAAACTTCCCTTCTCTCAGGTTTCAACCCAACAAACAACTTGCTCACTCACGCATCGCAGCATCAATACGTGCTTGCACCGTAGAACTGCCTCATTAACAGTGACAGCGCCACTGACTGAACTGTGTTCATCTTGTAAGTTCCATATGTTAATTTATTTTTCCTGTATCTTGCTTTATGATGAAATCTTCCACTATTCGCAGTTTCCACGTTAGTCTCGACCTGAACCTAGACTGAGACACTGAACGCAATACGAATGTCTTCCTTGGATGTCTGATTTTGTTACACTGCACTTTGTTAGCTGTCGATTACTCCAAGGGCTCGCGCTAACTTACAAAGCGTATAGGGATTCCGCTAAGAAGACTGCATGTACAGTCCAGTTTCTGCTTGTATGAGCTTGAGATGGCAGGGAAAGGAACGTATGTTGGATTGGTAGTTTTGATGAATGAAATATTCGATCATAGCATCACTGCACCCCTGCAAGTTTGACTTACTTTTTTCGTCTTGTCGTGTGCGAGACTACTGCCATCCGGTCACTGGTGCAACCTCACAGGTAGCTGCCAGCAGGATTAGGTCGCGCCAACCTTGAGGCTCACAGCTACGACTCCCGCCATGGGCACCTTCCGCAACAACGCTGTGAACTCAACCATAGTGACGAGAACGGCCCTTTACCAAAGCAACCGATAACGACAACCGCTCTCGAACACCCTACCACCCTGAAAACAACACATCTTTAGGTCCTGCTCTCGCCTCTTTCAAGCATAACAGAAACGATGCGCTTCACACGCCCTCCAGCGCTCCTCACGCTCCTCCTCCTCTCACACGCCCTCGCGGCGCCATGGCCCTGGCGCTGGCCCTTCACCAACACCACCACCGCAGTCGACCCAACCTCGACCGACTTGGAAACACCCCCAGACCCCTCAGCCGCAACCGATATGACCAACACGACCCTCAGCGCGTCCTCCAACGGCCCCTTTATCTGCCAATACGCATACCCCTCCGACATGACCGTTGTCAACAGCCGCTACCCAGACTACTCGCATCACCTGCACCAAGCCCACAGCTTCTTCATGCTACGCCGCCAGGTAGCCGAATTAGGCGAAGTCGCAACACGCGTGCAGTTCACAGATCTTCCTGCAGCGGAAAGCAACACAACCTGCCGTCTTGAATTCATACTCCCGAGAGAAGACACACAGCGAATATCGGGCGAGAACCCGACGTTCAATGTGTACAGCGTAGAGAGGGCGCCCGGCGCGAGGGCGACGTGGGAGACGTATGAAGGGAACGAAAATAATGTGACCGTCTTTGGGACGCAGAATGGAGAGCCCCAGGCATTGGCACAGATCAGGAGTGCGGGAGGTGTGGCCGCACTGGGACAGACAACGTGCAATGATACGATGACGTTTCAGATGGGCATGAAGTACGACGTGGGACCAGATGAGATGCCAAATTATTGGAGGTTTTCGAATGTTGCCCCGCCGGCTATGCCGACGCAAGGATTCCGAATTGTGTGGGGTTGTTGAGGATGGGAGTGGTGATCTCTTGAGGGGTGGAGGCGGATGTCTCTCGCAGTGGTAGGGCGAATACTCTTGATAGAGCCCAGTCTGCCTTTTGAGGTATTGGCGGACTGCCATCATGTAACTCTCAAACTTCATAGCTTTATCACAACGACGACCCAAAGTCTCTACGGACACTGACGTCACCTCTCTCATACATTGCTCTTGCTATCTGCACAGTGCTGCGTGCTCGCTCGGAGTGTGATCTGCCAAATTAGGGCTAGACTTTGTTTACGAGACAGCGACCTCCTTCTCCGGTCATTTTGCCCTTCACTTTATTCTTCAATGCAAGCCTTCTAAAGCATACCTCCACCAGAACTTCCACGCGAAGACAGCTCTCACGTGCTCAAAATTGCGTTGATCGTCAAGTAAAAAAGATTGGAGACAATAGTATTAAGTACATTGCATTTTATTTTGGAGTCAAATTCCTTTGAAGTGGATTGAAAAGTGTGTGATTTTAAACAAGTTCTGCGATCAACTTGTCAAGACCATCCTCGGCTCGCAAGGTACATGTCTTCTGAGCATAAAATTGAATGTCCAATAAATCCTCTCGATCAAGTGTTGTGAGTCCCATCACAACTCCATCTCGTCGCCCTCATCAGGACCCTCAACCAGCTCGACGATATCCACACGACACTGAGGGCACAGACGGGTTCCTGCATCGATGATCTGCATCAGGCATGTCTTGCCGATGAGATGCCCATGAGGACACGGCAACTTGACTGGGCTGTTGTCGGTCTGAACATTGCCTGTCTTCAGTTCGATGATGTCGTCGTCGATTTCGTCGAAGTTGCTCCAGCAATGCATGCATTTCATATCCTCTGCTGGAATTGTTGAGATGTCGACGGCCTCGAGCTTTGCTACGAAGGCTTGTGGTGTGATCGAGATAGGTGCTGGTAAAAAATCTGGCATATCTTCATCCGAGTCCTCATCGGAGTCGTCAACGAACTCGACAGCTAGCGCCTCTCCAATATCGTGGGCCAGAGCCTCCTCCTCCTCTGCGCGCCACTCCTCTTGCGTAACTACAGTATGCCACCACTGCTCCTCTTCGTCAATCAGAGTCAGGAAGTAGTCCTCGAGTGCAATCAAACACTCTTCGCTCATCCCACACTCCTTCTCCGTGTACGGCATCGCAACCAGATACCCGGATTGCTCAGTTATGATATGAACGTTCCCCGAGTCTCGTAAAGTGCCCTCATACTTCGACAACCCTTCGGGCAGGTCTGAAGGACATATTCCTAGCGCTAGAGCTGCAACGGCACAGTAGTAAGCACCTTCCCAGTCAGAGAGCTGCTCGTGTTCCATCTCCCACCACGTCCGCAAGTCATCGTCGAGTCCATCGTTCATGATCTCGTCGCCTAGATATGCCACACCGTTTTGCTTCAGCGTGTAGTGACCTTTCCCCAGAAGCGGTAGCCCAATCCTCAGCTCTGCGTTATCGGGATCACCCTGGACGGCGGCAAGATAATCGTGCAATTGAAACTCTTCTTGCACATCGTTGGCCTCATCTCGCATGAACACCATGCTCATGAATGGCAGATGGTTTCCGTCAGACTCAAGCTCGAACAGAGGCTGGACACGCCTAGGAAACCATGTCTGCCAATCATTAAGTATGGGTCCAATGAATGGGAGGTCCAGGTCGCTGAATCGGGGCTCCTCGGTGACGAGGTTCCGGATGTGATTCTCGGCCAACGATTCAATGGGATCTAGGTCCATATTCGGATGTGTTGGATCTGTTGTGTTTTGTTGTATTGAATCTATTGTTTTTTGTTGTGTTGGCTGTTCTGACGAATGAGTTGAGGTGGGTTGAGGTGGGCTGTGTTGCGTTAACGGGTTTATTTGATGGAAGGTAATGTGGTATTACGCGTACTTGTAGAAATTATGACTATCGTAAGCGAGCGTGGCAACTTTCGTATACAACAGTGTTGATTCATGAGGAGGATACAATGTGGGCCGTGCACTGTATTTCACTACTGAGCCCACGTCGAGGCTCAAAGCTCTGAACCGACGTCATGTGATACGGCGCCTGAATTGAAATGAGAGATTTGTCCAAATAGAAACGTCTTGTGGAAATAATGCCACAGATTTGAGACATTGAAGATGGGAAGCTGTCCAGTGTGAATACCTGAAACGTGACTCCTGAGGTAAACTCACATCAGACCTATCGAGGCATATAGTATACCTGTCTGGACCACCTGTGGAGAGACTCTTCGACAGTCCTTATTCCTGCGCATGCAGACTGCGCCTAGCTCTTAGACTTCCTTTTCAATGGCAGCTCCTTCATGGGCCCTCTCGATCTGGGTCTCCACAACTGGCCCTGTGTACACTTTCCGCCCATGCGCAACCCAAAACACAACAGCAAAGACGTTGACCCCACAAAACAACACAACGCTCCAATTCATATTCTCCGTTGTGACAGGTATATTCTGCGGCCAAAAGCTCCAGAAGCAGATCAGCGTGCTCCACAGTACCGCGAAGATGTTGACAAACGCTCCATACTTTCCTAAGCTCCAGGGCGCATGTGGCAGGTCCCGAGGCCGTTTGATTCGCACGTATGCAAGGAGCGCGAAAGGTAAGATGTAGCTGGCAAAGAAGCCGCTGACAGATAAGCTAATGAGAGCATTAAACACCATGCTGCTGCCAATATTGATGAGGCTGAGCAGCGCGGAGACGAGCGTAGTGATAGCGATACTGACGATTGGAATCTTTAGCCTGGGGTGCACGTAGGAGACGAAGCGTGCGTTTGGTACTGCATTGTCGCGGGAGAATGCCCAAAGTTGACGCGATGTCGATGTGAACAATGATAGGGTACCCAGGATGAACATTATGATGATAAAGGTGGAGCCCACAGTGCCACCGACGACGGAGCGAGAAGCCGACGTGAAGATTTCGATGAAGGGATAGCCGGTGGGTGTGTTGATGGCGGCATCGACGTCGCCTATGCAATACAGTGTTGCCACGAGCATGCCGAAGCCGGTGATGCCGTTGATCAATACGGAGCCTGTTGCTGTTGTCAGTAAAACGTCTTGCATTAGCTATGAAAACCTACCCATCATCGCCCAAGGAACAATACGGCTTGCATTCTGAACCTCCTCACACATGTGCACAGCGCCATCGACGCCCGAGAACGCGAACACGGACGTAATAAGACCGACAAGAAAGCTGACACCCTTGCTCTCATAACCATCATCAGTAAGGAAGTTCGCCCATACGTCGTGGCTGGTAGCTTTGACGGGTGACATGACCGTAAAGACCACTAAGAAGGCGATGAAGAGCAAAACGTGTAGCCACAGAGCTGCAATTTCCGTATAAGGTAGACCTTTCGAGAGAAAGGTGCTGAACAGACCGCAGAGCGTAACGAGAAGGATAACGATCAGCGTACCATGCCAGCGCTCCGGGATGTATGATGGCTGCGAGTTTATGACCAAACCTTGAATCGATGTGGCGGAGACATAGGCTCCTCCGGACGCTGTTGCCTGCCATGCAATAACGCTTTGCCTACCAGCACATATGAGCTGTGTAGCTGTACATATGGGTTCAACTCACCAACCAACAAAATAGCTCAAGAACGCTTTCCATCGATCAGGCGCTAGCACATCACCCAGTGGTATTGCCCACCAGCCTGGCAGTCGATGAGTGGAGGGCAATTTATTTGCATTGTATTGCACACGTACCGTAGGCCATAGGCTGACCAATTCCCCCATCGATGCAGCGACGCAGCTATACCCAATAATAGTGAAGAGAACCCCGTAGATGAGTCCAGAAGGGCCACCATTTTGCAGGCCAAAGATGAAGACGCTGAAGAGTCCTTCCCAGGTCACCATCAAGGTACAAGAGAAGCCGAGAATGGCGAGAGGCGTGAGATTGCGCTTAACTACGTTAGTGAAAGTCAAGATGCATTGTAAAGACGGGCACTGACTCGCAGAACAGCTTTTTTACCAGCGTTGGCAAGATCTATGGCGTCGACATCCAGGGCAAAGGAGACATCGGAGGCGATGTGGAAATCGGTTTTGTTCTTGAGACCATCGCCCTGCATTTTCTGGTGCTAGGATCTTGTGACGGCAAGAGAGACCAATATGTTTTTGCTTTGAGTCTAGATGGGTACAAGACAGCGGTGAGGTATTTACGAGAGTGGAAGCTCATCGCGATAAGTCAGTCATCCCAAGACGGTCCCAATATACCGGTGCTTACATGTTGCCACCTCCTGTGTTTACTCGGCAGGTCATAGTGTCTTAACATAGTTGAACATGCCGTTGTGCCACCTATCACATCAAACGGAGTCAGAATCGAACTAAGATCCAGCTGTAACTACTCTCCTGCATGCACAATCGTTTATGATCTGCGCTGTGCAGAAACATCCGACTGACTGCTCACATTGTCTTCATACCGTGGTGACGTGACCAATTCCGCATTGGCAGAGAGGAGACATTATGCAAACCATACAGTAGAGGCCTCATTATTGTGTTGCTGTTCTTCAGAGCTGAAATGGCAGGACCTTTCCAGCCTCTCAAATAGGGACGGCATGACTGACTGCAGATGCGGAGATCTGGAACCAACCGAGATGCAGGCCGCACCGCTAAGACGGCGCTAGCTGCTGTGGGTGGTAAGCAATTCAGACTTAGCCGCATGACTATGTTTCTTATCGATGCTTGACTGCAAGGTAACACAGGATGGCTGACGAGTCGCAATAGATAGATTGTACAATCCTTGTCGGTGTCTGGGAGCGGCTGGAGGATTGCCATAATTCTCGATTGCTGTGATACTCATGGTATCGGTTGGTGAAATTGATGACGATACAAACTTATGGATAGCTGTGACAAGTGACTACCGTCTCTATCATCGGCTCAGTCATTTGACATTTTGGAAGCTCCTCAATCATCACTGCTCTAACATCTTCATCTCGCGCAAGGATACTGAGATGAAGTGAGTGTCAGCCTCACCAAAAAGAGCGAAGCATAACAGAACCATGCGATTGAGACGGTGCAGTCGAACCTCACGGCTCTTCAATCCATCAAAATCTTCATTGCTAAAATGTACAATTTAAAGAGTAGAAGATTATCGCCAATTTTATTTAGCCTTGCGTAAATTCCTATTTGTAAGTTACAGACTGTGCACATGTCAAAGACCATTTACGCTGTCTCGTACTCAGGCGGTGGGAAAGCCTGAGGTGGCGGTCTTTCAACTGCTTGGCCCATTTCATCTCCACCTTGCCCATCCGGCGCAGTGCCAAACGTCCATGCCGACACAAATTGCACTTTTTCTTTGCAAACAATTCCGGACCACTCGTTCTTTACACACTCACCCCACATTTCCACCTGCACCTCATGCTCCAGGGAGAGTCCGTAGCTTGAAAAGCTCGGAATGAGTCGCTCATTTCCTTTCGAGATGCGCAACTCCCCTAGCTCACCTACGTCGAGACCGCTTGCAAGAGGATGTCCGTCTCCAGTGTTGAATTTCTTGTCAAGTAAAGTGGTCGTCCGTTGCGCACGGTCTATGTGCTCCGCGCCCCGATTGACAAAATTGCGTGGTTGCGGTACAAATGTCTCATAGGTAGATATGACTTGAACGCGTATGCGCCGTAGGAAGAGGGGCGGTGGTTCAGGTACAGACGCGGATCGATCCAGATGTTGCAAGGTGACATGCAGTGGGAACCTGGAGCCAATGACTATAACACGCGGGGGTGTAGCAAGCACGTTGAAGCGGTAGAAGGGTATCTCATCGAAGGTTTCGATACCAAAGAACAGCTCCTTCTCTACAAGGAAGTCTTTCACTCGACTCAGCTTACTGTTCCTTTGTTTAGAGGTGGATGGGAGCAGCTTTCGCGTACGGATGAATTTGTAGCGACACTGTTGTTTTGGAAGGGTGGTGCCAAAATCAAGATTGGGTTGCAGAAGTGATAAGTCATATTCTGGTGCTGGTGGCATGAATGTTACTTCTTGTCGAATCCTCAATGACGAGTCCGCTCTTGCTTCGAGATAGTACGAGATGCCAGGCGTGACTGCAACCTCGGCATTCATCAACGTAGTACAACTTGGAGGGAGTAGAAAGCCTGGGGAGTGTTGGAACCGCGGATGGCCATAGGAATCTTTTGAGTAATGCCATGACCGCTCAAGTGGCGGCGTTTTGACGGCTATGTGTGGGAATGTAAACTGGAACGGAAGTTCAACTCTGCCATCGGCAGCCGTGCCTTGGCGTAGGATATCGTAGTGCTCGCCGGTACCGGAGGATGTGAACAGCTCTTGTTCAAGACGACAAAGCTCTGTTTTGCAACCTTCAAGATCTTTGTCGTATAGAATCGATATTCCCTTGAAAACTATGCTTATGTTCTGAGGCCGTGCGGTAGGGTCGACACGCACAGTGCCGTGTACAAGATCTCCGGCAGTATAGACATGCTTGGAATCTGAGAAGACATCGATGTACAATGGATTGTGAGACAGATTAGTATGAGACGCACCAGCGACGGACACGCTCCCGGAACGCATATCTGCTGAGCTGCAGGTGGAAAATCAATTGGAAGCTTGCATGACGGCGCGGCAAATAAGACAGGACAAGGCGGCTGGCTCTGGTGTGGTCCAACCCAGGCTGGGAAAGTGAGTGCGGGGAAGAGCGCGGAGGCAGGCTTGTTATACCGAAGGATGTGCAGCATTCATCTCATATCAGACGATCAGGTGCAGCTTAATCCTCATAGTATATTGCGCGCTGGGGCAGCATCTCCGGTCTGCTGTAAAAGCTTGTTCTGATACCATTGGCTGTGCTCTGCCTGCAGCCGCACAGGTCGGTGTGCACGGCGCCCAGGACTTGAGACCTCAAAGCCAAGTTGCTGCGCCTACATTTTTCAGTGGAGAATGAGCACGTGAACGCTGTGAGCAATTGATGTGGAAATGGCAGGTGCGTCGTTGTGATGCTTCGATTGGGCGTGGTGGAGCTAGGGCTTGGTGAGGTCATGGATCCTTGCGGGAAGGCGCGAGTCGCGACTTTTTGAAGATGGCAAGCGCTCACAGCGGTCAACACCACTAAACACCACAATGGCGTCCAACTACACTTGCAGAGCATGCTCACGGGCGCTTTCGCGCACAAGTTCGTCTTGGCTACAGGTAGGACACGATGCTGCGCCTCGCAGGCCAAGCTAACAGGGTCAGTCGAGCAACAAAGCAACTCTGCGCCGAGCGCAGCGAAACTTCTCCACCACGGCGCCCAGTCTATACAACGCATCGCACAGCCTCAACGCGGATGTCAGACCCGAAGCGATCAAGAAGCCATATGCCAATGTTAAGTCTGGCGTGTCGGGGCTGGCGCAGAAGTTGCGTGAGAAGGCACCGCTGATGACTGAGCCCTATGTCGCATATGGCGCCACACGAGATCTGATTAAGGAATGCGCAAGACCGGGTGAATACAAGATCCCTCAGGCACTCCAGAAGGGCGCCGAGATTCCTACGATCGAGAACGGTGTACATTTGGGAGAGGGCGAGGGGTGGTGGTACGAAAGTGAGTATCTCTGGCTTCAAGGCAGCTGCTGCGCCCCCTTCGACCATGTCATGCTAATATGGTGCAGCTCTCGGCCTCAAGCCTACGTTCGCCAACTGGACGCAGATCACCTTCATTCATATGTACATGCTGCAGGTGCGCTTCAGGATGCTTCCCGAAACACACGCCAGTACCTGGATCCAGCATCTGACAAACCACGCCTTCTACGCCGCCGAAGACCGACTGGTCGTCTGGCACAAGTTCAATGCGAACTCGCTCCGCCAGAAGCACCTCAAGGACATGTTCTCGCAGTGGCGCGCTGTCCTGCTGTCTTATGACGAGGGTCTCATGAAGGGCGATGCCATGCTGGCGGCTGCCATCTGGAGGAACCTCATGGGCGCGAAGGAGGACGTAAACTTCCAGAAGCTCGCACAGATCGTCGGCTACATGAGGAGGGAGCTGAAGAGGCTGGAGAATGCCAGCGACGACGAAGTTGTCAACGGTCTCTGGACATTCAAGGGCGATCCAGGTGATGAGGCAAGCCTGGTGAAGCAGTCGAGCAAGATGATGCAGGAGAGCACCAAGGCGTAAGAGCATTGCAATTGCAATGCTTGCGCAGGCTTCGTGTCGTTCTGTTCGATCAGAACGTGTTGTAAACTATGTACCCCACTTTGTAGAATATCCATCATTGCAGAGCAGGCAATTTGAAGCATTACCCAACACGGTCTCATTTTGCAAATACGCCCCGCCTGACTCCACTCACCATGTTGTCGACTCGACCAGGCCAGCGCCTAGAGATCTTCGGAATCCTGCGGGAGCAGCCGAGGCGTGCAAGATTAGTCTCGTTATCGAGTCTTAGTGCAGGTGAAAGATCTTCTTTGTTCTCAACGTTGAAACAAAGGCACGTTCGGCGAGAAACGACGGACAGCTGACGTCTAGTGCTTGCACAGCGTCTCTGTTTGCGAAGCGGTTTGCGGCCATGACGATGCCACAACCAGTCAAGCATGTTGGGGCTGCCAACTTCAAAGCCAGCGCTGCCAGGCTGGCGGCGTTGGCCGAAGAGGTTCCGGTGCGGTGACTATTTAGCAGATATTGGCTACGTCAGGCTTGGTGTGTGCTGTGAAGGAATTGCAGCGCAGCCCTGGCAGGTTTCACACGCAGCCAATGTCCGCACTGGCCGCTTGTTTGAGGCTCACGAGTGCAGCGGGCGTGGGTGTCGCTGCGGTCATGAGACAGGCACCAAGAGACGAGCGTTTGAAGATGTGAAGTTGGGGCGCTAACTCGAGACCCCTGACGTGCCTGGGGACACAGACTCCAGCGCAGCACGGCACTCTGCGCAGCGACGAGGGCAGTGTGGTGTGTGGGACCGCGCTCGTGATGTGCAGTCGATACTGGAGCCGCCATTGAGCGGCTGCAGGGGCATTCTGACCGGCGGTCGCGTGAATAAGGTTGGGTGGAGGGCCAGGCGCGCCGCTTGGCGAGTGAAGGCGTTAGCACATCTCACGCTTCCACGATGCCGTCACCCATTCTGCGCTCGCCCTCAACGCTCGCTCCGCCTGTGCTTGTGCTGCGTTTGCTGTGCGCGACACGAGAACCTGGACTGTCTGCTCTGTAGCGCGTGCCCGCAGCGGAACCCAACCGTGTGCCCCTGGTCTTTATCGTTCTTGCGTGCTTGACCGCTTGCCTCGACCACCCATCTAGCCCCGACCGCAAGTGCAGACGAAACAGCTGCGGCCCCCTCACGCCTCGCTCGCATATACGAGTCCACATCTCATCCTGGGCGCGCGCCGCTACCTGAGCCCTTGCCTGGACTGTCCTGTTGTCTTTTGCTGCCTCTGTCTGCTGTCTGCCCTTGCACGCCGCCGCCGCCGTGTCCGCTGCCGCAGTCGCACCAAGCCTAGGAACGGTCAGCGCATCCAGCCTGCAGAGCACCTTGAGCGCCGACCACGACCATGGAGCACGACGACGACTATTTCCCGCCTCCGCGCGACGGCCAGCACAGTGCCGCTGGCCAGCTCGACTCTGACACCGACATGGCCGCTTCGGCCTCTGCTTCCTCGTCGCGAGCTGCCATGCTCTCGTCGCCCGTAGCCCACACCCGCAAGCCCAGCCGCCTCTCGCGCTCCAGCGTCCCTCGCCCCATAATCACACCGACGAGTCCACTGTCTGCAACAATACCGCACAACCTGCTGCCCTCCGCGCCCGCCTCGCCGCCGACACCCGCGCCGAGCCCGACGCCCACGCAGCGAGCGCCCGACTGGAGCACCGCATCTGAGCATGAGGACTCACACATCAAGGCCATACGGGGGCATTTTGGGGACATGAACCGCGCAGAGCGGTTGCGGCTGCTAGGAGAGCTGCTGAATCTGTGTGATAGCCAAGAGCTGAGCTTCGTGGCCGAATTTGTCAGCCCACGGCTGAAGAAGGACCCCTTCCTGGTGCTCCCCACAGAGCTGTCCTTGCGGGTATGTACATTGCACTGCACTGCACTCCACTCCGGTCCATTTGCCCGTTGGCTGCCGCCTGAGCTAGTGGCCCGCGGCTGACATACCTTGCAGATCCTCGAATGCGTCGATGACCCCACCACTCTTGCACGAGCGTCGCAAGTCTCCCACAAGTGGAGAGAGCTCGTCAACGACGACGGCGCTTGGAGACTGCTGTGCCAGAAGTACTCATTCAGACAGCTGCTGCCCCACGAGCGCGACGAACCAGACTCGCCGAATGACGACATGGACACCGAAGAGCAGCCGCGGTCACAGGATGGCGACCGCGCATCGAGAGCGGACGACACACCTACAAACAAGCATCTGGAAGTAGCCTCGCCAAGTGCAGCCACAGGAGAGCTGCGGACACGGAGCCTGGACCGCGATGCAAAGAGATCGAATTCACAGCGCAAGTCCAAGGCCATCACATATCGGTCACACTTTAAGCAGCGGTACATGGTCGAGACGGCATGGCGCAATGGTGGTGTATGCGACGCTCGCCAGATCACCCCAGATCAAGGCGTAGTGACGAGCTTACACCTCACCAAGAAGTACATTGTGGTTGCCTTGGATAATGCCAAGATCCACGTATTCGACACAGTGGGCGATCACCAGAAGACCTTGCAAGGACACGTTATGGGCGTGTGGGCAATGGTACCATGGGGTGACCTGCTAGTAAGTGGAGGTTGCGACCGCGATGTTCGCGTGTGGAATCTGGCTACAGGGTTTGTCTGACCTCTACACCGAAACTAAGATTGACACCTGCTCATGCTGTACAGGTACCCCCAATTCACACTCCGCGGGCACACCTCAACCGTTCGATGCCTCAAGATGTCAGATGCTAACACGGCTATCTCCGGGTCCCGAGACACGACATTGCGAATCTGGGATCTTAAAAAGGGTATTTGCAAGCACGTCTTGATTGGCCACCAAGCTAGTGTCCGATGTCTCGAGATTCACGGCGATATCGTTGTGTCCGGCAGCTATGACACTACAGCGAAGATCTGGAGCATCTCCGAAGGCAAGTGCCTGCGCACCCTCACTGGGCACTTCAGCCAAATCTACGCCATCGCCTTCGACGGCAAAAAGGTTGCGACCGGCAGTCTGGACACAAGCGTCCGAATCTGGGATCCCAATGACGGGTAAGTTATTTGTATCACCACCTATGTCCTCCCACTGACCCTTGACAGCAAATGCTTGGCTGTGCTACAAGGTCACACTTCACTTGTTGGTCAGCTCCAGATGCGGGACGACATCCTCGTGACCGGCGGGTCAGATGGCTCAGTCCGAGTGTGGAGCTTAGCCACATATCAAGCCATACATAGACTTGCGGCACATGACAACAGCGTGACCAGCTTGCAATTCGACAACACCAGAATCGTGAGTGGCGGTAGCGACGGACGAGTCAAGGTTTGGGACTTGAAGAAGGGTACGCTTGTGCGAGAACTCAGCACTCCCGCAGAAGCTGTCTGGCGAGTCGTTTTCGAAGAAGAAAAGGCCGTCATCATGGCCAGCCGGGGCGGGCGCACAATCATGGAGGTGAGTCACGAAACTACCATATGTCGTCTCACAACATGATGCTGACTGACTTTATAGGTCTGGGACTTCTCACCCCCGCCAGACGAAGACATTGACACACCCCGCTCTGGCAGCCCGGCCAGCATGCCCGACCACCTGGACATCGAGCATCCACGGCCTCAGTCCGCGATCCTGCCGCGCACTACCCCACTTGTTCAGGAGCACGACGACCCCGCTGGCGACGTCACCATGGCCGACGCTGGCGACATCTAAGCACGACACAGAGATGACAAGCTTTTGCCATTCTACGACTCACATTTAATGCCTGTTTGAAAAGAAAAAGTGCCAGTATCCGCGCCTGCTTGCCGAGGAGCCCAGGAGCGCTCTTCCCTCGGCGTGGCACTGTCTGAGCTTCCCATCATTATACCCCACAGCGCCTACGCGCTGTGATCTCTCTTGCCGCAGGTTGTTCAATTGACCAAACGTCGAGCAGGCCACGACTACACCACCATACCACATCACATCACGTCATACCCCATACCACTGCATTAAAGGCGTTTCTGGGAGCCATCTACTATTACTATCTTCTGTTGATCTATTCATCTAACTATCTTTTCACATCCGGCGGACAATATGACTTGCCCGAGGAGACGGGAATCTGTTGTGCAGGCTATACGACTGTTTGGTGCGAGGGTCATGTTTGACGAGAACGGGAGCGGCATTCATTGGATAATGATCTGCGATAATATGTCACATGTTCAGCCTTCGGGCGTTCTACCGAGCCCTGTTGAGATGGGAGTGTGGGTTGAATTGGACTGACTGCATGGGCAAAAAGTCCTGGTCTGGAGTTAGGGTGTTGACTTAACGGAATAGCATAGACTACTGCATTTTCATTCTGCCAGATTTCCACGCCTTCCCATGTGTTGCGTTTCTATCCGCGTCTCTCAATCGCGTCGAAGTATCATTTCCGATCGTTATGATACCTGGCCACGAATGTGCACGACTCTCCAGGTCGTCATAGCTTTTTCTTGCGCCTCTGTCTAAAGTTGTGGCTGTGTCAGGCTGGCGAGGTTGGGCACGAGGCTGAGTATTCCTCATTGTACATAGCGAGTATTCATAAGCGCCCTGGCCCACATCTCATATGAGGAACATACGTACCTTCCTCAGCCTGATGACCGGTTGTCTCTTGCAGCAGAACATAACATCAATGACCATCTTGCGAAGCCAGGTCTTGATTGACCATGTCACCGACTTCGTGTCCCCATGCAGACGTTCGCGAGTTCGACGATATGCGAAGCTGTCTAGCATGCGGCGAAACATGGTTCCGCGGTCACTCAGCCGAAACTAAACCTTCGGACGAAATCAAGCCTTACGTTTATTCAGATCTACGATGTCTGGAAATTGGCCAGATCATTCGTGTAGTTGTCATAGAGCCTGGAGAGGAGTCTGATCCGCTACACTGCACTCTCGACCTTTCTGACTTACGGCACACGAACTACCACGCTGTCTCATATACCTGGGCCACTGAAGATGGAGACGATACCAAGTCAGAACCGATATTCATTGATCGCGCCCCACTGTACGTGACCAAGAATTGCGATGCAGTCTTACGTCGAATCAGGCGGCTCGGTCCACACAGTAGAGTTTGGGTCGATGCAATTTGTATCAATCAAGCGTCTCTCAAGGAACGAAACCACCAAGTTGGTTTGATGGATCAGATCTACCGAAACGCAAAGCGCGTCCATGCTTGCATCGAAGATCCCGGTTCTGACTGTTCTGATACCATGCAACGGCTGGCCTCCGATAACCTTGATGATGTCCATCATTCTCAGTTGGTGGAAAAGCTGTACCAGTGTCGGTATTTCAGCCGCGTTTGGGTCATCCAAGAGATAGCTTTGGCCAAAGCTGTCACTCTTCATGTCAACAGGTGTTATCTCGACCTGACTGATGAGGTCGTTTCCTTGGTTCACAGCCTTCAGAAAGGCGTACCTGCTCCTTTGAGAGCATTGACTATACCGAAAAGCAACTGCTCTTTAAAGACTTGGCTGAGGAGCTCGCGGAACGCTGCATGTCCCGACCCGAGGGACAGGGTTTACGCCATTTTTAGTCTTTTGAGCCCTGCTGAGAGGAATTCTATCGTACTCGACTACTCACGCAGTGTCGAAGACGTCTTCATGAACGCTGTCCTGGTCTGCATGGCCAACTCAAGAAATCTCAATGTACTGCAATCTGCCAGACTAGATTCGGGTGAGCATTTGAATGCAATCTGTGGTTTTTCTATTGAGCATTTCAACGAGCACCTTGTTACATTCGCCCGACCCCAGGAAGAGATTGTGGATAAACCACAGACATGGAAAGAATCAATTCACGTCGAAGACTCAAAAGGCGCATGTCTATTTGCACCATTTAAGAAAGTGAATCAAATTAGCTCGCCCGTTCGAATCATGACGCAAATTCCCCCCTCAGGACAAATCTTGCCGCGGTTGAGAGTTCGCGCTCATAGACTCGATTATTGCCTAAAAGACGATGGGTGCGGAATATCCGTCGACGCGTTCCTGAAAATCATGATGCTTGAGAAGGACCAAAGGAAGGAAAGAAAAGAAACATTTGATACAGCGGGAAGCTATCCACGTATGGCAGAACCCCGCCGCCACCATTACTCACCGATGGGTATGGCCCTATATGCGACGGGTCGTTTTTCCTTCTCGTCATACAACGATGAGCTGTTTGAATCAGTCTTCAACGCCATTAAGCATTTTGAAGATCAAGACAGTGACATCGTGTTTGGCACACGACATGGGCTTGGTGTCTTTTCAAATTACACATCATCTAACGACTGTCTTTATCTCTTGGATGGAACCGATCAGGCGCTCGTGCTCCGACCTTTGGAAACAACAAGTTCCGAGCCAAAGCCAGCCTCAGAAACCAGTTGTAGGAGATTCCACATTATCGGTGGGTGCTGGTGGCAGAGAGTCTGCTCCTCGAGCTGTCATTTTAGGGAAGAGGACGACACTTTCGCATCAGTGACGTGTTTGAGCCGTTCTGGCTTGCCATCATCTTTAGCACCTGAGTTCATCGAAGTGTACTGATCATGGAAATGGGCTGTTAGCTGTCAAGTAGTGCTGGCATTGCGCTACGAAACACAACAGCTCAGCATTGATAGCTGTTATAGTACGTGCATACCTGACCTCCACACGACATTAGTTGTATTGCTGAGCTCAACAATTCTTCTGCACTTCTAATACTAGTCTCAATAGTAGACAGTCCTGTGTGCATAGATAACGAGGTTCGCGCTACCTTAACTTCTAGACATAGCCCAGGAGTTGTGATTGAAAATTATCGACCATGGACTGGAGGCTTAATCCGGGTTTCTTTGCCGCCTGTTGTATACCTAGCAAGCGGTTCGATTTAGCCTCGATTTGTCAGTCTCCGCACAACATTGCATACCTTATAAGGTTACGAATGCGTGAAACCAGATGATGTAGAATCCACTTGGGCAGTAGTTCGGCTGTTGATCGCCAAAACTGCACTAATTGTGCAATTAACGCAAGTACGTCGGCCACACTGCGGGCCGTTTCGGGATGTCACAATTGCTGGAGATGCGCTCTTCGGCTTGCCTGAGATCTTTCAGAACCTGATTGGCAGCAATGTACTACATCTAGATGCAGAGATCGCTTGACTTTGACTAGATCACGGACACTGTGAGGATCCGGGATCCGTTTGTGACGGGGATGGAAATCAGAGCGTTGTTTTTTCCTGAAACGCGTATTAAAGGTAGTCAAACTATACCGCATGTACGATAGAAGAGTCTTGGAAGTGCCCGGAGCTGATCATCCCGCATGGACCGTAGGGAAGGCGGGGCATGATATAAGACGTGAAGCCTCCTAGCTTTTGTAGCAACCCCCAGCTAATCTGGTCTCATTCAATTCTCTTTGAGCCACTCGAACATGACTGTCACTGTTGTTATTGGAGCCGCGCGAGGCATCGGAGTAAGTTTTCGCAACCCCTGTGCTGGACTGTTCTGCATACTAGAGCCCAATCGAGCAACGAACTGACAAACATTGGTATCAATTTGTCCAAACCCTCGCGGCAGAGGGTCACATTGTCATCGCAGCCGCACGCAAAGCCGCCGACCTTGAAGCCCGTGTCAAATCCGACAACATCCCAAACACCCACGTGCTCCACGCGGACCTCACGTCACCAGACTCGCTGAGAACCGCAGCCACAATCACCGCATCCCTTGTTCCAGGTGGTAGCATCGACCATCTGATCATCAATGGCGCATACATCTCTCAAACAAGCCAGTCCCCAACCGAGTTTTCCGACAAGACCGAACTCTTCCTCTCCGAGTTTCTCAAGAGCGCCGAGGTGAACGTCGCGGGCCCGCTTTTTGCCATCAACGCTTTCCTACCGCTGCTCCGTAAGGGCGCTGAAAAGCGCGTCACCTACGTATCGACTGGTCTCGCTGATCTCAACGAAAGCCTCACAGTAAGCTCTACGACAACGATTCCTTACTCTGCGAGTAAAGCAGCTGGAAACCTCGTGATTGCCAGGTTTGCAGCCGAGCTGAAGGAGGAGGGTTTTACGTTCCTGAGCATCGCGCCAGGCGTGGTTGCCACGGAGATGGTACTCGAAGCTTCGGCCAATAGTAAGTGTTATGCTGTGTATGATGGCTTTTGTGATTGGGCTGATGAATCGATTGCAGTGACTGGAGCTGAGAAGGAGAAAATGCAGGATATGTTTCGTCAAACGGTCCAGAAGTATCCTGATTGGAAAGGCCCTGTGTCTACACAAGAGAGCGTGGATAAGGTTTTGAAGGTCGTGAGGGGTGCAAAGGTCGAGCAGAGCGGACTTTTTTTGAGCTACCACGGTAACACTACCGAGTGGGTATAGCTATATATCAAGCCTGCATCACATTGGATACGATACTTTGGACCCAGGAGATACGACATTCTAGGTTGACTCCAAAAGGATCAAGATCTCTTGAGATGCAAGTACAAACTATGTGTCTGCGATTGATCGTGTGCTGGGGACGAGGGCTTCGACCATCGCAAGTCAGTTTGACAGAGGATTATTAGAGCCGTGGTAGGTTAACGCTTCAATTCCTGGTGAGATAATTGACTCTGGTTCATCGATATGAGCGCCGCACATCAGAGAGTCTCCAACGCGCTTCGACTATCGCTTAGGGGCTGATCTGTCATTTCACATGCATTATCTTAGCACTGCTCGTGAAATACAATTGCCCCTCTGCCTTCTTGTCGGGAGAGATTGGAGAAGATAAGGTGTGGTGTGCCATCTATTGGCTCAATAATCGCCTCCGGGCGTCCTGAGGTTCATCAATATAGTGGTCGATCGGATCTGCAAAGCCAAGACACTGTACTCCGAGGATCAAACTGTGTTGAGAAAGTAGGTATCTCTTTGACCCCTACACGGCCAATATGCACTCCACAGTCTATTCAGAATCTCGACTCCTTGCGCAATTGCATTGACCAAGTGGGGCTCACAGATGTATGACCTGCCATGCGTCAGATCGTTTGAAACATAGTCTGAAGTAGGTATCTATCTGCTGGGTTGTCTTGGCTAAGACTTATTCGTTGAGCACCCGAATGTTTCCCGTTCCTGGGTTTCTCAACAGTGGGCAATAGCTATTTGTCGAGCTTCCACTATTTCCCTCCTTTCCTGGGGGATTGAAATCCTCAGCACGATCTCCCTGAGCCTGACCTGGACCGACTTATTAAATTCAGTCTCTGGTCACTGAGAAGAAAGTTTTATTGAAGATGGAACGCCCGATTTCTCATGCAACCTGAGGTCTTTGTCTCAACTATCATCCACTTCTACCACAATTTCAATCTGTAGACTACTCTCGCTTAGGCTGTGGCAGAGTGGTCCGCCACAGGAGTATTTTGCGTACTTTCTTGGCATATCATGTATCAGTGACATTCTTATGACCTCGGGAGTTCATTGATGTATCACGTGATGCCCTGTCAGATATAGTGGCATCTCTACTCCCAACACCATGAGGACCGCGACTGGTCGCATCAGAAAAGAAACAGACCAGCCCTTCAGTAGTGGCTGGCCGAACTATGATGAGGCTGCATCCTTAGACTTGATCGGCCGGACGAACGGCTGAACATGGGAATCTTGTATTAGATTCCGATCAACCCTATCTTATCTACAGCATCATAACACACTAGCAAACAGTGTGTAGACGACTGGTACTCCTGCTTGTAATGAAGGAGCGTGGCTGGTATCTCCTCGGACTGAGGGTAGCCTTATCTGTGGATCAGCGCTCCATAATTCAAGCTCCACAATTACTGACTTGGCTCTTCTTATTCACGCCACTGAACCACCACCACGGCACAGGCTTCACAATTGAACGATTCGTTCATCGCACAAGATAACGAATTCCAACATCTCGGATAACATAACCGCGATCCAATCACCGTGCCGTGTCTCCCAACCACTATAATGTTAAGTTCCCTACTCCAGAGTGATCATCGCGGGATATTTTCTGGAGAACCTGGTCGGCGAGGTTCACAGGGCATGGTTGACTAAGGTGCGGGATGGAGTTGATATGCAATAGTAAAATGCCATGTTCTAATCCCTATCTTCCTCGAGGCTCCTATATAATGACCTTGAGCACCCATTGACAAGATATTTTGCGAGACACCTTCGACCTCTTTCTGCAATCTCCCAAGGTCTTGGCAAATATGGTAATGGGATACAACTGCTACACTCCGGCTGAGACAGCGGAGCTCGTCTCTCGCGCCGGGGTCGCCAAAGCCAATATGCGCATCGACAAGATATTCCTGTCCGGCGCCATGGCAGGAATGATGTTGTCGTTTGCCTGCGCGTCCGACTTGAGCACCAACACCGCCCCGTGGTATCAGACGAATGCACCGGGCTTGATCCGCACAATCGCTGCATTGATCTTTCCGTATGGCTTGTGCATGATCGTCCTTGCAGGAGCGGACCTCTGCACCGGGTCTTTCCTGGTATGTCATCACTCGCATAGCTTGGTTCACATATGCTAATACTTTCAGTACACGACCGTTGCTGTACTTCATCGCCGTCTATCCATCCCGAGAATGCTCATGCACTGGACTCTCACGTTTCTCGGAAACCTCGCGGGCTCACTATTCATTGTGTCCATCATTACCGGCTACGGAGGAGTCTTCGATGCACCTGCATACGCCAATGAGGTTCGCGCTTTCGTTACGACGAAACAAGTCACTCCGCAGTGGCACCAGGTGTTCTTGAAAGGTATCGGCGCCAACTGGCTTGTTTGTCTGGCCTGTTTCCTTGGACTTAGTGGGCGGGAGTATGCATCCAAGATCATTGGAATTTGGTGGCCAACCTTTGCTTTCATCAGTCTCGGATTTGATCACGGTAAGGATTGCAGCTTGCATCGTTTAGCGTGAGTTATGCTAATGGAGTGCAGTCGTTGCCAACATGTTCATCGTACCCACTGGAATCTGGGTTGGCACACCAAACCTCAGCGTTGGGCTCTATATCTGGAAAGGCATGATCCCAGCAGGACTCGGCAACATAATCGGTGGCGGGCTGTTTGTCGGTACGTACATGTACAATCAGTATTTGCAGGGTGTAAATGCGCCTACGATTGATGGCACACAATTCAGCTGTGCTCCAGTAGGCCTGATGGATTTCGGAAGCAGAAAGATTGATTTGGGAAGAAAGGCGCAGGTACACGAGGAAAAGATGATCGGGTCTGGTGGTAGCACTCCAGTGACCAAACCTGAGCCTTTGTAGATGCGGTTGTCGAATTGTCGCGCTGTTGTTCCTTTTAAAATAATTAGCCGATGTCCGTTCTCCAAGGTAAAGTGGACAGTTCAGAAATGGCAACAATACGATGTATAACTATAATTTCATCTGATATCACAGCATCTCTGTAGCTCAATCCATCTGGTGACTACGACGTATAATAAGTATGATCTGTATTGGGCTTTGAAATGCAAAATGAAGTGTTTCTAATTTAAATCTACCAAAACGCCGAAGATGATCGGGAACGGTCAATGTGCCTGGCCAGTGTACGGATAGACTCTAGAACGCGCTTAAAAACGACCTTGTGAAGTGCTGTTTGCAAGCCTGCTCATAGCTCACTCCTCTCTCCGCCCCCTGCCAACTTAACCTGTAGCGCTTCGACTGTAAACTCAACCTCACCCTCACCCGCCTCCTTGTGGCTCACTTTCCCGATCGTCTTTCCATCCGCAGGCTCGTTTGAATATGTATCCAGACCATCAAACACACCTAAGGTAAGATCGTCAGCTCATTACCAGTTTATCAAAGGAAAGAGAACTCACCACTACACCCAACCTCCTCCCCATCCTCAACCCACAGCGGCAGGATAGGATAGATCGCGCCGGGCGCAAAGAACACTACATCATCATGCACACTGTAATGTCTCTGAGTACTCTCCGTACCGATCCACTCCCTAACCTTCTTCGGCAGTTCTGCCAAATCCATTTTGATCAGCTCACGATCATTGCCATGCTTGTCAATCCCAGACCATGAGCCAGGATACAGTTGTTTGTTGTAGAACACTTTGAGCTGTGGCGCAAATTCCTCGAGATCTGGGTAGAGCTGCGAGAGCTTGTAGATGACGGCTTTGTAGGTGGATCGCGTGGCGCAGGACTGTGTGTAAGGGGAAAGGGTCGATGCGTTCCAGGTTGCGGTCCACAGGGCGCCGGCGGGTGTGGGGTCCGCTGCAGGAGGCTCTGACGGGGTGTCTGAAGAAGCAAGGGCTGTTGCTGCGAGGATGGGGAGAACCGTTGTGAACTTCATTGTTGGCGTGCGATTCACGTATGAAAGCTGTCGCTGGAAGAGGATTGATTGTAGACGAAGTCAAGAGTTGCGCATCAGATGTGAGATGATGAAGACCTCAGATTGTAATGCGTGCTTTCGAGCTATATACTTCAGCATTTTGTTTTCGAGTACCTGTCCTCTTCCCCGGATTTGGCTTCTCCGCATCGCAGTTCCGCGTCCCATATTAACCGCAGGGTTGTGGCATGGACGGGATAGATTAAAAGAACACCGTAGCTTCATGCATATTAAGGATCATCAGAGAATTAAAGGAGAAGTATTTGCACTCTTCTACTCGTGATCAGCACCATTACTTAGATAAAATGGTCTGACATGGACAGGTTGTTTGGTGTTTGGTGTCGTGAAGATGTCCAAGCTGTCAAGCAGCCCTGGCGCTATGACGCAGTGCGATCGGCAATCTGGACCCCTGCTTCTGTGACTTCAACCTCATCAACCTGCTAACGGACCTCAAGATAAGCCTTGCTGCCGTCAACCGAGCCTGTCGCGATCGCTGTCAGACACTGCCCAGCGCCATTTGGATCGAGGTACCCTCAGAGCAGGTTTTGTACCTGGCAACATGGCAAGAATGGCTCCCTTGAAAGTACCGGGACACGTTGCGCTCCGACCAACTGGTCCACTTTGTAGCTTCTCACCGACAAAACTCTGTTCTTCCCAAAGTTTACCTCAGGATGGCTGTCCCTAGGAATCACGATATGGCATCCTCAGATGAGAATGTTCAATCCCGCAGAAGGCGTTCATCCCAACGACCAAGATCGGAGCGGCGCCATTCATCTCAGCGACAACAATCTGAGCGCCATGCATCTGAGCGCCATGCATATCAACCTCGTCCAACCACCAACCGTCACTCGTCTCAGCGCACTTCTTTCACAGAGCCAGTGACAGAACCCCTGACAACTCCCGCTCGCGCACACGTGCGAGAAAAAGGGAAAGCACCAACACGCCCCAGTCTGCAGCGCCGACGCACAACTGCGCGGACGCGCTACATTGATATGCTGCTCGGTCTGGATCATGTCTCTCCTTTGCATAACATCCTGGCTTCCGCTTTCGTATGGATCCTGCTTGCCGGCTATATTGTCTTTCCCGCGACCTTCAATAGCCTTCAGAAAGAGTCGTATGACGACAAGGCCAATACACGGCTGAAGGCGGAGGTGCTTGCAACTGCGCGCAATGTGCCGCTGCTGTATGTTGCAGCAGTCGCGTGTGGAGTGGGCGTGCTGGGCTGTATCTGGTTGTGGTGGAAGCATCGCGCGAATTACGTTTGGGTCATCAACAGAATCTTTTTGCCGAGTCTATTGAACAGTATCGCTGGCTTAGTGAGTACGCTTGTCAATGTTTACAGTGCGCAGGATGGTACGTATGCAATGAGTGAATTTGAAACACGTATGGCGGTACTGATCAAGGCTGTAGGCCAGTACTCTGTAACGGCGAAAGTCACGACCGTGGTGACGGCGGCATGCTCAGTCGTGACTGCGGCTCTTTTTCTATTGTATAATACGGTTATGCTGAGAATCGTGAAGAGAAAGCACGAAAAAGAGATCAAAGCGGCAGAGCGAGGAGGCGACAGTGGTAATGTGTGATATGTAATTTTTGATGTGGCTGCCAGCGTCAATCGCGCGAAATGATACCGATGTCTCGAGAAACTGTTCGTAACCTAACTTTTGTGGGAATCAGAAGATGATAGATACAACCACCGCAGCGTGAGCTGATCCTTTGTTAACGCCGCGAAGATGCAATGTTATGTACAGACAACTCGGAATCGAAATGAAGTCACACAATACTTTTGATCTCGTCGTCGACGCTCTTCTTTCCATCGACTGAACCTATTCCAGACGTATCGACATCTCCGGTGATGTTGATGGCTTTGGTGAAGTGTGGCTTATAAATGGACGTTCCAATGTCTGCCTCAAGAGTCGCATCGACTTGGAAATTCTCAGGGGCAACTGTCCATGTCTCTTCGTCTTTGACAGCAGGCCTATCGTAGTGTCGGAATAGGATGTAGAAGATGATTGTGGTCAGGACCATGGCCCCAGTCAAGGAGGCGTAGAAAATGACCATCAAAGGGTCGTGTGCTGCAGGTGTGAGCGCCATGGCAACTCCTGAGCCAACTCCGGCAATAAGTAGGCTGACAGCTTGCACAACTGCCTTCATGTCTTTCGGCGAATGGTCGTAGGCGTATTCCATAGCGGTGACCATGGCAAAGACTTCGCCAATGGCATAAAGGAAATATAGCGGCGCCTGAATCCAGATGTTGACCTTGACGTCGCCAGAGGCGTAGATGAAGTGCTGGACGAGGGTAGCATACAGCATTGCTGAAGCGATAAAGCAGAAGCCAATGGCGATACGTGTTACTGGTCGTAAATAGATGCGTCGGCGGTGCAGAAATGGATAAAGGACTTCCTGAATGAGCGGCGCAAAGATGATACAACCGACCTGATTCATAGCCGCAACGAGATCGTTGGGTGTACCATTTGTCTCCATCTGCGCACTTTGAGAGATCAGATTGTTCTGCATCTGATCGAAACAAACGTAAAAGATGACAAAGGCGATCAAGACACGACAGGCTCGAAGACCTCGTGCAACCTCAGTAACGAGTTGACCAGTCCATGAGACGGTGTGTTGACGATGTGTGAGCTGGTACTCAGGCTGAGCATGGTCCATCTTGAAACCATGTCGGCAGGCGCACATGATGATCTTAGTGGCGGCAGGCAGTACGTTGCCCTCGTGAGGTGGCTTGATATACCACCGTTGGCCGATGAAAAGCATAACGGAAGCAATGAACATGAAGCCTGAGCAGAGCGCGTACGCTGATGTGAACCCAGTGTGTAGTTCGAGGTAGACGGTCAAAAACCAGGATAGGGAGCCGACATTTCCGATCCAGAAGTAGATGTTGTATATGTATTGGAGAGTGAGTTGTCGATCGGTGATCACCTGTTCACCGGACTTCAGTGTCTTGATGGTCGGCTTTTGTTCCGTGTATTGATCGGCAATGAAAGGTACCACAATGGCACGGAAGCCGCCTCCGCCCAATGCAATCAAAGCCATTGCAAGAACAAGACCAGGTAGACCCCAGCCTTTGTCTAATTGCCTTGGAACCGAGCTGACGGTTAGTGTTATGCACCCTAGAGTGTAGATGATGATGCTGATGACCATCGTCGTGAAATGGCCTAGCCAGCTATCTGCGACAATGGCGAACAGTGTCGGTGTTGTATAGTACAGGATGTAGAATGCGCAGTAGATTCTTGTAGCCATCGACTGGCCCAGACCGAGAGCGCCAGGGGTCTCACCATCTTTGTAATGAGGTGGGTGCTGCATGTAGTTCTCTATTTTATGAAAGTCAGCAAGGAGGTCGCTGTTTATTATGACAATAACCTACGCCATGGACCCGTGATGCCCCAGAACGCTGCCCGTTCCCAGAATGCAATGACTGCCACCACCCAGAGCTTCCATGGCATCTCATCTCTGACTCGTCGCATTTCGCTGATGTCGATGAACGTTCTTGATGATCTAGCGCTCGTTGTTGTTGATCCACTGTTATGAAGTCAGTGGAAGGTGCCGTCGGATCCAGGGCAGGTACGCACCCGCAGCACTTCACGTTTGGCGACACCGTCGTCTTCGGGCTGCAGTCGTTCTGGACCATGCTTGCTGATGGAACAGTCCTTGACAAACGCACAGAATAGCGCAAGGCTTAATGACAAGGGACAGACAGGTTCGACGATTCAGCTGTGGATTTGTTGTTCTAGCCCTGAGCCCGGTGAAAGGAGTTAACGACTTGAGCCAGCGGTGAAGCTTCGTAGAATATCGGATCGGGAGAGTGACTATGGCGATTTAAACACAGAAGAGATATCGCAAACAAACAGGCACATTGCATTAAGTATACTTTGACGCTTGTTTTGTAGCTAGCAGACAAGCTTGGAGTTTCTATGGCTGTGTCGAGACTGTAGTAGTATTGCTACTTTAGATGCGGCGCTTCCGAATTAGTACAATAAAAGTTCGGTCCATGCTGCTTTGCTGTACTGCGACCTGCATTCAAGATTCGACACAGGCCACGGGTGACGGATACCACCCAATACAGTGTGTGACGCAGATACCCAGCGAGGCGATTCCAGGATCGGGGACGCCCACGTTGTTCAAGGGCCGTTTCCCTTGCGCCCAGGCCTGTCGCTCAGCCCTATTACGTGAAGCTGGCAATCTGAATGGTCGACATGCTGCTGAAAGTCGAAACGTTGCCTGCAACCGGGCATTTGGGCTCAAAAGGCGGCTGTACAGGCTGCTGAAGCGAGCCATGAGGCTTGCGCCAGTCCACGGAGTTGGACCCGTGTCGCTGGTCTAGTGCGGGCACGCCGGTAGAGTGACTTGCTGGGGCTCTGCTCATGTGGTATGCTGGAAGGGTATGGGTGGCTTGCCGGTTAACGGCTGGCGGTGTTGTTTGATGACGGCCAATCGCAGGGATGGCTAACTGTCGGCGGCTTTGTTAGCTTCCAGCTGAGAGACAGCAATGCAGCTGCGTGGTGAGCTGGGCGACGCCTAGCTTTGCAGGGGAGCTATTATAGGGCTGACTACGTAGCGATCGATGTTTGAAAGAAATCCACGGCATTGTCCGTCTTGGAAACTAAGGCAAATGACCTTGTTGTGACTGGATACAATCGTCTACGCATGGCCGGTCACACAGGCGACATAGAGTACACGGCTCGCAGCTCAATGGCGAGATGCATATCCCAACCAACGGTTTTCATGAGACAGTTGACTTCTAGCGGTCTGAGGTAGCGCGTCGCGATTGAGGCTGATGCTGGTAGGACCATGGCCATTGAGACTAGCGCCACGGCGGAGCTGGGGAAGCGCGAAGCGATGACGATCAACGATCATCCCTCCCGTCCGCTGACCCAAACATCGATGGGACCGATTCCAACCACTCATCACGCCTGCTTCTTGAAAGCTGCAAGTCATGCAGCTCGACGCCTGCACTGTCCCGCTATTATGCATGCTGGAGCGTACAGCCCAAGGTGCCATTGACTCTGACGAGTTTCACGTACAATGCATGACCATCTCAGACAGCAGAGATATCCGCCCCAAACAGCCTCGTTTTCTTGATCCAGGACCCATGATTCACTTGTGATGCAGTGGCAATCAGAAAGACTTTCCGCTGTCGTACGGGATCTACTCACCTGTGTGCGGCTGAAACAGGAAACACGGTGCCGGTAAATGAGTTGCACAACTAGCCGTTGTAACGCTCTGGCCCAAACAGGCATAAGGCCGAGGATGAAGCTAAACATCATCTTTGTGAGATTGATATATCGATATTGGCGAACATCTTTTTCCAGGCTGGTCGGCAAGGTTACGATATGCATGGCCTCATAGCGTTACGTCAACAATGTGCGCAACCGTCGACAGACATCGGCGCTGTGGTCGACTGGCTCAGATACTTTGACATCTGGCTTAGACATCCCCAGCTTTCCGGTCTGGCCGTGGTTTTGAAACAGGAAATGACCCGGGCGCCAGGTCGAGTATACGCTCATAAACTGACCAAGCTAAGAGACTCGAGGGTTTTGTGTAAGCGGAAGACATGGCAGCCGGCCACAATCGAAAGGGAACAAATGCGATCATCTAGCGTGGAATTTCCCCTTGCAAGAGCGTGCACAGGCACATGACGAACGCATTGCCTAGATGATCGGATATCGAGTCATACCCCATCTTCTGCCTTGCGTTGCATCATATCAAAGTCGGCGTATGGCACTACTGAACAGCTTCCTACATCTCGTACCATTGGGCGGCGCGGCCGTTCTGTTGATGCTTTTCTGGACAAAGCATTGGGTGGGTGGAGATAATGACAACGCAACGACGCTCCAGTTTGTAGCCAAGCTTCACGAGATTCTCATGCAGTCATCTCTTGTAGACATACTTCTATACGTTATCCGCAGTCAGGCCTTAAAGGGATATATACCTCTAGGAGCACTCTCTGGATCAGCACACGCACCTCAAATTTCCTATTTGTGGTCTTTAGACTTTGTCTCAGCCCTCAGGTCGCCGCATTTTGTCTGGACGCGAAAATTCGTTTTTGCAGTGTCAGCGATAGCCCTGCTCTTCATGGCCTCAGTCGTTGGACCTTCGTCTGCAGTTTTGATGATACCACGGCCTGGTATGTCACATGTGCAATCCACTGATCAGCGCTATACATGGGGTTCTGAGGACGACCTATTCCCGAGAAGGTTAAATTCAACCCACATTTTGAATTTGTAAGTTTCATGATGGTACGGAGCCTTCATCTTATTTGCTGAGAAATGAGTAGCGATTCGCCCAATAGAGTGTCGGATCTGCAGTCGCTTGATGAGCAACAGACAGCATGGGATCCCAAGAAAGGTAATAGATATATTTGGCCAGTGAAGATAAACCCCTTTGGCACGGATCTGTCACAGATCCAGGAGACTATTTTGTGGAGCTCAACCCAACAGGTTTTGGATGTATATAATCAAAGTTGTGTCGTCACATTACCAACAACTCTATCTGCACTACAGATACAGTACCAATGGGATTCCAAACAATTAGGTCTAACAGACGCCTCTATGTCACTTCGTACCATCCAGCCGTTAGTGAGCGTAACCTGCTACCACGTGGAGACAAACTCCTTCGATGAGTGGATCTACTATACCATGAGAAATGGATCAGCACACCGTCTTGTCAAATTGTCAGAAGTCTACAGAAACATCAGTTGGGGGACCAAATACCAAGACGCCTCCGTGCCTATTTGGATGGTAGTCCACGATAATGACGAATCGCTGTTAGGCATCTTTGTGACTGAAGACCGTACGGTTAAAAACAGAGACCTTTACTTCTTCACAAGCTGTACAATATCTTCGTACTGGTGGATGATCGACACCTCGTCATCAGAACTTCACGATCCCCTCCGAACACGGCTAATGGTAAAGCGTCCCGATCTTACAAGTACTGGTACTCTCAGGTCGACGAACGATCTACGACCCATTATCATTGACCCTACAGGGATCGATTTCCTGTATACGGAATATCTTACCTACACTTTGAAACATGACGACTATGGCTCAACAGGACTCGCCGCGATTTGAATCGCCGCTTTAGCTGGATTGCCTCTCATGCAGTACAAGTTCAGTTTAAACCGAACTTTTGACGTGGTAGACAAGTCTCAGGTAGATCAGCACATCCCTTTGCTGTTGTATGTTGTCACAACCACACTTCATGGCCTCGGATATGGCACTGCCGATGTTGCTTCCAAGCTCGCTGCAGCTGTAATTACGTCTTACTGCCTCATAAGCTTTAGCTTCATCGCCTACATCATGTTCACCGGCCATACCTCAGTCGCATGGGATTCAGCAATGGAACTGATAGTACTCGCGCTCCACTCCAAAGAGACCGATGGCTTGGGCCATGTCTCCGTCCGTCTGGATTCTATGGACACATTTGGCAAAAGCGTTGGCATCAGAGTCAGTACCGTGCCTATCGAAGACACGGGAGAGAAACGGGAGAGACTGGAGCTGGTGTTCGAGCATGATCAGGATCTCGAGCAGAGAAATTTGACAAAGGTTGTGCGGAACAGGGCATATCGAGAAAGAAATACTCAGATGAGAGCTTACTCGGAAGTTCAAAAAAAGGGGTTTTTCTGGTTCCCAAATGATTTGCGAGACGTTCAACCGGGGGAAAGGGATGCTATAGACAATTGAGAGTGTTGCATTGCTCGTCCGCGTGGAAGACGGCAGGTAGTATGGAAGAAGAGGCATATATATTCAAGCAAATTATACGGATAGGGCATCTATACAAAGCATATTGCCGCCCCAACATATTGCCCAGCCTCACTGCCGCATGCCAACACCAAATTACTATACCGCAACCATTACATGGCTAAGCTGTACCTTGAACTTACTTCATCACAGCTTCCGCATCTACTGTTTATCACGCGGCACTTTCTTCAATACCCTTCAACATCGCCTTCGACACGTCCTCGACCAACTCGCCACCACCGTCCTCATCTGCCATGCCCCCATTGAAACTAAGAACAAGACAGCCATCACCACCCGTCACCGCACACATATCCACTGGCCGGCCTGTGCGATTCGCACACTGGGTGAAAACCATGCGGCCGACCGTCCACACACCTTGTCTAGCACCGCTGCCCCCTTTAACTGCAGAAGGCGAAGGAGAAGTAGATGGGTTCCAAACTCCCAAACTTGATACCTCGGCACTACTTTCCCGCGCTTTCCCGTACTTGCTAGTGAAGAAGTCATGCATGTTCGACACATACTTCAGCAGCGCAACAGGGTTGTCAACGCCCTTTTTACCCACTTCCCTTGCAAGCGACGCCTTCACTTTGCGCGCGACCTCCCAATCGAGCACCTGCTGGCCCACATCCTCAGCTGCCGAAGCAGGTGATGGGGCTGGGAAAGTGAACGTGTGATTCGCAACTGCATTCACCATTGCCTCTTCGTCAATATGCAAGAACGGACGCATCGAGATGGGCGTATCAATCTTCACGCTCTTTCCGACGGCGACCCCTCGCTGCAGCACGGCCACAAGCAGTGCGCAAAGTGCGGCCGTGACGCTTGTTTTCTCGCTGCGGCACTTCGCTGCGAACGCGCGTGTAGTAGACGCAGTGACAACGACGGTCGTAGTGCGCGCAGGAACGTGGGTCGAGGCGTCGATGACGCCGCCAGTCCACAGATCTGCAGGACGGGGCGCGAACAGCGAGGGCAGCAGCGAGGCGGCGATGGCGCGGAGGAAGTAGGGCCAGGTGAGCGTCATGGGATGCAATCCCTCGAGGGGAGGGAGGAGGGGTGTAGATATCGTCTTCACGACTGATTGAGCGCTGGTCACATCTGCACCGCTGCTCAACGCGTCAAGGAATCCGCAATGAAATAGCATTGCCGAGGATCCGTCGCTGAGCGCGTGGTGGAAGATCCATGAAGCAGTAAAGGTGGTTGGCATGCTTGGAGAGGAGGAGATGAGGAGGCGCCAGTATGGGCTGCCGACATCGTTCTTAAAGCCACGGTCATGCTGCTTGCGCAGTAATGCGTCTAGTTCGGCATCGACCTGAGAGTTTGTGGGCACTGGGCTTTTGCGTGTGTGAAACTCTACACAACCATGCAGATCAATTTGCGGTATACGAACAAAGCGGACTTCCGGATGAGATTTGTCTTCATTGACTGGAATGGCGCTAAGATTCGGGTGCTTTGCAATGAGTTGGTGCAGGGCCGCGAAGACGATATTCTCGAGAGACGTTTCCGGTGGCGTCGAGACTGTATAGTATGCAGTCAGACCGACATTGTTATAGAAGCCCAGGTGGTGCCGAGAGGTGCTGTACGTCTCCAGACGGCCACAGGAACGTAGGGGCTCCAATTTTGTATCCTCCGCGACTTCAGATGCCATTGGTGCTATGAACTCAAAATTCGAGACGACAGGTTCACGTCCTACGGGTACCTGCGTCGGGGGATAAGAAGTGCTGCCTGGCGGGAGTTGCGGCTGAAGATGAGCCAATCAATGCTTTCCGGTGGGGCATTCACGAGATACCACCAACATGGATGGAGATGCTTGTAGATAAGATCTTGGTCCACCCAAAAACGATCTGTATATATCCATGCGAATACCTTACTTGATATCTGACTGGTGTAACGGTGCGCTGTGTAACATATATGTACAATATTCGACTGAGATTCATAATTCGTGTTCGCATGACTCGTAAGTAAGCCATTCATCCTGAGCTCATGTTTCTACCTCTCTGGGAGGCCTCCAATCGAACAGATCAAAAGCCTCTGTACTCCACGGCCCGATGTCCTTATCTGTGACAGGGCTAACCATAGGCGACTCTGTCCCTGGGCCAGGTGCAATGTTGCTATCAATGGTCAAACTCTTTGTTCTGACGAATTGTCTGCGTGGATCCGTTTTCTTTATCAATGCCGCAAGCCCAGACTTCTTCCTAGCTGCCATTGCAGGGACTTCTGGCACTTTTGTAGTTGCACTGGGAACATCGGGCGCATCTGTAGCTGCGGCTTTCGGCAGGTTTCTCTTCTCCCAATCTTCGCTCGTACTTGGAATGGGGGCATCGTTCTCGCTGCGCACGCGTCTGAATTTGCGATTGGGTGAGACTCCGGCGGTATCGCCTTCGTCCTCAATAGGATCGGCAGTATCTCTCGGCTTCCTCTTAGGTTGCTGCAACATGGCTGCTAGTTCGGTCGTTGTCATCACTGGTCCATTCTTACTGGCACGCAGTGGGTGCGGTGGCAATGCAACAGTCTCATTGCGACGAACTGCTTTAGATTGCGCAGGGGCCTGTGCATTTGGTGGGGGTGTTGCAGTCTTCCTCTTCCTGTGGAAGCCCCCTGTGGACAATGCAGCAAGCTTGCGGGGTGAAGTGGAGGAAGTCCGTGATCTTGAGTCGGTGATTGCACTGAGAGCAGGCGATGCCGCCCGAAGTGGCGTGACCTGCATACCAACGGCTGTATAAGTCTTGTCAGGTGCTATGCGCGAGGCCCGTGTCTCCTCCACAGGCTTCTGCTTCATGTTGTCATGCGTGACGACAGGGGCAGAAGGCGATACAGGCGGCGATGTTCTTGACGGTGGTACTCTGCACTTGCGAGACTGATCCTCAGTCGTCTTAGATGCCTTCGTTGTAGGAACTATCTCTTCGGGGCTGGCAGGTACCAGTAGCCCCTCTGGAGGAGTCTGCGCCACCAGGAGCCGCTGATCCATGGAGCCGAGAACAGCCTCTTGGTCATCATCATCTATCTCCAGAACCCCTACGGATGATTCTTGTCTGGGTGTTCTCCGTTTCCGCTGATTGCCACTCTCGGAAATTAGCCTACGTTTGACCTTTGTCGCACTTCCAGTGTCTGGGAGAGGCGATGCGTGTCGTTTATGCGTGGAACCTATGCTTGTTATCGACCTTGCAGCTGCGGACTGCACTTCGCTGGTCCCTTTCGACTGAGGTGGCGGCAATTGGGGTTGACATATCATTAGTGTACCACGCTTGACTCCTCTGGACAATCTCAACGACTTGGCTTTGGGACCTTGAGGTGGGAGTGCGGATTCCACAGGAGGCGCGGATGCCGGCTGAATGGTCGGTTTTCTGGCTGACTCTTTGAGTGGGGTAGGCTCGACCGCAAAGTCTACATTGGTCAGACGGTTTGATGCACTGACTGGAGGCGAAGACGGAGGCGCGGGAGCTTGGGGCGTTCTGACAGCCTTTACGCTCGGTACAGGAACCTTTCCCTTGGGTATTCTTGGGGTTTGTATTGCGGGCTGGTCAACGACAACAGGCTCAACGTGAGGCGCAGGCGTTGCAGTGATCCTCTTGTTCACTCTAGGCACTGGAGGCGGGGTGCCAGGGAGTGATGGAGGAGACGACGGAGGGGGAGGGGCATCATTCTCCTCCAGATTGATGACATGCACTCCTTGTGGCACCGGCCGGGCAGGTCGTACGGTCTTCAAACGTGCGGATTTGGTTGGGTTGGAAAGAGCCTTCTTCGGTGCAGGGCTTTCCTCCTGTCCTGGGCTTGACACTCGAAGCGCCGCTGAGCCGGTCGAGCCGTGTGCTATCTTCTGCCTCTTCGCTGTCTGTTCCACAGCAAAGTCGTTCTCCTTCCCCCGTTCTTTCTCCTGGCGGGCGTCATATGGGGACTTGATGGGCATAGACTTGCCGATCGGGCCCTTTGGTGTCCCCAGAAGCGTGCTGAGCGACTTGTGGCGCGGTTGCTGGGCATTTACGCGAGCAGTATTGACAGCGGGCGTGGCTTGCGGGCGGGCGATTTGCGAAGGCGGCTGGAAGCGGCGGGGTGGTGCAGTCGGCGGCGGAGGCGCCTCCTTGGGCTTCTTCTCGAACAGCGGCTTCAGGTCCGTCTGAGTGACTCCTATGGCATCGGCGACCTCGACCATGACCCCCTTGTCGAGAGTGAGCTCGTCGCCCTCATACAGCTGGTCGCTGTCCTTGTAGTATGTGTCGCCGAGGAAGTTGCGGGCCTGGTCGTAGACCATGACGCGGCTGTTGAACGAGTGGAACTTGAGGTAGCCATCGTGCCACTTCTTCTGCTTCTTGCGGATGTCGGGCGTGTACAGGCAGCGGAACTCTGCGACGGGCGCCGTCTGCGAGGCGGGCAGCTGCGAGTGCGGCGTGCTGCGAAGGGGAGCCGTCATCGCGAGTGGCTGCGAGACATGAGAGGCTGTCGTTTGGGAGGCCTCCGTCGCTTGCCGTCGGGGTGGGCGTATGGGACTGCCAGTCGCTGAAGGCTGCTGGCTGCTGGCTGCTGGCTGGCCGCAATGACGGCGACGCGTTCTGGCGTTGGTGGGCCTGCCCTGCAAGCGCGACCGCGTCAAAATTCACGTGGTCGGCGCCCCAGCCCGCGGGCAGCAGCTCCCCGCAGCGGCCGGCGCTGCAGTAGGAGGCGCGCGGAGACGACACGGCACCTGGGCAGACAGTCTTAGTCCTCACCGGTCAGGCCATGCCCACTTCGTTCACTTGTGGGCTGTCTGCCTGCGATACGGGTGCGAGTGCCTTGAGGCTCCAGGGCTGCCTGCTATGCTCGCTGTCTGTCCCGCCGGGGGCCTGGCTCTGACTGGAGCGTGCCGTATTACCCACCGCTGCGACGCAGCCCCTCTTTGAGCCAGAGCCAGAGCCAGAGCCACCGCCAGAGCGTGAGCTCTCAGGTCCCGCGCCCGCGCAGCCTTTCACCTCACCCGGAAGCTAGCTGACACAGCCACATCTGGCGCAGTCGTCAGCAACCTCCCCTCCGCTTGGCGCTTGTTTGGTACGCTGGAGCTCTGCCTTCTGTGCCCTGTCCCAATTCTTGCTTCGCCACCACACTCTTTAACGCAGCTTTGCACGCAATTGCTGCCCGCCTGCAATCATGCAGCGCATGCAACGGCTGACGGGGCGATTCCTGCCCAGGACGCCCAACGAAGCCGATATCGAAGCCATGCTACGCGACTTCAACGACGCTGAGGTCATGTTGACAAAGGTACGCCTGCTGCTTGCTTGCTTGTCTGTCTGTCTGTCTGTCTTAAGTGCAATGTGTCGTGACCGAGCGAGACCGAGGGTGAGAACCAGTGGGGCGCCGTACCAAACTTCTTGACCCGGCTGGCCTTCAACTTCCTTCCAGTAGAGCGCGACCAGCTTCACATGCGCTTTGCGTTTAATATGAGAACGTCAAATGTGTAACATGAACACTGACCAGCGCAGCTCGAAGAATCCTCCAAGCAATGGCGCGACGCATGGACGAACATCCTCAACCACCAGCTGGCTACGGTCGAACTCATCTACACCATCTTCAAGCCATTGGGCGCCGAAAAGGCCGGCCTGAGCTCCCATGTCGCCGTCGAGACGCCCCAGGCGACGCTGGAGCGCGTTGCAGGCCTGCAGGAGGCCTTCGCTGAGCTGAAGACGGACATGATGGAGGAAGTCAAGGACATCGACCGCAAGCTGATCATCCCCGCGAAGCTGGCCAAAGATGCCCTCAAGCCCATGCACAAGACGATGAAGAAGCGCGAGGACGCAAAGGTGGGCACTACTGTGCCTTTCTAGACAATGCTCTATATGCTGATCTAGACAGGTCGACTACGAGCGATACAAGAGTCGCTGCGATGCCCTGCAGAAAAAGAAGACACGCTCCGACCGCGAGAACACCGCTCTGGCCAAGCATGAGATGGACTTGGAGCGCTCGCAGGCCGCCTACTGGAGCGCCGACGAGTCGCTGCGCAACTCGCTGCCGCGCCTCAACGAAGCGACCTTTTCGATTCTGCCCCATCTCCTCGCGAACCAGATCGTGCTGCAGAACAACCTGATCGGCAACCTATACACCGTCCTTCACCACTACTCCCACGAGCAAGGGTACCCCGACCCACCGCCAGAGCCAGAGGAAGTTATCCCTGAGTGGGAGGGCATCTTTACACCGCTGCGCAAGGAGCTTGAGACCGAGTTCACTCTGATTCGCACAGGCAAGGCCGTCCACCAGCCCATGCGCCTGCCTGACAAAGGCGATACATTGACAGGTCTGGGCATCAGGAACAAGGTGATGCCCGGCCGTCGTGTAAGCAGCAACGACAGCGTTCCTACCATCGGTGCTCGCGCATCAAGACCGTCAACAACACTGACCTCGCCTGACGAGGATGGTCCGCCCCCACCATCATACAATCTGGCAACCAAGCCATCCATCCAGTCTCTCAATGCGACCAAACCCAAGATCTCGAGTTCGCCGATGCTTTCGGCCTCGAACGGAGACCACTTTGGACGACGCGCGTCTTCCACATCGTACACATCGTCATACTCAAACGGCGCCACTCCCGGTGCAGAAAATGGCACCAATGGACGAGACTACTTTGGAAAGATCCCTTCCCGCACATCTACTGCCTCTACTCCGGCATACACACCAGGGAGCACATCGCCCAATCCCGCGGCAGGCAAGAAGAAGCCACCGCCACCACCTCCTCCGAAGAAGATCGCCTCATTCCAGTCGCAGTACGTCACCGCCATGTACGACTTCGACAGCCACACAGCAGGGGATTTATCGTTCCGCGAAGGTGACCGCATTCGCGTTATCAAGAAGACGGACAGTTCGCAGGACTGGTGGGAGGGCGAGGTCAATGGACAGCAAGGCAGCTTTCCGGCGAACTACTGCAAGTAATGGGCACGTGATATCCAAAATGCATTACAGGAGGCGTCTGGGGTTATCTTGTTGAATGAGATGTTTGCATATGTTTGACAGTCGTCTATTCCTCAGTGCATGGAGATATTTATAGTAGCTCTGGCCCCCACAAGCTCCCGACCTGGCGCCCGAGGTCATGTGTGGGGCTCTTGATCACTAGCCTCAGCCGCACTGCAGCCTTGCAGCAACAATGTTTGCGCGCGCAGCCTCCTCGCTCACCATGACACCTCATGTCTCTCAGCACGCAGGCGAGCATGGCTAGTCTCCCTCCGCCCAAGCTGCCGCAGCTGCAGCCGCCCTTCTCGTGCCAGCTTCTCCCACAAGCTCATTCAGCGTCAAGCCCACCTGCACCAGCGAGCAGCACGCCCACCATCTCACAACATGTCCTGGATGCTCTTCCTACCCTCGCCGGAAGCGGTAACGATACATTCCTTGCCATCTCCGATATTCCAAGATTCCTCCGAGAAGACCTTAACCTCTCGCGCCTCAACGCTATCCACTCGCACCTCTGGATGGCCGGCCGCCCGATGCGCGCGCGGCCCTTGCACCGCTACAAGATGTACGGATACGACATCTTGGGTACTCAGCAGATGGACCTGCATCTGCTGCGCTTCTCAAACAAGCTTCTTGTCAAGCCTCTGCCGACGTACCTGCTCGACTACGACTTCTGGGCCACCCATCTCTGTGGGGCCGGAGTGGAGGATCGGCAACGCTGGGAGGCTGCTGCAGGCTGGCTACTGAGCTACGTCTGGCTTCTGACTACGCCACTCGACCTCAAAATTGCTGCGGACCTTGGACTGATGCCGAAAGACACAGAATGGAGCTGGTGGAAGGCCTTCGTCGCCTCCTTCACAGCCCACGTGGACGTCAACACGCTGCACCAAGTCAACAAGCGCTTTCACTTCGGCGACCTACGTCTCGCGCGCATCAACACAATTTACCGCACCCGCTTCTTCACCACCCACTTCGTGCGCGGCTACCTCTACGGCTACAACCGCTACGTCGTCTTCTTCGAGCGCAACTTCAGCTGGATCCTGATCCTCTTTGTCTTCCTTAGCCTCGTGCTCAGCGCTATGCAGGTCGGGACAGCGCTGGATGACCTGAACAGGAATGCCGTCTTTGTGAAAGGTAGTGTTGGGGTCGTCGTGCTGAGCATGGTGGCCGTGGCGGCAGTGCTGGGGATTGTGGGAGTGTTGTTTGTAGGCGTGTTCTTATTCAATATGGTCAGTGCGATAGGGCATGCTGGGAGGGAGCAGAGGGAGAGGGAGAGGGTGAGAAGGGAAAAGGTGGAGAGGGGGAAGGAGGTTTGATTGATTCGTTAGGAAAATTCTAAATCAATGAGACGGAGTTGTCTACAGCGCTAGTAGGTGATACAAGGTGTGTACTATTGACTGAGATATAATGATGACTTTTGCTAAATCGAAAAGAGCCCCTGAAACCAGAAACTCCATGAACACCGCCCAAATAATCCAGCCTCCACAAGAACTCTCACTTTCCTCTCCCGATCGCGAAATGCCAACGGTTCAATCGACTACCCGCCCTCCTCGCGATCCCTGTCCCCTCCCCTTAGTTCCATTAACCAAAGATCAATCTCACGCCCCATAAACTCCCCTCTCATACCTCCACACCTCCCTCCCCTCCCCCAACGCCCCTTCGCTCCCCACCTTCACTCCCCTCCTCTCCAGCCCCTGTCCGTAGATATTCGCATACACCATGTTCACGCTCTCGTGGTGTTCTTTGGCGTGTTTCTTCAGTTTGGTCCAGAGAGTCTTAGCAGACGATGTCCGCGATGCGGAGACAGTGGATGTGGCTGTTGAGGTGGAGGTGGATGCGGATGTGAGAGAGGTTGTAGAGGTTTTAAAGGCTGGTTTTGTATCCGAGTACGAGAAAGAGTAAGATGAGCGCGGCGTTGATGTTTCTGTCGTTGAGGAGGGCATGGTGGATGCCTTGGGGTGACTCGCGTAAATGGGACGGTGTGCGCGGGTAGACACCAGGGTAAGACGCTGAGAGCGAGATGGTTGAGAACGTCGTGCTGTTACAGGTGGACTGGGTTGCGCTTGTGAGACGGGCCAGTGAGATTGGTCGGAGAGGTTGGTCAGGAATGTATGCCCGGGTTTTCCTGAGCACTGGATACTAAATCTAACTGATTATCGGAAGTATCGAACCAGTGCGTGTCTGTGTTATACAATAGCCTTAAGTACCGCAGCACTCACCCTTTCTCTTATACTCCAACAACTCCCCTGACTCGACGCCCGACGAGTCACCACTACACCGACAAACCCATCAACAACGTCTTCAATCACGTCAATCACGCCTTGAACTCTACATTGTCAAACCGTACACGCCCTACGAAGCACGCACTTGTCGATGCTGCTAGCGTCGACGCCATTCGCCGCGGCCAATGAGCGCACGCCGCAGCCGAAGAGCAAGCCACATGGGTTCGGGTGGGGTTTAGGCGGGTGAGAATGTACGAGATGGAAGGACTATTCTGCGAGCTTCTATTTTGTGTAATAGAAAGTTCTTAACGCTGGAAAAAAAGTCAATGGGAGTGACTCACGGTCAAGATTGCCAAATTGTTGATGGAGAATCGAGCGGTGTGTGGTGACTGGATGGGTTTGACTTGGCGCGCCCTGCGCTTGTCGATGGGCACCAGACCGCGGAAGTACTTTGCGATGTCGGTGGGGAATGTACCGAATGTTCTCACGTCATGTGCATTGAAAATATGCTTGTTTCGAGGTGCAATTGTTTTTTGAGCCGAAGTATCCGCAATTGTTTGCAATCCCACGGTAAATGTGTGCACATTTAAAACATTATTATATTTGTTTGCCTACTTAACATCAGACATGGTCTCCCACTTCTCAAGGCTTCACAACACGACCAAACGGCAGCGTATTATCTCTGAAGAACGTCGCCGTGGGCTTGGCCGCGAATGCCGAATTAGTCGTGTTACACGCTTTTCTAAAGTCGCCAACCGCATCCATCTTGCGGTTGATGATACTCTGATACTGGGAAAGCGGGCACGACGAACCGGGACCGCTTGTACAGTTTGCAACTGGATACACGACGTCGTTGAGACGAATGCGGACGTACGTCTCGCTTGTCGCGTTGCCCTTGGAGTAGCCCGTGCAGGTAGCCGAACAGGACAAGCGCTCGAAGGCGACAGTGCCGCGCATTGTCACGAAGCGGCTCGATCTGAACTTCCGGTCCGGTAGGGTTTTGTTCGCTGGGAGCTGGGGCTCGTTGTCGAAGACTCCAATGCCGGCCAGGATCTGGTTGATCTGGCCGTCGTTGGCGAAATTAGCGATGACCTTGTTTGGTGTGAAGCTGCCGTTGCGGGTCTTGTAAGTCGCGTTTGGCCCGTCCATGAAGCGCTCGACGAGGCCTGCAATCACAGGCAGCATGTTGATTTTCTCGATGTCGGAGCCCAGACCAGTGCCGTACCAGTAACGAAGATCCTGAGCGTACTCGTACCCCAGTGCCTCTTCCTCGGTGAAGACGTCACAAAATGGGCTTCGGCGGCCAGTAAGCTGTGTTTCAAAACCGCACAAGTACGGTATGCTGGAAATGTCTGACAAAGAGAAATTGAAGCCGCCCTGCACCGCCGAGTTGAGGCGAGCACGGATAGGGGGAAGGTAGATATTGTTCCAGACGTCTATGAAAGGGCTGCCACCTTCGTCATTGTACGCTTTGCATAGATCGCTAGTCCCTAGCGAATTTCCCCAGGACGCAGGATCACTGGCATTCAATGCGTAGATAGTGCCCAGGTCAGTGGCGTTTGGTCCGAGGAAGCCATGGGCAAACATGCGGGCGCTGTCACGGACACGGGGACCTGAGGTATAGTAATTGGCCCACATGGTGAAAGGAGTATTGTAATCATACAAGTCAGCATAGCGAAGTCTCCACGTTGCACCCATCTCGGTCAGCTCCTTGTAGCCTGTGGTGGAGATCTGGCCGATCTGGTCGGCAGGATCCGACAGCACAGGCTTCCATGTCTTGAGGAAGTCCAAGCTCTTCTCGCTGACGGTCAAGCTGGAAGCAGCCTGGATGCGACTATAAAGGTCGACCCATCCATTGTATGCGCCTGTGTCAGGGTAGCGACTTCCATGGCGAGAAAAGAAGGCTGCAAGATCGACCTTGCAACCCTTAGGCACCTCGGAGGAGATATTGGTCACCTCTGGCCCTACATTTTGTTAGTGTGATGACCAATTAGAGGTACGCTGCATATACCAGGAAACCATTGTCCATTGCCTCCCAGAGCTCGCAGGATATTGAAGTCATCAGCTGCCACAGTAGTGACGGCCGAGACGGCGAGGAGGAGGCTCGTGAAGCGTCCCATGTTGCAAAAGATGGACTACAAACCCAAGCTGCTCGAGCACGTCTATCGCCAACACACTCACTCTTTATAGCTATCCATGACGCCCAGAATGATGGGCGGTCGGAGATGAGCATTGGCAATGCTTCCCAAGCGGGCAACCTGACAAGGATCTCTGTGGGGCCGCTCGAACACGTGGGCCTCACGAGCAGAGAGACAGGCCATCTCGTGCCCGTCGAGTCCAGCGGCCAAGTTGTGGCAGCGATTGCATCCTTCCATGGCGCCGCTGGCCTGCCTGTCTCTCTGGTGAGCGCTGGACGCTCAGCGGTGAGGCTGGCTTGCGGCTCGGAACCAACGTCTGAACAGCGTAAGGTGCGGTCGGACCGATTGTCCGTGCCACGTGCGCTTATCGGCATCTGGAGGAAGGTGCATCTTCGCTTCCCAACCCTGACTCCTTCACCTCTGCGCCTTTTCATAACACCAGGGTGGTAATGCGCGCATTCGCGTCCATGGATAATTGACTATCCGACCAATACCGGAACGGGGTTATACGACTGCCTGCCGAGTATGGCTGAACCGAAACCACGCCAGCGAAAATTTGCCCCACGATCTCGGACAGGATGTCTAACCTGCCGTGCTAGACGAAAGCGTTGCGATAGCCGACGTCCAGTATGCGACAACTGCACGCGCCTTAATTTGTCTTGCGAGTGGCAGGCACAGCGAAAACTAATCCAAGAGAATTCCACTGCGAACTCCAGTTCGAGTCCCGAGGAGGTGGTTGAGAGCGTTCCCGATTCGCTGGGATGCTGGGATCTTCTTCCTGGCGAAGCTGGAGCCGAAAGGCAGCACCTGTTGCAGTACTACATTGAAAAATTTGTACCCAGCGTATCAGTAGCGACAATACCAACCAGCTTCTATACAGCATTGTACATGCCATGGGCTTTTCAGACCGACGGCATGCTCGATGCTATTCTTGCTTTGTCATCGGCCCAGCTCGCCCGGCGCACTGAAGACAAAGATCGCGCAGCTCACCTCCGCTCCGTGTCTTTGCGGCATCAGAGATTGTGCAGTGGATTTATCAAAGAGCGTCTCTCACCAACAGGCCAGCCTTTGCGGGACACGTATCAGGTCGTTGCTATCATATTACTATTAGTTGGTCTTGAGGCACTTAAAGGCAACAAAAGCACCACGTGGATCCAACAGCTGAAGTGCGTCCGCAAAATCCTCGACACCCTGTCCCCGGAGCAAAGCATCGTGGACTGTATTGAGGTCGATTCTCTGCATCGTCACTTCACATATCATTACGCAATGGCATCGGTCATGTCTCAGGTTTCAGCATCAGCAACGACCTCGGCGGCACCTTCAATGGAACGCGACCTGATGCCCATGTTGAATGTTGCCATGCCGTTGACGATTGATCCTCTGATGGGCATCGCTTATCAATTGTGCGACCTCATCAGCAAGATCCAATATGTTGTCAACCCAGACCCAGCGTTTCCGCAACTCACAGAAGCGACTTTCAACGCGATCGAGCACGGGATACAAACCTGGACATACGAAAGCCCCTTTTCTTCTGGTGTCGATCTACCCGTTGCGCTGGACCTGATCGCATTGGCAGAATCCTATCGCCTGTCTGCACTGATTCAGCTGTATCGCAATTCCAAGGCTCACGCGAGCCTTGTCCCGGGTTGTGCTGCGCGCGCAATGGAGTTCATTATGAGGATCCCCCCTGGTAGTCCAGCTGAGTCCAGTCTGCTATACCCAATCTTCATGGCTGGCGCTGAGTTGGATAACGACGTAGCCATAGACCGTTTGACGAAAAGGTTGAAGGACATCTCAGACCGCAATCGTTACGAGAACATCGATGCGGTACACAAGGTTCTGAAGGAAGTCTGGCGACCGAAGTTAGAAGGCGGCACACGGAGGTGCTGGGAGGACGTGCTGCGAGAATGGGAATGGTCTTTTACATTGGGCTGAAGAGGATGATTATTAAATGACTGGACCAGTTTTTCAGACTTTACTTCGAGGTAGACTGCTACAGCTCGAGCCTCGTGCCGCCCTCTAACTTGGTGGTGTGAGCGCTTCGGAGCTTCCGGGGCTTGTTTAGGACGACGCTACCCCGCATTCCCTGCCCGTCTCCCACCACCAACTCTTTCGGATACCCCACAGCAAGCTGGCAGACTCTGATCAGACGACTCTCGCGCTGCCGTCAATTGGCTGCTATGGATCTACGTTTGCTGTCGTTGAATCGAAGCAACCCCGCTTGACTGAGCTGTCTTCCCTAGCTCAGTCTGTGAGGGGGCTATAAGTATGTACCACAAGCCCCAGACTTGGTACTACCCGGACTACGATCATCTTACTAGATTTGAACCGATATCGCCATGTCTACCGAAGCTACTCCATCGCCATTGAGATCTGTATCTCTTGATTTTGGTCAGGCACCAGATCTCTCGAACCTGCGAGGGAGGTCTGTACTTATCACTGGCTCAGCGAGGGGCATTGGTCTTGCGTCTGCAACCAAGCTGGCCGAGGCCGGAGCGCTAGTAACTATATCCGACGTCCGAAATGAGGCAGGAGAAGCTGCCGCAAAAGATCTGACTGCGCGAGGCCTACGTGTACAATTCGTCCAAAGCGATGTCACATCTTATACTTCGCAGGTCGCCCTTTTCAAGAAGGCCATTACGTTTGGCAACGGCAGCATCGATGTCGTTGTACCGAATGCAGGTGTTTGCGCTGAGCAAAATTTGTTTGATATGTTACCTACAGAGGCGACCAATCTCGAGAGCGAGCCATCAGAGCCCGGCTACACCACTATGGATGTGAACCTCAAGGGAGTGTACTACACTGCCTACCTAGCCCTCCATTACTTTCGACTACCACGGGAGACTTCATTCACTCCATCGCTCGTCTTCATCGCTTCGCTAGCAGGCTATGTCGGCTTCCCGTCGAGCGCAACGTACAGCATGTCCAAATTTGGCGTTCGCGGCCTTTTCTTCGGTACTCGAGACCGTGCTGCTGCTGCCAACCCACCAGTGCGTGTCAATCTTGTGGCACCCTGGTTCATATCCACTGCGATGACAGCACAGGAGGATTTTGTGGCTAGCGAGGCTGGGGTAATGATGAAAACAATGGGAACGGCACCGATCGACAGCGTTGTACAAGCAGTGGTGCACTTGAGCGCTGATCAGAGCGCTCATGGGCGAGCCGCTGGCATCTTCCCGCATGGCGTTTTAGATCTCGGGGATGACGTTGAGGGCGGCTTTGCGGGCCAAAAGACGCAACAAGGCATGCTTGACGTTCTTGAGGCGGCGGCCGCCGTGACAGAGAAGCATGGAGGGGAGCTATCCAGGCAAGATAGTGCCACAGGTACAGAAGCTGGCAACTTCTTGGGCCTGGCACGATAATTACATCGTCCCCAGCACTATACCAGTTGTTATCTGTGTTTAGGAGATATCGACAGTCAAGTATCGAGTTTCAAGTCCCTTGATGTTGTAGTTTGACTACTCAGAATCTCTCCACTTTGACCAAGTCGCTCAGTTTCCGTCACTGGGAACCTCTGCATGTCGCCATTCTGAGGCAGAATTCAAGGTAAGGTCCAGCTAAATACTGAAGAAGTCTAGACCGTAAGCAATCGGACTCTAGACTTCAGAACAGCACGGCATTCAAGACCAACCCCAACGATATCGATTCTAAACTCGGTTTTTGCCCACTTGCATGCTGCGATGGATATCAGAATGCCATAGACACCCAAAATGTGAGATACTACATACTCTAGTGGAGTATTGAGGCAACGAATCAGCGGCCATCGGACCGCGTCCGGGCTCTCTTTGATCGTAGGTACTTGAGTCCAATGTCGGCTATTTGTTGCGTACTTTTGCGTGTCGACAAAAGCCCTGGAAATTGCGACATCTCCTAGCAGTAAGATGTGCTTCAGTCTTGACTATAGTACAATATGAGAACCACATTGAAAACGAACAGTGACGTCATCACCCTCGTGTATATAGAGCTTCGGCGTCCCTATTGCACAATACCAGCGACCGTACCATTCTTGCGAACTGCGAACGATTCGGAATGCACTTTGAGTTATTGAGAGCATTGATCATTGCTGCTGCGGTAGCCCCACTGTTTGTAAATGCACAACCTGCCAGCAGCAGTCTGCGTGCTTCTTCTACCTCATCAACCCCAACATCTTCTGCAGAGCCAAACTTTGTTTATAATATTACAGTAGATGATAGACCCACTGGAGCGTTGAATGCTACCGCTTGGAGCCTCATTGTATGTGTCAGCATTTCCGACATATCTAATGACCGAGTGCAGTGCACTTATCCATTATATATCTTCGGCAACTTTGCGGGAGCAGTCCTCCGCAACGTCTCCGTCAATCAAATCTTCAATCAACGGACGCTTGCCGCAATCGGCAGCTCTGCTGTCATCAAGCCTAACGTCGACACTGTCTACTCCAGAGCCGTGCTAGACCTCTCCACGCACGATGTCGTGCTCAGAATCCCCGAGGCCACTGATCGATATTGGGTATATCCAAGCTACGACTCATTCGAAAACACTATTGCGACCATAGGCATTGTCAACAATAATACGTATGGCGACTATCTGATCAGACGAGCAGACGATGTCAACGGAAGGCCTTGGTTTTACCATGATAGCTCGATTGTGCAGTCTAGTATTGACAGCCTCCAGGATGTAACAAAGTACGCTCGCATTGTCAATCTACCCACAACTAATGGTACCATCTTGATTCGCTTCCTGGTCCTACAAAACACGACCTCAGATTTGAACATCATCCGAAAGTATCAGGATGCATCTTCCTTGACAGAAGTCCCACGCAAAGCTTCGTACGCCCCTTCGCCACCCAACAATGCGTCACTCGCCAGCCTAGCCCCCAATGCTTCGCGACTCGGAATCGACACCCCTCAGAAGCTCCTTGACTTTGCATCCCGTTTTGTTCTCTATAATCAACCCGAACTTGCCTCCGAACGACAGCGCATAGCGGGTATCCTCGGCCAAGCAGGCATCTACGACGGCGCATACACTCCTCCAACAGGCGTAAATCTCACACAGGCCGTGCGCATTGCCAACTCCTCCATCACGGCAGATGTGACCAACCTCGCAAACATTCGTAAGCAGAGCAACGACTGGCAAGTTTCAACCGCAGCCTATCAAGGCAACTTCGGCAAGAACTATGCCGGCAAGCCCTCCGTTGCCATCGCTGGTTACCAGCAACTCCCCGCGCAGCAAGTCCTGTACCCCGGATACCGCAGTTCAGGATTCACGAGCCAATTTTCGCTTGCGGAAAACCAGTCGCTGCTCTGGACTTTCAGCGGCAAGCCACCTGTTCAAGCCCAAGACTTTGGGTTCTGGTCTGTCACCGTGTATGGGGATAATCAATATCTGATTCCCAACCCGGGCGGGAGGAGTTCGATAAGTGATAGGACTTGGAACCTGACCTATCATGAGTCAGACCAGAAGGTATATGGGCCGGACGCAAATGTCACAAGGGATGGGTCGTTCCAGGTTCTGCTGCAGCTTGCTGAGATTCCGCCGCCAGCGGATTGGACCGGGAACTAGTTGCCAGTGTCGAGGAACTTTTCATTCATAAGTGAGCCAACAGGGGACTGTCTGTGGTAAAATTTCGCTAATGACAAGCAGCGAGATGGTATGCGCCGTACCCGGCTTTGACGAATGGTTCATACATGTATCCGAAGATCGAGATCATCGATGCAATCCGGTGAGAAGGGTTGCTGGATGTGTGCCACACTAATTACATGCCCCATTACGAGGGCCTACGAGTATGCTAGAGGGCATGGACCGTCAATAAATTCAAAATGACATTTGACCATTTGACCTGCGTTCAGTGCAGTAACAGTGTTCCTAGTTTCTCCAAGCACTTTTCGAATGAAAGCTCTAGTGCTAACGTGCACCCAACAGAGTGCTCGACGTATTTATTGTGATGTAGCAACATCATCGTCAAAAGACCCCTTCTCGGAAATGGAAGGCTCCTTGTGTCTTTGCGTTTCAAACCGCATCGGAACTGAACATAGAATGACCACCCAAGCGCGAAAACGATCCACAGTTATAATTCTTACACATAACCACAAAGGATCACTACACTAAAACACTAATTTCTAAATTTTAGGTATCTTTTAAAAAAAGCTCTAGAATTTATTGTTCTCTTCTTCTACTAAGGCTAGTGTTAAAGCTAGAAGACTCTAATTATTTAGTATAATATTAAGTAAGAAATAATTAAATTCTACTATATGAGAAATATATTCTATCTACCTATAATTTGATACTACTTACTTAGTCTAATTACCTTATAAGCTTAAACTAGTCTATTTAAGAGGTTAGAGTATAACTCTAACAGGTTTATAAAGTAAGTAGGTACTTTAAGCAAGCAGGTACTTTAACACTAAATTACTAACTTTGCACTATAATATATTATATCTTAATAACGCAGCTCTTAGTTACTTTACAGCAAATTAGATATTTAACTTACTCTTTTTAACCTCTAATTGCAACGCGTTAAAAGTATAAAATATACTATAGTAATATATAATATCTCTTAAATAGCTCTAGAGTACTAACGCGCTAAAAGACTCTCTTAATGTAATTACAAAGCTAACTTAAAGCGCCTAACTAAGCTAAAAGAGACTGTAATAATACACTATACTATTAAAGAAAACATAAGAGGATTTTTGCCTAAGAAGCTTAATATTTAAGCTATAGCTAATAAACTACTCTGTAAGTAGAAAGGTAACCTTACTAGTAAGAACTAAGTTAATACTTTTATTAAGTAGACTTTTAAGCTCTATAAGTAATAGAGCTGTTCTTATAATTACTAGTAAGCTGCCTACAAAGACTTAGTAGCTATTTAGCGCTAGTTTAATCTAGTTAAGGTAACAAAGTAGAAGTAGGGTATTATAGACAATAATATATATAACTTTAATTAAACTAGCTTTATAATAGGCAAGATTTTATTACAGTTAGTTATTATAAGCTTAGAGAGATATAGTAAGAAGAAGTAGATACAGCTAAGCAACTATAAGTAAGTTACTATAATTATAGGCGTAAGCGTGTTAAGCTAATATATACTACCTTTTGTTATCTTTGCAGGTAAGGTTAAAATTAACAACTAGTTAGGAGACCTACCTGCTTAGTAGATTCTTAAAACTAGTCTTAATAGCTAAACTAATAATTACTTTACTTTTTAATAGTTAGAGTACTTTAATACCTATACAAAGAGCAGAACTATAGGTAAGTACTAACTACTTATTATTAATAGCTACAAGAGCTACTACTTTGTAGAATTCTAAAATCTTTATAAAGAGAAGAATATTATTCTTTTCTATATACTTATATACTTATTATACTTATTACAGCTTCTTAATATTACCTGCTTTAAGCTATTAAAGTATTAGTATAGCAATGCTGTTTTAGCTTTAGCACGCAACTATACTAACTATATTAGAAAAGAGTGCTTTCTATTTGTCTTTAAAACTGCTTTATTGCAGTTTTTTATAATAGAGAATATTTAAGCTAGTTTTAGAGGCGCTAGTCTAGTACTATACAACCTATAGGCTATAATATTAAAGCTTAATATAGTACTACAGACGCCTATATAGTTACCTTAATAAGAAAGTACTTAGAAAGTATAGATACTATATAATGCGCGTAAAGTTAAGGCTTAAAGTACTTTTATTTAAAAGAGAGTAAGAAAGTGCTGTAGATTTTCTACATTTTTTTAATAAATAGGTTGCGTAGTAAGTATAAGGGCTTAGCAGATAGTATATAAGATAAGCTTAATAATAAAGCAAATAGCTACCTTTTAACAGAGTTTAGATAAATTAAATAAGCATAAGAGCTGCAAGCAACTGTATATATAAATAGATAAGACTCTTATAGTAGGTAAAATACAAGAATTATTAGCTAAATAAGAGGGTAGCAGCTATAGTAATAGAAAGAGTGCGTTAAAGAAAGTACAGAAAGAAAGGCAGTATAGGCATTATAAGAGTACTAGGCATAATACCTATACCTGCGCAGTTAAAATAAGTAGTGCAAGCAATAGAAGCAATTCTAGCAATTAATTTAGTATACTATAATAGTTTATTAACTGTAATAAGACTGCATAATAATAGTTTAAAGTTAGCATGCTAGTGTTAAGGTACCTACTTGCTTAAAGTGCCTGCTTACTTATAAAACACGTTATACTATCTAGGGATAGTATATTATTCTAGAATAGTTAGGTTATCTAGAATAAAAGCTGCTATCTAAGATAGTAATAACTATTTAAGATACTAATATCTTAGTAGAATAGTAATTACTATTATATAACCTTATACTTACCTTACTATAATATAATAACCTGCTAACTAGCTTTAAGCTATACTTCTTATTATTCTATATTATAGACTATAATACTAAGTTAAAGCTTTTCTAACTTTAATAATAGCTAGACTAATAATAAGCATAGTTTTAAGTAGTTATTATAACAGATATTATAAAGTTAACTTTAGTATTATAGTATTATAACGCTAGCTTATCTTGTATTAGTGCTAAAAGCAAGCGTATAGTGTAAAACTAGCACTATAAGGGCGCCTTAGGCATAATAAGTATTCTTGTAAATATATAACTAAGCTATCCTTCTACTATTATGTCTAGTATAAAGCAAATATTATTACTTATAACTAGAACTTTATATAATAATACTTCTCCTCTAATAGTCTAAAAATAGCTCTAATAACACGTAGAAGTAGCTAGAGGGCATTAGCAAAGAAGATATAACAACTTCTAAGCTTATAGTATAACTATAATAACAAATTACTTAGAAGCCTTAGCTTAGGTAAGACAACAACAGCGCACGCATTAAGTACACTTTTATTACTAAATAAGCATATCTAAGCTGTAGAATAAAAACGTAATAAGCTTTAGAAGCTACAGCGCCTATAAGCTCTTAAGGCAGAAATTACAGAATTAAAAAGCTAGTATAGAAGTATTACTCTACTAATTACTGTAAAATTACTAAAGAACAAGGATTTTACTAAGTACTTAAGAAAACTACTTTTAGTAATTTTGCTAGAATTAGAATTATAAAATTACGTAGTAATACTAACTACTTACCTAATTTAGAAAAGGTCAATTACACTAGCGCAGTTCTAAATATTTGAAAATTAAGTTAATAGCTGTAATGTTTGAGGCGCTAGACTAGTTTTAAGTTTAGTTACTTCCTGTTAAGTTGTTGAATTCAATTCTAGTAAAATTTTGTAAAATAACAAAAAACTTAATTAATAAACTAAATTAGAAAGGAAAAATTAATACAATTCCTACTATTAAATTTGTTAGTACTACTTTAGTACTGTAAAAGTTTTTTGTCTATAAATCTTGTATTTTGGAATATATAGGAGGTTAGAATCCTTGTAAAATTGTTACCTAGCAATAACAGTTTAATCTAGTACTTTTATCTGCATATGCAATTAGTAGCTAAGATTACGTTTTGTCTATTACAGTATAAATTACGTCTATACTATAATATTGCTTTCTATTAAAGCAAATTACTATTTATAAAATATCTTTTTCCTAGTAACCTAGGCCTCTTACTACAAAGAAGGAAGAAAGTACTTCTTATAGTATATTACTATATTATTTATTACCTACCTACTGTACTTTCTTTACAACTATAGCTTACGTAAAAAGAAGTTATAAAGCAGCCTATAAGAAGGCTCTATGCTTTCTATAAGTAGGATTGTATAATTAGAAAATTTAAACTATAGTAGTACAGCAGCTAAGTCTTTGTTAAAAACATTAGTATATTTCTATAGTATGTTTAGAGTATGCATATCTAGCGCTATATGTGCTTTGTATATATACGTATTATACTTTAAGTTTATACCTGTAAACTATAAGACTTTTAGAAGTAAGATGCTAAAAGGTTATTTAGTTTCTTCTATTTTCTTAGCTATAGTAAGTTAGATACTAGCTGTAGTATAGCTTTAGCGCTACGTTTGCAAGCTATAGTCTAAGTAAATATATTCTTAATATAGAAAAAAGCTACTTTATAGTAGCTAGGCTCTTTTCTTGTTAATACTATATATAGTAGTCTATATAATGCGCTTAGCACCTATATTATTAGTAAGGTAAAGCTAGAGTTTATATATAGTATAAGTGCTCTGCTTTTATATACCTATCTATCTTAATTATAAGAGTTTAGCTCTTTAGATAAGTTTTAAGTCTATTTCTATAGTAGTGTATTAGTTAATAAGGCTTATATTAGCTTAAAAGTTTAGAATAACCTATAGTTTTTGTTCTAGAGTAGCTTTTCTATAGGCGCTGCAGGTGCGCTTTATACTTAGTAAGATATATATTTAGGTATACCTTACTATTATTAAGTTTCTAGTTAAGCTTTCTATTTTTCTATTTGTTAAATGCAGATAGAGATTTAATTTAGGTTACTATTTCTATATTTATTAGCATAGTAGCCTGTTTCTAGCACTTAAAGTAGGTTATACTGTTCCTATCTCTAAAAAGTTTTATTAGTAAAGATTTTTAAATTCTATTCTATTAGCTTTTATTTCTTAGGTTTAGTACTAAATTTATTACGCTAGTGCAAATTGCGTGTTAATAATATACAGCACAGGTTCTTTTTAAAAGTAGAGCTTAAAGCTACTAGATCTTCCCTTATAGCTAGAACCTAATAGTAGTTAGTAATAGCTTTTTAAATCTCTAGTTGTAGTTTTAAAAAGAGGTGCTAGACTCTCTGTTTCTTAGTATAGGGAGTAAGTTAGTCTTCTAAGACCTCTAAGTAAGTTGTAAATAACTATATAGTCTAGTTTTCCTGTTGTATAGCCTAAGCGTGCGTAGTTGCTGCTTCTAAAGTATAATTAATTAAATTAGAAAGTAAGTTAAGTATATAGTTTTTAAAGTATTTCTATATTAGTATCTTTCTGTAAGCTTTAAACATGCGTTTATAGTGCGTATACTATAATTCTTACAGCTCCTTTACTATATACTGTATAGCTTAGAGAACCTTGTCTTTATTATAACTAAATTCTAAAGGTAGTAGTCTAAATACAACTTTATAGAATAAGTAAAACTTATAGTGCTCTTTAAGTATCTTTCCTTTATATTCTAGTAGGTTTTTTAGTTTAAGCGCGTGCTTTAGTTGCAAAAGTATAAGTATTTAAGCTGTGCTTTTTTTACAAGTATTATTACTCTTAAGCTTAGGCGTAACCTTAGTTATTTCTCTTGTAATTGTAAAGAAAGTACAGTAGGTAGGTAATAAATAATATAGTAATATACTATAAGAAGTACTTTCTTCCTTCTTTGTAGTAAGAGGCCTAGGTTACTAGGAAAAAGATATTTTATAAATAGTAATTTGCTTTAATAGAAAGCAATATTATAGTATAGACGTAATTTATACTGTAATAGACAAAACGTAATCTTAGCTACTAATTGCATATGCAGATAAAAGTACTAGATTAAACTGTTATTGCTAGGTAACAATTTTACAAGGATTCTAACCTCCTATATATTCTAAAATACAAGATTTCTAGACAAAAAACTTTTACAGTACTAAAGTAGTACTAACAAATTTAATAGTAAAAATTGTACCAATTTTTCCTTTCTAATTTAGTTTAAGAATTAAAATTTTTGTTACTTTATAAAATTTTACTAAAATTTGATTTAACAACTTAACAAAAAATAACTAAACTTAGAATTAGTCTAGCGCCTCTAATATTCCAGCTATTAACTTAATTTTCAAATATTTAGAATCGCACTAGTGTAATTAACTTATTCTAAATTAGGTGAGTAGTTAGTACCACTACGTAATTTTATAATTTCAATTCTAGCAAAATTACTAAAAGTAATTTTCTTAAGTACTTAATAAAATCCTTATACTTTAGTAATTTTACACACCCCCTAAATCGTAATTATATAATACTTAATATATTATGCTTAATCACAATTTGTAAGTATAATATACAGTATTAAGAAGAATATAACTATGAGAATTTATTTTAAATCTACTAGATTAATTCTCTTTGTAAAATCTAAGAATTTCACAGCAGGGGTTGCTTTAGTCAGATTATCTGCTAGTATAGTACTAGTGATCTTGTATACTAGCTGTGTTTTATTACTAAGCAGATTTTCTATAACAAAGTAATAAGTAATATCTACATGCTTTGTTGTATCGTAATAAACAGGGTTTCTAGCTAGTTCAATAGCGCTTAAAGAGTCTGTTTTAATTGTACTTAGAGTATTAAATATATTATACTCTTTAGAAGTAGTATTTTCTAGAAACAGCTCTTTTATTACGTTCTGTAGATATAAAGACTCTTTAGTAGCTTCTTTTAGAGACATATATTTAGTTTCTGCAGAACTAAGTGCTACTGTTTTTTGTAATTTAGATAACTAGCTAATAGCAATATATTTATTACTAAGAGTATTGCTTAAAGTAAATAAATTACTATTAGTAGATTTTCTAGAGTTAATATCGCCCCCCTAATCTGCATCTGATGTTCCTACTATGCTAATTATATTAGATAATTTAGTACTAGTACTAGAATCTAGAGTAGATTGTAGAGTTAAGTCTAATCCTGTATTTTTCGTCTTAACTAAATAGCTAAAGACGTGATCTAAGTACTTTAAGTGTTTTGTACTAGGATCAGACATAAATCTTACTAGGTAATTTATACTATATACTAGATTAGGCCTAGTAAATATAGTAAGGTATATTAAAGTACCTATATGCTATTAAAAGTCTTTTATTATAGTACTTTCGTCTAGGTATTTTTCTAATTTAATACCTATAGGCAGAAGAATAGATTTAGGCTTATTATTAAGCTTATTAAATCTAGTAAGTACTTTATTGATAAAAGAACGTTGTGTAATTATAATAGATCTTTTAGATCTATTTCTAATAGATTCTACACCTAGAAATTCTTTTATTCCTCCTAAGTTAGTTATTTCTAACTTAGAAGTAGTACTGAGAGTTTTATACAGATTATTAACTAAATCTATATTTGCAGCAAATACTAGAATATCGTCTACGTGTGTATTTAGTATAATAGGCTTACTAGTATGTACAAAAATACTAGTATTTATTTTAATTGCTTTAAACCCTATTTCTTCTAGTATTTCAGTAAGACATAATTGCTACTGCCTAATAGCTTGCTTTAAGCTGTAAAGTGCTTTATTTAATTTACAAACAATATTAGAATAATCTTTATTCTTAATAATATTGTTTATTTAATTAATAAGACTTTTGTCTTCTATAGAGTTTAGAGCTTTTTTAAGTATATACTCTTCTAAACCTATAGGTAATTGCAGATAAATATTACTAATATCTATTTCTGCATTAGGAAAAGCCTGTTTTATATCCTAGGTATATATTTCCTAATCTAGGTAGGCAAAAATACTTAGTAATAGTCTTATTAGGCTAGGTTTAGAAGTAGAAGCAAAGGTTTCTTTATAATTGATATTGTATTATTATAGAAATCCTTTTGCAACCTACCTAGCCTTATATTTCTTAATACTATTATCTAAATTGTATTTTTTATTTAATACCCAGCGTCCTTAAATTATACTAGCTCTATTAGGCTTAGGTATAATAGACTAAGTATTGCTTTTAATTAGATCGTCTACTTCTAGCTGCATAGCTTCTAAATAGCAATTCTTATTGTCTCTAAGTAATACTTCTTTATAGGTTTTAGGCTCTTTGAAATTATTACTAGTATTACTTGTAATTAAAATATTTTCTAGAATACTCTTATTATAAAGAGATTTCTAATCTAGTCTAGGATTTACTTCTAGAATAGCATTTAAAATTACTTCTTCTAGGGGTATAGGATTAGAATCTTCTATTATAATACTATTATTAATAGCTAATTTATCCTCTGAAGATTTGTCTTTTTCGTCCCAAGTAGGTACTTTAGAACTATTAATAGTAGAATTATCTAAGTAATTATCCTGTCTAGAATAATCTATAGAATTATCTATAGAATTATCTAAGATACTAGATTCTTCTAAAGTACTAGACTCTAAAGTACTAGATTCTTCTAAAGTACTAAATTCCTCTAGAGTACTAGGCTCTTCTAAAGTACTAGAATTTTCTAGATTACTTAATTCTAGCTTATTAAAGGCCTCTTATATATTTAAATAATTACAAGGCTTATAGAAGTAGTTTTCTAGAATTACACAATTTCTAGAAGTAACAACTTTGTTACTTTTAAGATTATAGAGCTTGTATATATTATTACCTATAAAACCTATTAGGTAATAAGGAGTAGCTCTAGGGTCTAGTTTCTTAATTAAACTAGTAGGTTCTTTATAGTAGGTAAGAGAACTAAAAACTCCAATATTATTTATGTTAGGCAATTTCTTATATTTTAAATAATAAAGAGTTTTAAACCCTATAGAACTATTAGGGGTTCTATTATATAGGTAGGTAGCTGTTAAAATAGCTTTACCCTACAAATATTTAGGTAAATTACTAGTAATTAATAGAGCTCTTACTTTATTAAGTAATACTCTATTAATTATTTCTGCTGCGCTGTTCTGTTTAGGCGTATAAAGAGCAGAATATCTAGTTATAATACCTTTAGTACTTAGGTAATTGTCTAAATCCTTAGATTTAAACTTGTTATCTAATTGTAACGCTTTAACCTTATTATTACTAAAGGGCTCTATAGTCCTTCTAGTATTATCTAGATTAGAATCTAGATTCCTAATACTTAGGTCTAAAGAAGTAGAGTTACTAGAGTTGTTAAACGCCTCTAGTTCTAATTCTGTAATAGTATCTTTTATTACTTTTACTATACTTTCTCTAGTTTTTAGTAGTTTAACTACTAGGTACTTAGTATAACTGTCCCTAAAAGTAATATAGTACTTAAATCCTCTTAAGGTCTTAGGCCTAATAGGACCCTCTATATCTATATATAATAGATCTAGAGAACCCTTAGTTATAGTACAAGCTTACTTATTAACAGATTTTGTTAATTTAGATTGTATACAAGTAATACAGTCTTCTAAACTAATAGAAGCAGTATTTATATCCTTAGATTCAATAAAATCTTCTTTAGTATTACTAATAAGATTTTTTATAGCACCTAGACTAATATGCCCTAGTCTTTTATGTGCTAATTCTATAGAATTACTAGTATTAAAACTACTAGAATCCCTTATATTACTAGCATTAGAAGAATTACTAGAATTACTAGAATTACTAGCATTTAAATTTACAAATCCTTCTTCTAGAAAAGAGTCTTGCTCTTCTATAGTATTTAATATAGTAAGATTCTTACTACTATTTAATACGTAGTTATTAGTACTTTTTGTACTAAAATAACTAACTCCTTGCTTATAGCTACCCTTAGCTAATAAGTCTTTAGTAAGAGTATAAATATAACAGCTATCTTTATTAAAAGATAAACTATAATTTCTAGAAGTAATCTTACTTAAACTAAGTAAATTAACTCCTAAAGTAGGAACAAATAGTACGTTTGTTAATTTTACTAGTTTCTTAGTACTAGTAAAAACAACGCTTATTTCTCTTATACCCTCTGCTTTTATTACTTTACTAGTGTTACCCTATTTAAAAGATATATTAGTAGGTTTAATACTAGTAAATATCTCCTTGATATAGCAGGTATATATAGTAGCTCCAGAGTCTAGAATAAAATCTATAGTATTAGGTTTATTCTTATTATTAGTAGAAGTAGCTAGAATTTGCTCTTCTATTCTAGTATTATTTACTTGCTTTTCCCTTAGGTTAGGGTACTTTTTAAAATAAGTAGACTCTTTATATCCCTTATAAGAACAATAATTATACTTTAAGTCCTTATTAGGATTAGTGTTCTCATTTTTATTATTCTTATAATTATTCTTATTACTAGTATTACTATTATTTAGAGACATTTCTACGTCTCTAGAATAATTAGAATTACTCCTATTATTATTACTAGTATTATTACTAGAATAATTAGGTAAGTAATTTTTAGACGTTCTAATAGACTTGATACGTCTAGATTTGTCTAATAACTGCGATATAATCTCTTCTAGATTAATATCGTCTGTTACTCTTATACTTTGTGTAATAATAGTAACTACATACTTGTAATCTTTATTTAGATTATTAAATAACAACGCTATTACAAACTTCTTAGGTAAATTAATAGCTCTAAATTCTAGATTATTAATTTCGCGCTTAAAAGCGTTAATATATTCTTCTAGATTTCCCTTATATAAGTTTGACGTAGTACTTATTAACTCTCTAGAGAGATTCAATTCACTACTAAAACTCTTAGCTTTATAAAATTTTCTAGAATATTCTAGAGTATATAAGGATTACTAATACACTTTGCTTGTAATAAGGGGCTGTTTTCTAAAGCTAGCTTGTTAATAGCTGTAGCCTTTAGAGCGTTTTCTTCTAATATATTATTACTAGAAGTATCTTTTAGAATATATTTAAAATACCCCTTTTCTATTATAATAGCTTGTATTCTAATAGACTAAATATCGTAATTAAGACTGCCTTTAAGCTTAGGTAGCCTAAAGGAGTCCTGCATCTTGTATTAGAGGTAATTAATAATAATTACTATAATTCTTATAGTCTCTTATTAAATACGCCTCTAATACAGCAGCAGCTTAGTAATAGTATATTAAATATCCAGCTTAGAACAGTTAAAAAAAGGTTTCCTAGGCCTTAGATTACTTATTTTCAGCAATAATACAGTATTACTTAGCTACCTTCTGCTAGGACTATTTAAAACGTTTTTGTATTTTTAGTTAGAGAACTAAAATACGCGCTAGAACCTTGCTTATATAAGCTAGAGATTTTTTACTAGCACTATAATAGTGTTATACACTTTAGTAAAAATTCTTACTAAGCTAGTACCTATAATACAGCTGTAATTAAATTCTACAAACTTGTACTTAGGAGTACTTTGTTGTACTTTATGTACCTAGGCTTGTACTTAAGTAATTACTTAGATTTTTGTAATTACTTAGTATATTCTAGGTATACTAGGTATATTATAAGTGTAAACGCGTTATAAAACAATCTAGATTGCTTATAAAAATAAGTCTTATTGTCTAGTTGCTCTTAGGTAATATAACCTAAAATTACTTAAGAGAATAGAGCCTATGTTAGGACTTATAACAATTCTAATAGTAATTATAAATAATAATCTTAGCTATTTTCTAATAACTATTTTGCGCCTAGTATAACTAGTAGAGCTTAGCAAAAATTGCCTTACGCAAAACGCGTACTTTAATAATTTTCTGTAATAAATATTTTTAAAGTACGCCTAGTAGTAATTTTGAATAGAGTAAGGCTAGGTAATCTAGTATTATAGGCCTGGGAGCTTCTCTTAATTCTTTTTAGTAGCTTTTGTAATAAAGTTACTAGATACTTTTACTAGAGTTTTTAAGGAATAATACTAGAATATTAGTAATAACTATAGAATACAGTAAAATTTGCTAATCCCTAGCAAAGATAGGCTAGTACGCTTTAACAACAATACTTCCTTAGAAGAGCTAGTACTAGTTTTTCCCTAACTAGTGTGCTAGACTTTATATAACAGTATAACAAGGGTATAAACGCGTGTTTAGAACGTATTCCTTGCTATATTACTCTGTTATAACACTCTTTCTAAGCAAAATAAAGCTACTAGCTATAAGTTTAATTTTAGGTACTATAGACTACGTCTTGCATAGTAGTAACTATAGTTAACTGTATTATTCCTTATTACTAAGGTACAGCAAGCAGGGACTGTGCACTAGGTACTGCCTTAGACTATACTATATTAAATAATAAATTACAAAGCTAAATAGCTAGGTAATCTACTATAATACTATAGACTTTGCTCCTACTAAACTAGTACAAAAGTACTAAAATAAAGTAGTATAGGGGACTAAGTCTGTATTAGACTATAATTGTACTTAAAAGTAAATTACTTCTGCAACCTCTTACTTACTAAGTAGCAGCGTGCTACTAGTTAGACTTAATAGAGTATTAAAATTCTTTTTAGGAATAAGCTATGCTTATAACCTGTAAAGAAAGTACAGTAGGTAGGTAATAAATAATATAGTAATATACTATAAGAAGTACTTTCTTCCTTCTTTGTA